>JARBWK010000008.1:141747783-142057181 GCA_030556195.1 Anolis apletophallus | reverse complement strand
CTGCGAAAACAAAACTATCTCCTTGATGGTCTCCACCAGTGCTTCATCCACACCCAATGATAGTATGAAAAAGTGCCTTCTTTGCTCACAAAATCTCAAATGACTAATGCATTATTTTAAGGAAAAACTGTTTTTGTATTATTGCTCAAAGGATTTCCTCAGTGTGCATATCTGTGTCTTACACAATAGTAGGTGGCTGTGTCATCAGCCTTCAAGGCACGTAGCTGAAAGAGCATTTGACTTTTTGAAGTGTCCTTACTGATGGAGACCCTGCTTTGGAGAGCACTGTTGTAGGTAGTGCTTCCACCACCCCAGATATGTGCAATCCATTCCAAGATCTTTCCCGAGAACTGACGAAACAAGCCAACTGCGTAGCTGCCGTCAGTGAAAGAAAATCCAGTGACTGTACAAGTCAGATGCAGAGTTTCTCCTGGCTTCTTCATACCACCCCCAGATTCAGTGAGGGTATCTTGGGAGACAATGCCTGTATGGGGAAAAAAGATCAAGAAGAACATGGGGAAATGAATAAAATTATGGAGAATTCACATAACATTCTCATAGAAATGCTATTTAACTGAAAGGATAGTGACAGAGTCATTTCATACATGCTGGGAAGACCATTAAAAAACTGATGAAGAGCCATAACACCATGACTTATTGGCAATCAGCCTCAGCTGGAATAAAAAAAATCGAGGACCCTGTATTCCTGTCCCAAAACTCTCACTTCCCTTTAAAGATATCCACACCAGAAAGATTTGCATGAGGAAACAGATGCCTATAATATAAGCCAAATTACAGTCTCTAGTGAAACATTTATAAGAATGGGAAGTTTAAAAGCAGAATGAGAAGTTTCCCTGGACTTCTTCCCTTCCTCACTGGATTTAGGGGCATCTAATAGTATAGGGCCTTTCCCACACATCTGTATAAAATCCACATTTAACTGGATTATATGGCAGTGTGGATTCAGATAACCCAGTTCAAGGCAGATATTGTGGATTATCTGCCTTGATATTCTGGTTATATGGCTGTATGGAAGGGCGCTAGGAATAATGCAGTTTGACACTGTTTCAAAAGTCATGGCTCAATGCTATGGAATTCTGGGAGTTGAAGTTTTTTTGGCAAGGTCTTTAGTTTTCTCTACAAAAGAATGATGATATAGTATCTAACTACAATTCCCAGGATTCCAAAGCAATGAGCCAAACTAGATCTTCCCTTTTCCCACTGAGTCCTTAGATAGAGAACTGTCTGGAGGAATTGCACCAATTGATCCCTGATCATGTGGCTCTGGAGAAGTTGATTCTTACAGACCGTACTGGTGAGGTCTACTCTAATAGGTTACCAATCTAATTCCAACCCTTATGTCTAGGCATTAATCCTGTAAATCTTCAAAAACACACTTTTTTACATGGCCTAACTTGGTATAGTCTGAGTTTGTAACTTGGGGGTTGCCTGTATATGAATGATAGTATGAAAAATTGCCCGCTTTGCCCACAATCCCTTGAATGACGAATGTATTTTTTAAGGAAGAATAGTTTTTGTATTATTACTCTGAAGGATTTCCTTACTGTGCGTCTTCTTGCACAGAAATACAAGGCTGTGTCTTCAGGCTTCAAGCCACTCAGCTGAAAGAACACTTGACTTTTTGAGGCATCCTTCCTAATGGAGACCCTGCTTTGGAGTATGCTGTTATAATAAGTGTTTCCACCACCCCAGATATGTGCAATCCATTCCAAGGTCTTTCCTGAGAACTGACGAATCAAGCCAACTGCATAGTTGTTATCAGTGACAGAAAATCCAGAGACTGTACAGGTGAGATCCAGAGTTTCTCCTGGCTTCTTCATGCCACCCCCAGATTCAGTGAGGGTAACTTGGGAGACAATGCCTGTATGGAAAAGAAAAGACCAAGAAGAACATGGGGAAATGAACAAACATATGGAGAAGCACATAAAAACATTTCACAAAAACGTTATTGAAATTAAAGGAGAGTGAGAGTTTATTTTCGTACATGCAGGGAAGACTATTAAGAAACTGATGAAGAATGTCAGTGACATGGCTAAATGACACCCTCCTTCTGCTGCACTCAAAGGAACCAAGGACCATGTATTTACTGGACCAAACCTCTCACTCTGCTTTAAAGATATCCTCACCAGAAAGATTTGCATGAGGCTACAGATGCCTGAAATATATGCCAATTTTCAGACCCTAGCAAAACATGTATAATAATGGGAAGTTTGAAAAAGGAAGGGGGGAAAAGGAAGCTTTCCTGCACCTCTTCCTTTCCACACTGGATTTAGAGGCATCTGCACTGAGGAATTAAACAGTTTGAAACCATTTTAACCTCCACTGCTCTGCCTTATGCAATCCTGGGAGTAGTAGCATTTTACAAGGTTTTACTCTGCCAAAGTGTGATAGTGTCTTTCCAAACTACAAATCCCATAGCATTGGGCCAAGCTTGATATTTCCTTTTCATACCGTCATGGCTCAAGACTTGGCTCTTTGGCAGAGCGTTTGATTAGTTGTTTTAATTGTAATTCTTTTAAAGTGTTTTATTGGTTTTATGTTGTAAGTCGCCCAGAGCACCGCTGGTGGAGGGCGACTAAGCAAGTAATAAAAATTGATTGGTTGATTGAATATTATGGAATCTTGGGATTTGTAGTTGGGTAGGCTCCATAACTCTTTGGAAGAGAAGACTAAAGACCTTGCAAAACTACTACTATGACTCCGTGGCATTGAGCAGTTAAAGAGATATTAAACTGTACTGATTCTACAGTAGGGATGCCATTTGAAATCCCAATGAATTTGAAGCTTAGTACCAACTAAATGAAGTAAAATCCATCAAATACAACTTGCATTGTGGTACTGAGGTATCATAATGGAATGTCAGGAGTTGGCATTTGGTGTGACAACAGCTCTCTTTGGCAGATAAATCTAAATACCTTGTGTTCTTCCCAGAGGTTTTCAGAGATTCAATAGCAAACATACACTATATAATCTTATGCCCTCTGACAATTTTCTTCTTCGCATCTAAGGATGTATCTAACGAAGCATCTCCATATTGGGAATAGTGACATTAATGCAGTCTGACCCCATATCAACTGCTATGACTTAATGGTAGGGAATCTTGAGAGTTAAGAGTTTTACAAGTCTTTTTCTCTGCCCAAGAGTGTTGTTGCCGCACCAAACTACTGCTTCCAGGATTCATAACATTGAGCCATGGCAGTTAAAGTGGGGTCAGACTGCATTAACCCTACAGTGTAAATGCACCCATTGCCAGTTCAACTTGCAATTCAGCTTTCTACCACAACACAATCTACATTATTTTTCATTCTTGCTTAGCTGTTTCTATAGATGCTGTAATGGAGCAGAAGAATGTTTGGCTGGTGTTGCTGGCTATGGAGTTTTGATTGCTCTTGCCATAAAAAACTGTTCCTTGAAATTGATATCACACACATATTCATCTGGTCACATTGTGCACACAGGATTGTCACCCTCTTTGAGTCTTCTTATAGAACTAAACATTGTCATTTAGGACCTCCTTTCCCCTCCTATTCTGGCACACTGCCGAGATGGGGCCCACTGGAGATCATCATATGATGCAAGGCTCTATCATGGTTCTGTCCCAGCAGCATGCTCAAAGGAAGCCCTAAGGATATGGATAATAACTACCCATTTCCTCATTGAAGAAGCCAGGGACAATAAAGAAGGAAGCTGGGGACAGCCAGGAAATGTTATGAGATTGCAGCCCACAACTAACACTGGTAAGGGGATGAAGCTGGGCTTGTTGTTGTAAATAAATAAATAATAAATAAATAAATAGACCAGCCCATGCCAGAACTCCCTGCCGGCCGTCACAACCCCCATCTCCTTCAGAGTAAAGCCAGTCACTTCAAGGATACCATCCATCCATCTTGCCCTTAGTCAGCCTCTCTTCCTTTTTCTTTCTATTTTCCTGACTGACTGACTGACTTTATTATTTCTGAGTCGCCCTCCACGTTAGTGCTCCGGGCGACTTACACATGACAAATTCCACAATTAAAATAGAGTATTTAAAACTAGATTAAAATATTCAGTGGTTAAATGCAGGGGCCAGGCTCGGTATTTGAGTTCCTGGTTCTGCATTAACCACGGGCTTTCCTAAATAGCCAGGTCTTCAGAGCGGTCAGGAACTGGGGCAGGTCGAGGGAGGCTCTCTGGTCCGGTGGCATCGAGTTCGAAAGCGGGGGGCCACAACGGAGAATGATCTCCGCCTCGTGGTCTCCAGGTGGGCCTCTTTCAAGCCTGGTACGTGAAGAAGGTTCTTGTTTGCTGGCCGCGGTCCTTGAGTAAGCAGGCATCAGCAAGCGGTCTTTTAGGTATGTTGGGCCCGGCCCCGTAGGGGCTTTGAAAGCCAAGGTCAAGGTCTTGTGTAAGGCTCTATACTCAACGGGCAGCCAGTGCAGGCGCTGCAGAGATGGTGTAATGTGGCATCTCATCGATGTTCCTGTGAGAAGCCTGGCGGCCGCGTTCTGCACAATCTAGAGCCTGCGGGTTAGTGACCGGGGTAGACCTACATACAAAGCGTTACAGTAATCCAGCCTTGATGTAACTGTGGCATGGATTACTGTAGCTAGCGCTTCCGTCGGAAGATAGGGCGCCAATTGTCTCGCTTGGCGCAGGTGGAAGAAGGCCCTTTTGCTCGTGGAGGCAACCTGGGCCTCCATCGACAATTTGGAGTCCAGGATAACACCAAGGCTTTTTACTGAGGGGGACGGAATCAGCGGTTCCCCTTCAAAGGGGGGCAGCGAGAAAGGTGGTTCTGGGCGGCCCGGCCATAAGATCTCCGTCTTTGATGGATTTATTTTAAGTTTGTGGGCGCGGAGCCATTTTGTCACTGCTTCTAGGCCTCGAGTGAAGTTTTCGGGCACCGAAGTTGCGCCAGGCTCCAGTTTCAGTAGGAGCTGGGTGTCATTCCTCAGCATCATTGTCTTCTCTAAGCTTTCCTGTCTTCTCATTATGTGGCCAAAGTATTGCATTTTTGCCTTTAATATCCTTCCCTCCAATGAGCAGTCGGGCTATTTCCTGAAGTATGGACTGGTTGGATCTTCTCATAGTCCAATGCACTCTCGGAATGTTTATCCAGCACCACAGTTCAAAAGCATCTATCTTCCTTCCAACAACCTTCCTTATAGTCCAGCTCTCACATCCATAGGTTACTACAGGGAATGCCATTGCTTTAACTTATGAAGCTGGGCACTGCTCCACAATTTCCCTGCTGCCCCATAGTTTCACCCACTGTCCTGCGGCTTCTGGACCTCCATCTGATGAGGCCCTTATTTAATTCCCTCTAACTGTGGGAATTAAATAAGGAGAACCAGAGGTCAGGGCAGGTTTATCATTCTTCTATAAGAAAATGCCTTTTTTAAGAACAGTACCCACTGTGACACAGCTGCTCCCTAGGGTGAAATTTGTATTTTCTATTTCCCTCTCTGAAGTGTGGCATCTGTTTTGGGGACTATCTTTTGATTTTTACCACTGTCAGAATTGTGGAATGTGAGCACCACCTTCAGGAAACTATTTTCTAAGTCAACACAGTCAGTATGGGTTTTGGAATTAGTCAAGAGTGGATTCCTTTCACTGTGTGTCACGGGCACAGTAATAGACAGCAGTATCTTCTTGCTTTAGCTTATTCATTTGAAGATAGAGATTGGAGCTGTCCTTTGAGGCAAAAAGTCGCCCTTGGATGGTTGGAGAGTAGTGGTTGCTAGATGGGGTATAATAGTAAACCAGCCATTCCAACCCTTTCCCAGGACGCTGCCGGATCCAATTCATGCCATAGCTGCTTAAGTCAAACCCGCTCACAGAACAGGTCAGTCTGGCGGATTCTCCAGGCTTTTTCACTTCTGAGTCAGATTGAGTGAGAACAACTTGTGAGCTGACCACTGTAAAAACAGAGAAAGACAAAAGGGAAGAACCACATGGATATTCATAAATAAAAGCCCTTTGGACAATATTTATAATTTGAAATTATGGCTTTTGTGGTGTGGCAGTTTGAGCATTGGATGACACCTCTGGAAAACTGGATTCAAGTCTCTACTTGACCAGGAAACTCAGTAGGAGACCTTGGGCAAGTCTCACTATCTCAGCCCCAGAGGAGGTCAAAAGCCAGAAACCCCCTTAATAGGGTCAACTTTAGTTCTCCATAAACCATAAAAGCTTGAAGACACACAACAACAAGATCTCCCAAAATTCCTATCATTTTCAAAATCTTTTAAAAAATTAAAAATAGAGACAGTTATGACTTACAAGAAAACCCTGTCACGAATAGGACTAAATGGATCAATCCCCACATTTTAAACACTGGAATGGAAAGGCGAAGAAACTTGTGATGGCTGAAGCGAAGCAGATTGGATTAAACCTGATTTTTAAAAGGGACTCAAACATTTCAGTTTTGCATATTCTAAGCAGCCCTGGATGTCACTGAAATAAAAGGGGTGGAACTCACAGATGTACGCAATGGAGTGAAGGAATGGAGCCTGGATCATGGACACTTTCAAGCATTCTTGTAATGAGAAAGGCACCAAAGCACAGTTGGAAAGAATATGATGGAAGCTGTGTTACCAGAACAATCCTTAGGACTACAAGTTTTGTAAAGAGATACAGCTGGAAAGAAGATGTTACAGATAGGCTGAGTAAAATATTGATATTTGGCAGCCTCACCAGCATTTTGTGTTGGTCATGGGAGTTCTCTGTGCCAAGTTTGAGTCAATTCCATGGTTGCATGAGTTCAGAATCCTTTTTGATGGCAGGGAACTATATATCCCAGCAACTCCCAAATGCCTAGGTCTATTTTTCCCAAGCCTCTCCAGTATTTTGTGTTGGTCATGGGAGTTCTGTGTGCCAAGTTTGGTCCAGGTCTGTAATTCGTGGGGGATCTCAGTGGTTGATTGGTTGAAGGTACTGCAAATCCCACCATCCATTGTCCAAACTCCCTCAAACATATTGTTTTTATGATTAATCACTATGCTTTAATTATGTTCAATTTGTAACAATGAAAATACATCCTGCATATTAGATATTTGCATTAGAATTCATAAGAGTAGCAAAATTATTTATGAAGTAGCAACGAAAATATGGATGGGGTTACCACAATATGAAGAACCTTATTTAGGGGTCACGGCATTAGAAAGGTTGAGAACCCCTGCATTAATACATATATCTTTCTGTTTAATTGCTATTAAAAACATTAAAAAATTAATTTCTAGGAGGGTGCTGAGTAATCTTTTTTTTAAGCTAAAAAGTTTGGGAACCACTATTAAAAACATTAAAAAATTAATTTCAGGATTTTATTCGGGGGAGGGTTCAGGGGGGCTGACTGGGTAATAGCAAACCTTTTGTATTTTTTTCTGGAATATAATGAGGGGGTAGCTCAGATCATGATATGAAAAGTAACAGTTGGGAACCACTGGTATAGAGTAAGTGCCACCATCTTGGCAGATCCTTCCAGTTCACTCCAGCCTTTCACCTGAGATCTAATGATCCCAATGCTCTTCTATAATTGTTGAGGAAATTCAGACACTTTACAGATAAATCGGCATGTCTCTCCCTCCTTGGTTTCTTTATGCCAGTATCAGATTATTTAAGTATAACCTCTGAAGAAAATGTCTGCAAATATAAAACATTAAACAGAAGTTACACTTTGATCACACACACACATGACAGTATCTCAAATATATATGAAAGGTAATTTTTTCCTCTTTGCCCACAAACCCTTCAATGACTAATGTGTTTTTTAAAAGGTTTTTGCATTACTGGGTAAAAGGATTTCCTCACTGTGCGTCTTCTTGCACAGAAATACATGGCTGTGTCTTCAGGCTTCAATCCACTCAACTGAAAGAGCACTTGACTTTTTGAAGTGTCCTTGCTGATAGAGGAGACCCGATTTTTGAGAGCGCTGTTGTAGTAAGTGCTTCCACCACCCCAGATTTCTGCAATCCATTCCAAGGTTTTTCCTGAGAACTGGCGAATCAGACACACTGCGTAGCTGCTGTCAGTGACAGAAAATCCAGTGACTGTACAGCTCAGATGCAGAGTTTCTCCGGGCTTCTTCATACCACCCCCAGATTCAGTGAGGGTAACTTGGCAGACAATGCCTGTATGGAAAAGAAGAGACCAAGAAGAGCAAGGGAGATGAACAAAATTGTGGAGAAGACACATAAAACCATTTCACAAAAATGCTTTTGAAATTAAAAGAGAGTGTGAGTTTCTTTTCGTACATGCAGGGAAGACCATTAAGAAACCGATGAAGACCGTCAGCACCATGGCTTATTGACAGCCCCCCTCTCTTGCACTAAAAGGAGTTGAGGACCATGGATTCTCCACTCTGAGGCTCTCACTTCCTTTAAAGATATCAACACCAGACAGATTTGCATGAGGCTAGAGATGCCTATAATATAAACCAATTTGCAATCTCTAGCATATCATTTATAAGAATGGGTGGTTTACAAGACATAACAGCAAGCTTTTCTATGCCTCCAACCTTCCTCACTATACTTAGGTGAATCTATACTATAGAATTAAACAGTTTCACCCTATTTTAACACCCATAGTTCCGTCCTCTGGAATCCTGAGAGTGGTAGGATTTTACAAGATCTGTATTCTTGTCTACCAAAGAGTGATGATGCTTTACCAAACTACAAATTCCAGGATTCCATGGCATTGAGCCATTCTAGATCTTTCCTTTTCATACTGTCATGATTCAATATTATGGAGTCTTGGGATTTGTAGCTTGTGATACAATTCCATAGAGACAGTTAAAGACCTTGTAAAACTACAACACCCACAATTCCAGAGCACGGAGCAGTTTAGGTGGTGTCAAACTACATTACGTGTTTCTATAGTGGGGATGCACTCTGAGATCCCATTGAAAATGGCAAAGCAAATGACATGGAATGCATCAAACTCAACTTGTACCTTGGTGATGGATTTATCACAGATATTAAACAACACCACCCTTACCGAAGTTCCTGAATATTTCCCTTATAAGCAGTTTGAAATACTGCTTCTGTCGCACACCAGCGTAGACCTGAGCCCTTAGAATCCAAACACACAACTCCAGCTGAAAATAATAGTCTTGTATTGAAGCAAACAGCAAGAAATATAACCAGGATAAATATATAAGAAGAGATATACAATCCAATCAATGGTCCAAGGAATAGTTCCAAAGGCAGTATGTATGCTGCAGAGTCACTTAGTAAATCCAAAGCAGGCAAGTTCCAGTAGCTGATAAAGTCCAAAGGATTTCCATAAATCCAAGGCAGGCAAGATCCAGTAGCTGATAAAGTCCAAAGGGTTTCCGGGGAAAATCAAAGTCCAGACTTGAGTACTTGAGCTAAAATACAGAAGGCTTGAAACACATGAAGCTTATTGCAAAGTTGACCTAGCTCTGAGATTCAAACTGCAAGGCATAGCTATATCAAGAAACTAGATCTCTCTCCCTTACTTGGCAAACCGAAACCACTGCTAGAAGGAGAGACCTTGAGTTGCCAATTAACATATTCCTTCTCTCTATCCCAAGTCCCACAGCCAGGTGCCTTATCTGTGCACTGATGATTCTCAGGAGAACTGACCTCCCTAACAGCTTTTCCCAAACACTGTCTTTGCCATGCCTGTGCAAAAGTTCCATCTCCATCATACACTGTGGGTCCCACAAGCCCTTGCACAGTAGAGCCCACAATTCCTACTGAGGACACAGGCCCAACAGTTTCAATTTAAAAGACATTGGAGGAGTAGCTGCTGGTTCCATGTGCAATATTACTTGTAATGAAATCAATGTTAAAACATTGATATAGGTGTGAAAGGACCAAGCTCTGCCTCATCTACGTCAGTGTTTCCCAACCAGTGTGCCGTGAGCGATCATCAGGTGTGCCGTGGCAAATTGGAACCTCCAATACTCTTTCTTCCCCCTCCTGCCGAACACTTTTTCTTCTCCATTCGGACTCCTTTCTTCCCAGCCTCGCTCTGCTCGCTTTGCCTCGCTTTGCTCTGGGGCGAGTCTGCACAGTAGCGCCCGCACGGATCACACCTTCCTCCCTCCCCCCTCCCCTCCTGAACACACTCATGCTGCCCCCTTGGATCAAAATGGCGGCAGAAATGGCAGTGTAGAAGAAAAAGTAAGGGTTCGGCAGGAGGGGGAAGAAAGGACAGGAAGGGGAAGGGGGAGAAAGCAGTCTATGTCGAAAGCTGGCATGGGCAAACTTGGACCTTCTAGGTGTTTTGGACTCCAACTCCCACCATTCCCAGCAGCCTCAGGCTCTTTTCCTTTTTCCCCCTCAGCCACTTAAGCAGGAAAGGGCCTCAGGCTGTTAGGAATGATGGGAATTGAAGTCCAAAGCACCCAGAGGGCCGAAGTTTTCCCATGCCTGTTTTAGGGACTTTAAAGTGGTGAGCCTCCTTCCAACATTGTGATTCTGGATAGAAAACAAACAACAACATATTGTTTGAGTTCACAATGCTCTCTGGGTGTAGGTGAACTACAACTTCCAAACTCAAGGTCAATTCCCAAGCAAACCCTTTCAGTACGTTCTGTTGGTAATGAGAGTACAATATGCCAAGTTTGGTTCAATTCAATTGTTGCAAAAGTTCAGGATGCTCTTTGATTGTGTGTTAACTATAAATCCCAGAAACTGTAACTCCCAAATGTCAAGGTCTATTTCCCCAAACTCCATCTGTGTTCACACTTGGGCATATTGAGTATTCATGCCAAGTTTGGTCCTGATCCAACATTGTTTGAGTCCACAGTGCTCTCTGGATATAGGTGAACTACAACTCCAAAACCCAAGGTCAATGCCCACCAAACTCTTATAGTATTTTCTCTTGGTTATGAGAGTTCTGTGTGGGAAGTTTGTGTTTTTCTGCCATTCCTGCCAGGATATCTATGTTGGGTTCATCGAAACAGGTCCAGGTTTCACATTGAGTGTATAAATACATTAAAAAACATATTAACTATATGTATTACTGTGTTAGAGTGTCGTTTTGGTTGGTGGTGTGCCCCCAACCAAAATGATTTTGTAAATGTAAAATGATTTTGTAAATGTAAAAAATGTGCCGCAGCTCAAAAAAGGTTGAAAAACACTGATCTACATACGGAAAATCGCATTCTAAGCACCCCCGACAGATCTACATACGGAAAATCGCATTCTAAGCACCCCCGACAGATGGCCATCCAGCCTCTGTTTAAAAGCCTCCAAAGAAGGAGCCCCCACCACACTCTGGGGCAGAGAGTTCCACTGCTCATCAGCTCTCACAGACAAAAAGTGCTTCCTAATGTTCAGGTGGAATCTCCTTTCCTGTAGTTAGAAGCCATTGTTCCGCGTCCTAGTCTCCAGGGCTGCAGAAAATAGGCTTGCTCTCTCCTCCCTATGACTTCTCCTCACATATTAATACATGGCAGTGAACAATTACAACAGATTTATCAGCCCATGTAGAGAACCCAACATTCAAACCACTACAACACACTGGAGTTCTTTTCTATTAATAAAACTCCAAATTGCAGAAAGAACAAGCAATATCCATGATAAATGTTAAAATTTCAAGACCATTAGATTTTGGGGGAAGAGGGACTGTGTTGGGTTCTCCTTCAGAGTCCATTTATATTTTTAATATGAAAATAAAAAATGATTAACCACTGGTTTGTGTGAAACTCCATGTGTATGCCGTCTCCACATACCCAGTTAATCTGCAGAATCAGACTTCCAACAAGACTGAAGAAAGGTACATTCTTGGATGGACCTTGTTGTGTTATCTCTGTCAATAGCCATGTTGGCAATAGGACTCTGAGGCTGGACCTACACTGCCATATAAGGTAGTTTCAGAATGCAAATTAACTGTGTTGAACTGAATTGTATGAGTTTACGCTGCCATGTAATGCTATCCAATGCAGTTCATCTGCATTCTGAAACTGCATTATATGCCAGTGTAGATCTAGCCTGAGAGATGAAATCCAACCATTGCCCATCCCAGCATCTCAAGCTCTAAGCTACTACAGTCTGAGTTTCCCAGACTACAATTTTTTCTTTGTTAACACAGAATGTTGTGCCATGGATCCTTGCTTAAAAAACAGTATAGAAAACCATGCATTTTCTGGTTGTCAGACATAAAAGAGTGATTGATGAATGCATAGTCTTCAGAAAGTAGACATTCTATGGAATGGTTTTCCTTCCATCTTGTAAACTAATATAGAGCACTGTCTTTGGACCATAAAACATTCATTTGCAGGGACCGTTTTTTAAGTGTCCTGTGTGATACTGATCCTGTTTTGGAGACGGCTATAGAGCAATACCTCCAGTCTACTCCAGCCTTTCCTTTGAGGTCTGATGGTCCCAATACACTTCTATAATTGGTCAAGAAAATCCAGACACATTGTGGGTAAATTGGAGTATTTCCCCTAGTTTATGTATGCCACTAACAGACTCCAAAGAAAATATCTGCATCCATAAAAAGTTAAAGACAGAAGTTATGCTTTGATCATACACACACACACATAAACACACACACACACACACACACACACAGAGAGAGAGAGAGAGAGAGAGAGAGACTTAGATATGATCTATATATGCGATATATAGATATAGATATATGAAAATTTTTCCTCCTTGCCCACAAACCCCTGAATTATTAATGTATTTTTAAAAGAAGCATAGTTTTTGCATTATTATTTCAAAGGATTTCCTCACTGTGCATCTTCTTGCACAGAAATACATGGCTGTGTCTTCAGGCTTCGAACCACTCAACTGAAAGAGCACCTGACTTTTTGAAGTGTCTTTGCTGATGGAGAGCCGGTTTTGGAGAGCGCTGTCATAGTAAGTGCTTCCATTACCCCAGATTTCTACAATAAATGTCAAGGTTTTTTCACTCCGTAAAGGTGATCAGTGACAGAAAATCCAGAGACCCGTACGGTCAACGTACAAGTCAGATGCAGAGTTTCTCCTGGCTTCTTCATGCCCCCACCAGATTCAATGAAGGTAACTTGGGAGACAATGCCTGTATGGAAAAGAAAAGACCAAGAAGAACATGGGGAAATGAACACAAATATGGAGAAGACACATACAATTGTTTCACAAAAACATTTTTGAAATGAAAGGAGAGTGTTTCCTTTTTTTACATGCAGGGAAGACCATTAAGAAACTGATTAAGAACGTCAGTGCCATGGCTTATAGGCAGCCTCCCTTAGCTGGACTAAAAGGAGTTGAGGACCATGGATTCTCCTCCCTGAGCCTTTTAGTTCCTTTAAATATGTCCACACCAGAAAGATTTGCATGAGGCTACAGATGTCTATAACCATGGATCTCAACCTATCGGTCCCCAGATGTTTTGGCCTACAACTCCCAGAAATCCCAGCCAGTTAACCAGCTATTAGGATTTCTGGGAATTGAAGGCCAAAACATCTGGGGACCCACAGATTGAGAACCACTGGCCTATAATATAAGACAATTTGTAATCTTTAGCATGTCATTTATAAGAATGGTTGGTTTACAAAACATAACAGCAAGCTTTTCTATGCCTCCAACCTTCCTTGCTATACTTAGTTGCATCTACACAACAGAATTAAACAGTCTAATACCATTTTAGTTTATTATTAATGGTTGGGAATCTTGAGAGTTTTAGTCTTGTGTTGTTGTTTATTCAATCAGTCACTTCCGACTCTTCGTGACCTGATGGACCAGCCTACGTCAGAGCTCCCTGTCTTACAAGATGCTTTAGCCTTGCAAGGTGTTTTTCTCTTCCCAGGAACGCAGGTGCCTTGACAAACAACAACTTCCAGAACTCTATAGCATTGAGCTATGGCAGGAAAAGTTGGGTCAAACTGCATTAATCCTACAGTGTAAATGCGCCAATTGTCAGATGAGCTTCAATGATATTACAATCAAGTTTTCTACCATATCAGTATCTACATTATTTTTCATTCTTGCTTAGCTGTCCTTGTAGTAGAGCAGAAGAATGTTTGGCTGGTGTTACTGATTATGGGATTTTGATAGCTCTTTACTTCAAAAATGCTTTTTGAAATTGTTATCACACACACATGCATCTGCCCACATTGTGTCCATAGGAGTGAGGGTTGCTGTCACCCTCTTTGACCCTTCTTCAAAGGGAGAGTTGTCATCTTACTGAATTCCTACTTACCTGTACTGGAAAACTCAAGGGCAGGGCAGAGCTATCATTATTATATCAGGAAGTACTTTTGCCCTCCAACCCCCTGAATAAAGAGACGACACACAAAGTATTGGGTTCAAATTGAGCAACTTTTATTTAAGTTACCTATTTAAATTTCCTTAAGTCTAACTCAGAAGGTGTCAGGAATCAAGGTGTATTCTAGCCGGGGTATCCTACCCCCTCGGCTAACGATATCAATTTCGGGCGAAACACCTGGATTCCCTGATTATCCAACCAGGGCAACCCCTTTTAGGGAAATGAATGAGAGGTCTGTACTCGAGATCTTGAGATCAGCCTCTTTCATTCCAGGGCCATTACACTTTGTTAACCCCTCAACTTGAACTTTGAGGTGAATGTTAACTTAATGGCCCTCACCCCTGAAGGAGGTGCCTTAGGTGCACACCAACTATGGGCTTTCCCTAGCTATTTTCCGCCACAGAATGGGGACAGGTGTCCACCTAGTCCCCATCGCCCACCGAGACTCCTAACACCCCCTAACCTGTGTTAGATGAACGGAACGTTGCCCAATTCCGATATTACGATCCAACTGCTCAGCAACAAAGCATTGTCGCGAGCCCTTGATAAAGGAGGTAGCGTGCTACCCCTCGTACTGTTGAGCGCATGGCCCCATCCTTGATCCCTACTTTATGAGGACTCGCACATCTCCACACGCCGTACCACCAACGAGATGGCATATTGGCGGACCGGACGATGTGATGTAGGCCATGCCAGCCAAACAGTACGAAATTGCTCAGGCCTGTAAGACGGTTTGCCCGTCCGCAAGCCAAAGCCGTTCCCCCTAGATGTGGATAGAACTCCGCCAGTATCGGCTTAGAGCCTCAAACCAACAGGGGGTAAGGACCGTAAATGCAAGTTTGCTGCAGACCACGTCTACCACTCCATTCCAAAAGGCAATGGAGTCCAGGCCCAAATGTTGGCCAAAATGAAATGTAGGACCCCTTGACGGCCGGTCACTACCATCAGACAGGCCCGATTCACCCACATGGCCCTTTTTAAGCCATCCTCGCGCTTTCCCTTCAACTGGGCTGTGGGTCGATGGCCGACTCACGGATTATGACCTCAGGCACTGCCTGCCAATTTCTGAAACTGGGTAGCCCCCAAGGGGCCAGAGTCATCACTGGCAATCGGGACTCCCTTGAGCTCCCCTTTCTGCCAAGTGGCCATTACTGTAAAACAGCGAAGGTGGTTACCTGAGTGTCAGCCACATGGGACTGACCCCCCAATAGCTAGTACTAACTATATGAGCATCCATTGTATGTATTGGATGCATCTGCCAGTGGCTGAATAAATTTTTCAAACTTCCAGCCTATTATAAGGCTGAAATGGAGTATTCAAAATAATATTCTTCTTACATTTCAAAGAAAACCCACTTTCAAACTCAACAGCCCTTTCTAAGCCTGAGAGGGTGTAAGTCTAATGCCTAATCTTATTCTGTTTAAAAGAAAAACACACTTTCAAACTCTCTAGCCGTGTAAGGCTGAGAGGGTGTAACTCCAATAACTAATCTTCTTTTGTTTAAAAGAAAACGAGCTTCCAAACTCCCCACCGTTTATAACTCTGTGAGGGTATAACTCAAACTACTAACCTTGTTCTAGAAAAAACCGTGCTTTACAAACTCTCCAGCCTAGTAAGGCTGAGAGGGTGTAACTCAAATGATTAAACTACTTCTGCTTTAAGGAAAACACGGTTTTCCAAACTCTCCAGCCTTATATAAGGCTGAGAGGGTGCCACTTTAGAAACTATCTTTATGTTGTAAAGAAAACATGCTTTTCCAACTCTCCCACCGATCCCAAGGCTGAGAGGGTGTAACTCACTAACTAATCTTAAAATGTAACGAAAGATGCATTCAAACTCTCCGGCCGTTTAAAGGGCCGAGAGGATGCAAACCACAGCCAACCTTCATCTGCTTTAAAGAAAACGCGCCCTTAGAACTCTCCAGCCGGGTAAGGCTGAGAGGGCGTAACTCAAACAACTAATCTTCTTTTGTTTTAAAAAGAAACACTCTTACAAACTCTCCAGCCATATTACGGCTGAGATGTTATAACACAAACGAGTACTCTCGAGTTTTAAAGAAAACGCTTTTCAAATTCTCCCGCCAGTTATAGGGCAGAGAGGGTGTAACTCAAATGACTAGCCATCTTTTGTCTTTAAGAACCCCCCTATTTTATTTATTTATTTATTTTAACTCTAACGATTAATCTTTAGTTTTAAGGAAAAAACGCGCTTTTCCACCTCTGCTGCCGTTTAAGGCTGATAGGGTATAACTCAAACTAACATCGTCTTATATTAAAGAAAACATGCTTTAAAAATTCCCTAGCTGCTATAAAGCTAAGAAAATGAGCCTCAAATAACTAATCTTCTTATAATTTAAGAAAAAGCCCCTTTTCAAACTCTCCAGTTCTTTGCAAGGCTGAGATGGTATGACTCTCCCAGCTCTCCATAAGACTGAGGGACGTAACACCAATAACTAATCGTCTTATGCTTTAAAGCAATCACGCCTTTCAAAATCCCAAGCCCTTTAACAGGCTGAAGGGGTGTAAAATCAACAACTAATCATCGTATAATTTTAAGAAACCGCGTTTCCCGAACTCCCAAGCCCTTTATCAGGCTGAGAGGGTGTACCTCAAACGTTAATCTTTTAAGCTTTAACAAACGCGCTTCCACTTTCCCCAGCCTTTTACAATGGCGAAAGGGTGTAACTTAAACAACTAGCCTTCTTCCGTTTTTAAAGAAAAGGCGCTGTTCAAAATCCCAAAACCTTTATAACACTGATAGGGTGAACTCAACAACCAATCTTTCCATGTCTCATTAAAAATTGTGCTTCGTAAAACTCCCCCGCCTGTAATAAGGCCAAGAGGGTGTAACTGAAACGACCAATCGTCGTATATTTTACAGAAAACGCCCCTTTCATAACCTCCAGCCTTTTTAAGGCTGAAAAGATATAACTCAATGACTATTCTTCTTATAATTTTAAAGAAAACGTACTTTCAAACTGTCTTTTTTGTTTTAAAATCAATTTTTATTGTGAGTTATACAATAATTAAAAAAAAAAGATAGACAAGATAACAGAAAACCAAGAGAGGTTTCCTCTGTAACAGTCCACATGCTTTCCCCAGGACTGCTGTCTCTGGGTATCAAGAAAAGAAAAGAAAACCATTGGAAAGAAAGAAAGTGTAAAGAGGTGCTAAAAGGTTGGTGGCGGTCTGAAAGTGAAACGAGGGTTAGACGATAATATCAGAATGTCCGTCTTGACTCTGCGATTGGTTGCTCGTTCTTTGGTTCCAACCTTGATTGCGCCTTTTGACCGATAAAGCCTAGGTTGTAATGGAAACAAACTCAGTCGTTAGGTCGGTCCGGGCTTTGGCGGGTGATACCAATTTCCCTTGTTGGGAGGTGGCCCCCCTTCACCTCGTGGACATTCCCCTCTTATATTTTACATTTATAATATATGCAATTCTATCTACTATAATTGAATGTATCCTCCGCCTTCTAAGCTAGTAGCCCTTCACCCTTAAATCTATATTCTTTTCTTTTTTGAAGTATTCTATCATCCCTGTCCAATCCCATTTTGTTGTCTCTTCTCCTTTTTTTCCCTTCCTGTTTCAGGGCCTCCGTCAAGGCCTCCATTTGGACTACGTCCATTACCTTCAGCTGCCATTCTTCTATGGTGGGCTCCTCCTGGGACTTCCAGTATCTAGCGTATACCATCCTGGCAGCCGTGGCTGCCAAGATGAATGTTCTCCTATCTTTGGAGTCCCAGGAGGGGTCCACAATTCCTAACAAAAATAGTTCTGGCTTTTTTACCAGATCCTTTTTGAGCAGCTTTTCCAATTCACCGTGCACCCTGTTCCAGAATCTATCTGCCTTTGGGCACAGCCACCACAGGTGGAAGTATGTACCCCCTTTCTTTTTCTTACAATTCCAACAGTCAGGGTTGGAGTTTGGGTATATTTTGGCCAATTTGTTTGGGGTTAGGTACCACCTATAGAGTAATTTAAGCCAGTTTTCTTTGTAGCTATGGCAATAGGAAATGTTGACGTTCTTCTTCCAGATTTCACTCCAAGTAGCCTCACTAATTTTATATCCTATATTCCGCGCCCATTGTTTTTTGTAGTTCTCGTCCCCTTTTCCCACATTATTCCAATTTAATAAAACTTTATAGATTCTGCCCACCTTTTTTATTTTATCATCGAAGATAATCTCTTCGAGCTCATTTTTTACTTCTTCGAAGCCCTTTCCTTCATCTTCTTTAAATTTTTCCCTTAGTTGTAGGTAGGGGAACCAGTCAATTTCCTTATCCATATGTATCTGGGATTTTAGCTTTAGTTCATATCTAACTCCATTCCATCTTAGGATATCGTTATAGGTCAGCCATTCCCTATTGTCCAGCTGATGGATCTTAAAGGCTTCTAGGGGTGACGACCACAGGGGGGTTCCGGGCCCAAAGCTACTTTTATATTTTATCCAAGTCTTTATCAGGGTATGTCTTATAGTGTGGTTTTTGAAGTTGGCGTCGACCTTAGTTTTATTATAGTGAAGGTAACCATGAAATCCAAATCGTAAATCAAATCCTTCCAAATCCAAGAGTCTGTCATTCCTCAGTCTGCACCACTCTCCTATCCAATTCAGACAATTAGCCTCAAAATACAAGTTCGGGAGGCCTATGCCTCCTTTTTCTTTTGTATGTTGTAAGGTTTTCCACCTTACCCTCGGCTTTTTCCCTCCCCAAATAAATTTGGAGAGATCCTTATCCCATTGGCTGAATTGTGTATCTTTCTTGATGATGGGGAGTGATGCAAATAAGAAATTTAATTTGGGGAGAACCGTCATTTTGACGGCCGCCACCTTCCCTAGGAATGACAGATTCAATTTTGCCCATTTAGCAAGGTCTTTCTTAATTTCCACCCACTTTATTCCATAGTTATTTTTAAACAGTTTAGAATTCTTTGGGGATAGGCTCACCCCCAGGTACTTCACCTTGTTTGTTATTTTCATCCCAGTTATTTCTTGAATCTGTTGTTTCCTCTCCTCTTTCATATTTTTCACTAAAATTTGGGTTTTTTCTTTGTTTACTTTGAGCCCTGCCACGGCTCCAAATTCTTCAATTTTGTTCAGCCACTGCATGATGCGCTCTATTGGTTCTTCGACTATTAAGGCTAAATCATCCGCAAAGGCGAGTACTTTGGTTGTATTTTTCTTTATTCTTGTCCCTTTGAGGTTCTCGTCTTTTCTTATTTCTTCTAACAAAATTTCTAATAGGAAGATAAAGAGTAGGGGAGAGAGGGGGCATCCCTGTCTCACACCCTTCTCTATCTTTATCCTATTTGTCTTACCCTGATTGATTATTAATCTGCCCGATTGCTCCGAGTAAAGAGCTGAGATTAGATTCGTGAAGCCGAAACCAACATCGATCTCCTTAAGCGTCCATTTTAGGAAGTCCCAATTTATTTTGTCAAACGCTTTTTCCGCGTCGACAAAAACCATTGCTATCTCCCTGTTAATGTTCTTGTCGTAATACTCTATCAAATTTAGTATGGTCCTTATGTTAGTTGTTAATTGTCTTTTAGGAAGGAAGCCGTTCTGGTCTTCCTTTATCCATTTATTTAAAAATAATTTAAATCTTTCGGCTATTATATGTACAAAGATTTTATAATCTGCATTTAGCAGGGAGATCGGTCTATAACTTGCAGGGTTTGTTGGGTCTTTTCCTTCCTTGCCTATGAGAACGATGTTGGAGTCTCTCCACGAATCCGGGACCTTACCTTCCCCTAATATCTTATTGAAGAGGTTCTCCATTACCTCCAGTACCTCCTCTTGGTATGTTTTATAGAATTCTGCAGGATATCCGTCAGGGCCAGCCGCCTTTCCTCCCTTCATAGATTTTATAGCCTGTGCTATCTCTTCCCTGGAAATCCTTTTATTGAGACTGGCCCTTTCAGATTCTGTAATTTTTTCTAGCTTTTTACTGCATATATACTTTCAAACTGTCTAGCCATTTATAATGCTGACCGGGTGTAACTTTATAACCAATCTTATGGTTTTAAAGAAAAGGCGCTTTCGAACTCAGCAGCCGTTTATAAGGCTGAAATGGTGTGACTGCAATAACTAGTCCTCTTTTGTATAAAAGGAAACACGCTTTTCATATTCTCCTGCCGCTTATAAGGCTGAGAGAGCTTGCCTGCGTAGGCTTGACGGTACGGTCTTTTAAGAAAAGATTAAGTGTTTAACTCTCTAGCCATAACTAAGGGCTGAAAGAGCATGTCTCCTTTGGAGACAACTGTACTTCCAACTCCGGTAAATTAAGAAATACATTGCTTGAAACTCATAACCCAACAGCCAATGCTGCTAAGCATAGGTCAGCAGTAAGCTATACCAGAAATCGGGAGCTCCCTCTTTATATCACACGTGAAAATGACCCAGGTAAAATAACAAATACATTGCATAAATTGTTAACTCACTGATAAAGCAGACAACATAGGTCAACAGTAAGCCATACCAAGGGACACCAGCTTGCACCTGGAGTTGAAATTCAAAATTCAAGTTGAAATTGAAAATGACCCATGTGAAAGGACAATTATATTGCTTAAAATCAATAGCCCAATTACCGATACTAACAGACCAGAGTAGATCAATAGTCATCTACACCAATGGTCAGGGGCTCACTCAAGTTAACAGGTGAAAGGACAATCACATGGTTTAAAATTGGTAGCTTTATTGCTAACGTTGACAAACGTGTAGATAGCGAGCCGTACCAATGGTCAGGAGCTCACTCCTCAAGTTGAAATTTAAAATACCCCAGGTGAACAGTAACTCAGTTACTGGTGTTGACGAACATAGGTCAACAGTAAACTATGCCAAGGGTCAGGAGCTCACTCAAGTTGGAATTTAACATTAACCCAGGTGAAAATTAAATACATTATTTGAAATCATAACTCAGATGCTAATGTTAACAAATATAAGTCAAATGTAAGCCATACCGAGGGTCGGGAACTCACTTGCCAAGTTGAAACTTAAAATGACCCAGGTGAAAAAGCAACTCAATAGCTTGTGTTGACGGGCATAGGTCAACAAAGCTATAACAAAGGCCGGGGTCACACTCCAGTTGAAGTTTAAAAGTGACCCTGTGAAAGCTAAGCACATTGCTTGAAATTATAAATCAATTGCTACTGTTGACAAATAGGTCAACGGTAAGCCCTGCCAAGGGTCAGGAGGTCACTCCTCAAATTAAAATTTAAAATGACCCAGGTGAAAAGTAGCTCGATTGCTAGTGTTGACGGGCATAGGTCAACCAAGCTAAACCAAGGGTCAGGAGCTCACTCGAGTTAAATTTTTATTTTTATTTTTTTATAATTTTTTAAAATAAATTATTATTTATTTATTTATTTATTATGGAAATGACTCAATAAAAAATATATTACAGGAAATTATAACTCAAGTGCTAATGTTGACAAAATAAGTCAACAGTAAGCCCTACCAAGGGGTTGGGAGCTCAATCCCGTTGAAATTGCAAATAACCCTGGCGAAAGAATAACTACCCTGCTTGAAAATTAGCAACTCAATTGCTAATGTGGTCAGCCATGGGTCAACAGCAAGCTATACCGAAAATCGGAAGCTCGCTCTTCAATTTAAATTAGAATAACCCGGTTGAAATAAAAAATGCATTGATTAAAATTAATAACCAAAATTGCTAAATGCTGTCGGCCATACGTCAACAGTAAGCCCGCACCAAAGGTCGGGAGCTCAGTTGTCAAATTAGAAATTAAAGTGACCCAAGTGAAATAATAAATGCGTTGCTTGAGATATCAAATGTATCATAATTATTAATATAATTTCATAAAGCCAGCGCATGCATGCTTCTGACTGCCCATAAACGTGCCCATATACAGGAACACTTCCGTGCGTATTCGATGCCGACTGAATTTATTCTTGCCGGCTATGATATTAGTTCTTATTTTGTCCCGTTATCATTATCAACAGCAGGCTACACTTAAAGGTCGAGCACCCACCTCAACCCGGGCGGGCCTCGAACTCATGACCTACTGGTCAGAGATCTTATGCAGTTGACCCTTATCTAGCTGCGCCACATTCCCGGTGCAAACAAACTAATAAATAGGGGGGGGGCAATGGCAGAAGGCCGAGCCACCCGGCTTCCTGTAACGACAACTTCTAAAACATCAGGATTTATCCCACAGGCAAAAGCCATACGAATAACAAATGCCAGGTCTTACCTAAATATTGAGCGAAAATTACACGGTTCTTTTCTTATATATTCTTGTTATAATTAATAGTAATTCATGTGGCATAGGAAGGCCGATGGCAAGTCCCCTTATAGGCTCCTAAAACTATGTAGACAGCCCAGCTACCCATTGGTAACCTGGACCGGCCTCGAACTCGTAACCTTCGGATCCCTATGGATCATTTGTGCACATGCTATATAATGGGGCCTAGTGAGGCTGAAAAGCCAGCTGCCCCCAGCGTGGCCCCAGGCGGCTGCCACAAAATGGCGCCGACAAAAATGCAACGAAGGAGAGGGGAGGGGAGAGCAACGGCCATTTTTTTAAATTAATGAGAAGGGGGTGGGCCTTATGGCAAAAAAGGGGGAGAGGGCCCAACCTGGCAAGCCCCGCGAGCCGCCATTAAGCCGAGCCACCCCGCCTGCAGCTCAACCCCGCCCCCAAGGGTGTCCTCTCGCCAGCACCCTGGGCGAGAAGGGGAAAAGGAAGCCACCTGCTGTGGCCCAAACACGCCGCCCGCCATCGCGGGAAGCGAGCGAAAGAGGGCCGCCCACGTGATCGCGCCGATGCGGCAGGGCAGCCAGGCCCCCCCCCCCCCCGGCAAGGCAAGCCTGCACGAAAGGAAGGCAGGGTGGGGGCAGACAGGAGGGAAGTGAGATGCCTCCCGCCAGCCGCTCTGACCCCGAAAAAAAGGGGGGGCGCCGCCGCCCAACCGAGCACGCGCGGCTGCACCACGTGGAACTCTGCGGCCAGGCCCCAAACCCCGGCCGCGGCGGTGAAGCGCCGCTCCCGGAGGGAACGCCCGCCAGCGCCGCCCCAAAAAACTGGGAACCCCGGCGCAGCAAGGGAAGGGGCCAGAACAACAGGGGGCAGCGGCGCCCGAACCGACCCCGGCTCGCCCCCTGCGGTGCCGCCCGCCGAAGAAAATGCCGGCGGCAGCACGGCGAAAACCGGGCCCGAAGCGCCGTCAGGCCAGGCCCTGAAGCAGCGGGGGATGAGGGGAGCACGAGCCCATCTCCAGCTCGCCCCCTGCACCCCGGGCCCCGCCGGCCTCCAGGCGCAATTCCCCTGCCCGGGGGGGGGGGCGTGGGGACAAGGCCCCACTCCCCCTAAGGAGCTCACCTGCAGGCGACCGACCGTCTCCTTGGGTTGCAGAGCTCCCACTGAGCGCTCAGGGGGCTGGCCGTCCTAAAGGGAGGCCACGCCCCCTGCCTCCAAGAGGTTCCAAGAACCTCCTCTTTCTCTGTGGGAGGGGGGCAAAATACTCTCCCTCTGTAGCCTTTGGCTACGAGGGAAATCCTGTTTTATAGAATAGTCCCCAGTCCGAAATAACTGCTCTCTAGGTTGAGGTTTGTATCCCCCCCCTTCTATTTCGCTCTTTGAAGTGTGGCATCTGTTTTGGGGGGCTTTCTTTTTTATTTTTACCACTGTCAGTATTGTAGAATACGAGCACCACCTTCAGGAAACTATTTTCTGAGTCGATACACTCAGAAAGAGTTTGGAAGGAGTCAAGAGGAGATTCCTTTCATTGTGTGTCTTGGGCACAGTAATAGACAGCTGTATCTTCTTGCTTCAGATTACCCATTTGCAGGTAGAGATTGGAGCTGACCTTAGAGGCAAAAATCGCCCTTGGATGGTTGGAGAGTAACTATTGCTAGAGGCTGAATAATAGTAAACTTGCCATTCTGACCCAGGATGTTTCCCAGGATGCTGGCGAATCCATAGCTGCTTAAGTCAAAGCCTTTCACAGAACAGGTCAGTCTTGTGAATTCTGCAGGCGTGTTCACTTCCTGGCCAGATTGGGTGAGAACAACTTGTGAGCTGACCATTGAAAAAAGAGGGAAAGAGAAGAGCCACTTGGATATTCATAAAAATAAGGCCTTTAGGCAATATTTCTATTTCAAATTCATGCCTTTTGGGTATAGCAATTGAGCATTGGACTACAATTCTGGAAACAAGGATCCAAACCTCCACATGGCCAAGAAACCATTGGCCAGTTATGCCTTGTTGGCCTTATAGGCAAGCAAAGGTAAACCTCTCTGAACAAATCTGACCAGGAAAAATCCATGATAGGCTTCTTTTAGGATCACCGTAAGTCAGAAAGGACTTGACAACACAAAACAACAAAGATCCAGACACATTACGGGTAAATTGGAGTATCTCCCCTAGTTTCTGTATGCTACTAACAGAAGTATAACTTCTGAAGAAAATATCTGCAAGACTGCATCCATAAAAAACCAAACAGAAAAGTAACGCTTTGATCATATCTATATATGATAGTACAGTACACACACAGAGAGACAGACACACACACACACATAATGAAAAAATGTCTGCTTATCCCACAAACCCTTCAATGACTAATGTATTTTTAAAGGAAGAGTAGTTTTTGTATTATTGCTTAAAAGTCTTTCCTCACTGTGCGTCTTCTTGCACAGTAATACATGGCTGTGTCTTCAGGCTTCAAACCACTCAACTGAAAGATCACTTGACTTTTTGAAGTGTCCTTGTTCATGGAGACCCTGCTTTGGAGAGCGCTATTGTAGGTAGTCCCTCCACCACCCCAGATATGTGCAATCCATTCCAAGGTCTTTCCTGAGAACTGACGAATCAGGCACACTGCGTAGTTGTTATCAGTGACAGAAAATCCAGAGACAGTACAGGTCAGATACAGAGTTTCTCCTGGCTTCTTCATACCACCCCCAGATTCAGTGAGGGTAACTTGGGAGACAATGCCTTATGGAAAAGAAAAGAAAAACAAGAACATTGGAAAGTGAGCAAAAATATGGAGAAGATACTTACAACTGATTCACAAAAATGTTTTTGAATTTAAATGAGTGTTTCTGTTCGTACATGCAGGGAAGACCATTAAGAAACTGATGAAGAACATCAGTGCCATGGCTTATTGGCAGCCCTTCTTTGCTGGACTAAAAGGAGTTGAGGACCACGGATTCTCCACCCTGAGCCTTTCACTTCCTTTAAAGATATCCACACCAGAGAAATTTGCATAAGGTTACAGGTGCCTATAATATAAGCCAATTTGCAATCTCTATCATATCGTTTATGAGAATGATATACAAAGCATAACATTAAGCTTTTCTATGCCTCCACCCTTCCTCATTATACTTAGTTGCATCTACACTATAGAATTAAACAGTTGCACACTATTTTAACCTCCATGACTCAGTGCTCTGAAATTCTGGGAGTTGTAGGATTTTACAAGGTCTGTAATCTTCTTTGCCAAAGAGTGGTAGTGCTTTGCAAAACTACAAATCCCAGGATTTCATAGCATTGAGCCAAGATAGATCTCATCTTTCTTTTACATACTGCCATAATTCAATAGATATTGTAGTGGAGCAGAAGTATGTTTAGCTGGTGTTACTGGCCAAGCATACTTCTATTTATTACTGGCCAAACATACTTCTATTTATTTCAAAAATGCTCTTGGAAATTCTTATCACACAAATCTGCATTAACCTATATTGTGTCCATAGGAGTGAAGATTGCTGTCACCCCCTTTGACTCTTCTTCTAGAGCAGTGGTTCTCATCCTGGGGTCCCCAGATGTTTTTGGCCTACAACTCCCTGAAATCCTAGCCAGTTTACCAGCTGTTAGGATTTCTGGGAATTGAAGGCCAAAAACATTTGGGGACCCCAGGCTGAGAACCACTTTTCTAGAGCTAAGGAGCTTGTCACACAGCTGCTGGAATCACCACGCAGTTCGATTTTGAGGTCTTGTTAATGGCTGAGTTTTTCCTGTTGTTTTTCCTCAATGCGACTGTCAATAATCCAAACTTTTTTCTTTCCCACAATTGTAATGACTGATGTATTGTGTTCCGAAACTTCGTCAGTTTGGATTCGAAAGTCCCACAGTATTTTTGCGTGTTCATTTTCCAATCTCTTTGCAGGTTTATGATCCCTTTACCAGTTTTTGCCTGCTGGCAGATGGTACTTGTGACATAAGTTCCAGTGAATTTACTGGGCCACAGAGTTGTGCCTTTGTTTGTCCTCCATCTGTGCAATTTTCTTGCAACAGCTGAGGATATGGTCCATGGTTTCATCAGCTTCCTTGCGTTTTGGGTCATCAGCTGACTTTTTAAATTATTATTATTATTATTTGTAATGACGTAGTAAGAGTTAGCACATTACTGAATTCCCTCTAAATCTATAGTAGAAACCCAAGGGCAGGGCAGGGCTATTGTTATTGTATCAGGAAATGCCTTTTTTACAGAAGAGTACCTATGCTGAAACAACTGCTCCCTTGGGTGAGATTTTCTTTTCTTTTCTTCTATTTCCTTCTCTAAAGTGTGACATCTGTTTTGGGGGCTTTCTTTGGATTTTTACCACTGTCAGTATTGTGGAATACGAGCACCACCTTCAGGAAACTATATTCTGAGTTGATACAATCAGAAGTAGTTTTGGTACAAGTCAAGAGTGGATTCCTTTCACTGTGTTTCCCGAGCACAATAATAGACAGCCGTATCTTCTTGCTTCAGATTATTCACTTGCAGATAGAAGTTCGAGCTGTCTTTGGAGGCAAAAAATCGCCTTTGGATGGTTGCAGAGTAGCTATTGCTTGAGGCTGTGTAATAGAAAACCAGCCATTCCAACCCTTTCCCAGGACGCTGCCGGATCCAATGCATGTAAGCGCTACTTAAGTCAAACCCACTCACAGAACAGGTCAGTCTGGTGGATTCTCCAGGCTTTTTCACTTCTGAGCCAGATTGTCTGAGAACAACTTGTGAGCTGACCACTATAAAGAGAGGGAAAGATGAAAGGGAAGAACCACATGGATATTCATAAATAAAACCCCTATGGACAATATTTGTAATTTGAAATTATGGCTTTCATGGTGTCGTAGTTTGAGCATCAGATGATGCCTCTGGAAACCTGGATTCAAGCCTCCAATTGTCCAGGAAACACACAGGGAGACCTTGGGCAACTCACCCTATTTCAGCCTCAGAAGAGGGGAAAAGCCAGAAAAACACTTAATAGGATCACCTTAGGTTCAGCATAAACCACAAAGAGCCCGAAGGCACACAACAGCAAGGTATCGCTAATTCCTATCATTTTCAAAAATAAATAAATAAGACCCAGTTCATGTCTAAAAATGACTTACTAGAAAACCCTGCTATGAAGAGGACCGAGTAGTTCAAATCCCACATTGTAAACAGTGGAACTGAAAGGCTAGGGAACCAGGGATGACTGAAGTGAATCCGCTTGACGGAAGCAAAGGGCTTAAAACCTGACTTTTAAAGGGAAATCAAAGCTTTGGGTTTTGCATAGTCTGAGCAGCCCTGATTGTAACCGAAATAAAAGGGGTGGAACTCATGGAGTTAAGGAACAGATACTGGATCATGGAAGCTTTCAAGCATTCTTGTAATGAAAAGGTCACTGAAGCACAACTGGAAAGGAACTGGCAAGCCCTCAACAGTTCTCGCCCAACTTAATTGTCCCAATGTATCTCCCCCTATGAAGCAGGCCAGGAGTTAAGCAGGCCCTGCTATAGATTCCCTCTCCCCCTTCGCAGGTGTGGTTGGTGGGAACGAGCAACAGGGCCTTCTTAATGGTGGCTCCTCAGCTGTGGAACTCCCTTCTCAACAACATTGGGCAAATGTCCTCCCTCCTGACCTTTAGAAAGACAATTAAAATTTCATATTTAGAATGATTCCATTAAAGATTTCAGAAAAGGAAATAAATAAATGGCACCAAATGATAAACAAATATTGTAACAATGGGGAAAAGAACAGATTAAACAAACAACTTTGGTACAAGCCCCAAAAAGAAGGATTAGACTTACCGAATATACAAAAATATTATGAGGCAAACCAATTTAAGATATGTAGTAGAAAAGATGATGGATGGAGAAGGTTTGGAATGGATGGAAGCAGGGAATAAGGCAATTGAGTGGAGAAAGGACAACATATTATTTAAGGAAATTTCAAAGAAAGAGATAAAACAGATTGGAAATATATCATTAAGAAATATAATGCAAATATGGAGCCAACATAAAGGACAATTAATTAATAAGAATTTGGTCTTTACACCAATAATGGAAAAGGTACTAAAAGGAACTTTAGATAAAGAATTAGAAAAAAGGGAACTAAAAAGGATAGGAAATTGGATAGAACGTAAAAGGTAAAAGGTAAAAATGAGAGAAGAATTGAGAGGAATAAACAGTTCTTGGCTCCATTGGAGTCCATTAGAAAAATGGAATAACAATTGGTGGGTCCGAAAAAGAACTAGAAAACAAATAATACAATTTGAGGAATTGATAATAAAAGGATTTAAAAGAGAAAATAATGAGCAGTTTAAAGGAACAACAAGTAAAATATACTGTATAAAATACTAATTAAAGACATAGGAAAAAAGAAAAGACTAACATTAAGAGAATTATGGGAGGCGGAAGTAGGAACAAAGATAACTGACAAAGAATGGGAAGAGATATGGAAAGCAAGACAATTAAAAAAAACATGCCAATTAGAATAAAAGAAAATTATTATAAATTATTTTGGAAATGGTATTTAACATCAAGAAGGTTAAACATTATAAATAAGAACAATAATGAAATATGTTGGCGAGGGTGCCAAGGAATTGGAACCTACATGCATATGTGTTGGCTTGCAAATATGTAAAAGATTTTTGGGAATTGGTTATAAAAGAAATAGAAAATATTATGGATATAAAAATTAGGAGGTATCCAGTAGAAATATTACTTTTAATTAAAAAAGAGAATGGGAAAAATAAGAGAGAGAGAAAATTAATAGACATGCTATTAACAGCAGCTAGATTATTAATTGCAAAATATTGGAAAGGGGAAATGAAAATTCAGATTAATGAATGGTATAAAGAAGTCCGGAAAATGGCACTGAACGATAAGCTAACATCAAACTTAATAGTAAAGAAGGGATTATGTAAAAAAAAGAGTTTGAATGTATCTGGAGAAAACTTCTAGAAAAATTATTGGAAAAAGAAAATGGGAATTTACCTCCAAATGAAGAAATGAATTTTTGGTGGGATTTTAGAAAAAGAGATGGTTCTGAAGAAGGGAAGCACAGGGGTGAATGTAAATAAAAGAGAGGGAAATGTATAGTATATGTCTATATAACTGTATTTTCTTTTCTCAAATAAAAATCTTTTTTAAAAAAGAAAAGAAAGTCAATTAAAACATTGAATTATTGCCAATTTAGAAGCTGTTCTGAGTCCCCTTCGGGGTTGAGATAGAGCACTGATTCTCAAAGTGGGCGGTACCACCCCCTGGTGGGTGGTGAGGCAATCTAAGGGGGCGGTGGGAGGCTCAGGGGAATTTGGGGAGGTGTGAACCCCTTTAAGGGGGCGGTGAACAATTGGCCATTTAGGAGGGATCACGCGGCCCTCTTCTTTGGCCCCGCCCCCTTCACTTTGACCTGCATATTAGATATTTGGATTAGAATTCGTAAGAGTAGCAAAATTATTTATGAAGTAGCAACGAAAATATGGTTGGGGGTCACCACAACATGAGGAACCTTATTTAGGGCTCATGGCATTAGAAAGGTTAAGACCCACTGCATTAATACATATATCTTTCTGTTTAATTGCTATTAAATTAAAAAAATAATTTCTGGGGGGGTGGTGAGTAAATTTTTTTCTGGAAAGGGGGCGGTAGGCCAAAAAAGTTTGGGAACCACTGAGATAGAGCAAGGGAATATACCGTAAATAAATAAATGATGGAAGCTGTGCTTTCTGAGCATCCCTTGGGATTATAAATTTTGTAAAGGGATATAAGCGGGAAGGCAGATGTTATGGATAGGCTGAGTAAAATGTTGATGATTGGCATTACCAAACATGGGACAAGTAATTTAAGAGTGTAGGCAGTGGACAATTGCAACATAATTATGTGCCCATGTCGAGAAGGCAACATTCAAACCACTCTACAGCACAGTGGTGTTATTTTCTTTTTATGAAACTACAAAAAGCATACAGAACATGCAGTATCCGTGCAATTTGTCTCCTTTCGGACTTCAGTGAGTACAGTTATGAATGGAGTATGTTGAATGAATATTCAGACTTCAGGTGTTTTGGACTTCAAATCCCAGAAATCCTAACAGCTGGTAAACTGGCTAGGATTTCTGAGAGTTGAAGTCCAAAACAGCTGGAGGGCCGGCAATTGTCCAGGTCTGTTCTATATACTTAAAGACATTGGATTATGGATTAGTATGTTGAATGAATATATACAAGAAGTTTGTTAGTAAACCTAGTAAAAAGTTAAAGAAGACTACTTTGTTTTTGTCTCTTGAGTACATATTTTAACTAAGAGGTTTTAAGGGCGTGTATATCTTTGGGGCAATTACAACTGCAATTCAACTTCAAAGAAACAACTATCCTCTGCTAACCAAATATATTTTTGTAGTTGCATGTCTTTATCCTTGGCAGTTTAAAAACATGGTTCTACACTTTTTCAGCTGAGTTACCTGTGTGCCATTACACAAATGCTTATGAATATCACTTGTTCAACGAATTGACTTCTCACAAGGCCATGTTTTCCTTGATTAGTGGTTTTCAAATGGTGGTCTCTATGTTCATGGAGATTCACATTTGTCAAACGGATGTGACATAATTTTAACCTTTTCAATAAGGTTATGGTGCACTTACTTCCAATAGGTTGTGGAATTTCCAATATCTTTAAGTATAATCTCTGAAGAAAAAAATCTGCATACATAAAATATTAAATAGAAGTTACACTTTGATCACACACACACACACAACAGTATTTTATTTATTTTTATTTCTTCGGGTTTCTATGCCACCGACTCCCGGAGGCTCGCGGCGGCTTACAAGAGCCGAAGGCACAATAAAATACAGAACAATAAAAACAGTTAAAAACAGAGCAACACAGAAGAACAATAGCACAATTGAGGCAGTGGCACAATTAAGAGTATCTCATAGATATAGATATAGATATATGAGATAGTATGAAAAATTGCCCTCTTTGCCCACAAACACTTGAATGACTAATGTATTTTTAAAAGAACAGTTTTTGTATTACTGTGTAAAAGGATTTCCTCACTGTGCGTATTCTTACACAGAAATACATGGCTGTGTCTTCAGGCTTCAAGCCACTCAGCTGAAAGAGCACTTGACTTTTTGAGGCGTCCTTCCTAATGGAGACCCTGCTTCGGAGTATGCTGTTATAATAAGTGCCTCCACCACCCCAGATATGTACAATCCATTCCAAGATCTTTCCTGAGAACTGACGAATCAAGCCAACTGCATAGCTATTATCAGTAACAGAAAATCCTGAGACTGTACAGGTGAGATGCAGAGTTTCTCCTGGCTTCTTCATGCCACCCCCAGATTCAGTGAGGGTAACTTGGGAGACAATACCTGTATGGAAAGGCAAAGGAAAATAAGAACATAGGAAAATGAACAAAAATATGGAGAAGATAACAAAAAACTTTTTCACAAAAACGTTTCTGAATTAAAAGGAGAGTTTCTTTTCGTACATGCAGGGAAGATCACTAAGACACCAATGAAGAATGCCAGTGTCATGGCTTATTGGCAGGCCTCCTCTGCTAGACTAAAAGGAATTGAGGACCATGGATTCTCTGCCCTAAGCTTCTCACTTCCCTTTAAAGTTATCCTCACCAGAGAGATTTGCATGAGGTTACAAGGGCTTATAATATAAGCCAATTTGCAATCCCTAGCATATCATTTATAAGAATGGATGGTTTAAAAAACATAACAGCAAGCTTTTCTCTGCTTCCACCCTTCATCACAATAGAATTAAACAATTTTGAACCGTTTTAACCTTCAGGGCTCAGTGCTCTAGAATCCTGGGAGTTGTGGAGTTCTTTATTCTTCCTTGCCAAAGAGTGGTGGTGCTCCGCCAAACTATAAATCCCAGGATTCCATAGCATTGAGCCAAGCCAAATCTTTCATTTGAATACTGCCATGCTTCAATACAATGGAGTCTTGGGATCTGTGGTTTGTGATGCACTTTGGCATAGAAGACTAAAGATCCTATAAAACCAGTTTCTACAATTCCATAGCATTGAGCATTTTATGTGATGGCAAAGTGCTCTATTTGTACAGTCGAGTTCCACTCTGCAATTAGGCACTCTCAACAGATGACCAACCAGCCTTTGCTTTACGACTTCCAAAGAAGGAGACTCACCTCAATCAGAGGCAGCAGCACATTCCCAGCCAAATGGTTCTTACTGTCATGGACTCCTTCCTAAGAAGAGTATCACTAGTGGTTTGAAGCAACTGCAAATTCAACCTTGGATAATTAAAAGCTGTTTTTACACAACAGAGTTATTGCAGTTTGACACCACTTTAACTGCTAGCCTTCAGTGCTATGAAATGTTGGGAATTTGGTGTGGGAAGAGTTCCCTTTGGAAGAGAAATCTAAAGACCTTATGTTGTTCCTGGAGGATTTCAGGGATACAACAGCAATAACACATTATAAAATCTTGTTCCTTCCCACAATAGTCTTTTCTTCTTGCCATCTAAGAAAGTGCTAGCACCTGAGAGACTGATTTCTGTGGGGATTTTGAGTTGGAGGAGAAGCCAGCCTGTTTTGTTTGGAGAAGACGTCTTGAAAAAGCCTGGAAGAAGATGTGCTTTGTTATTGAAAGACTGAACTGTAAGAATGTTTGTTTATCATGCAATAGACTGCATAAGGAGATTCTGTGACGGTAGCAGCATGTTTTGTTAAAGCTATACTGTCTTATTATTTTGCCAAAGCATTTTTTTGATAAAGAGTTTTCTTTTGAAGAACAAAAGACTCTTGTGACATTATTTAACTACAGAGAGCTTAAAAGGAGAAAAGAGGAACCAGCCTACTTGACTAAGCAGTGCTCAGATCAATTAGAAACTCAACAAAATATAACCCGGGATGCTTCTGAGGGGGAGGGAAGGAAGAGTGGATGGCTTGTTCTCCATTCTTCCCCCCTGCCCCCCAGCTGAGAAGCATCGCACATTAAATTTAATCCACAATGCTTCTGAGCTCGGGGGGAGGGAGGGAGAGTGGAGGGCTTGATCTCCAATCTTCCCTCCCTGCCCTCCCAGCTGAGAAGCATCGCGCATTAAATCTGCGATGCTTCTGAGCTGGGGGAGGGAGGAAGAGTGGAGGGCTTGCTCTCCATTCTTCCCTCCCAGCTGGCGTAATGAATAATAATGAAAATTTGTTATTAATTACGTTTCAATTATGAAATTTATTTTTTTTAATTGGAATAATTTCTATAACGACCCAGCAATGGAAATCCCCCCCCAAAGAGTTTGTAATCAACTTTTTATGGATCAACCACCCCTATGATTATATATATATATATAGAGAGAGAGAGAGAGAGAGAGAGAGAGAGAGAGGATTGTATGAAAAATTGTCCTCTTTGCCCACAAACCCTTGAATGACTAATGTGTTTTCCTAAGAAAGAAGAGTTTTTGTATTATTACTCAGAAGGATTCCTCACTGTGAATCTTGCACAGTAATACACGCCTGTGTCTTCAAGTTTCAAGCCACTCAGCTGAAAGAGCAATTGATTTTATGAAGTGTCCTTGTAGATGGAGACCCTGCTTCGGAGAGCACTGTTGTAGTGGGTGCTTCCACCACCCCATATACCTCCAATCCATTCCAAGGTCTTTCCTGAGAACTGACAAAACAAGTTAACTGCGTAGCTGCTGTCAGTGACAGAAAATCCAGAGACTTTACAGGTCAGATGCAGAGTTTCTCCTGGCTTCTTCATACCACCACCAGATTCACTGAGGGTAATTTGGGAGACAATGCCTGTGTGGAAAAGAAGAAACCAAAAAAATGTGAGGAAATGAACAAAATTTTTAAGAAGACATATGAAACTGGTTCATGACAACATTATTTAACTGAAATGAAAATGAGTGTTTCTTTTTGTACATGCAGGGAAGACAATTAAGAAAAGTATGAAGAATGTCAGTGCCATTGCGTATTGGCAACCTCCCTTTGCTGGACTAAAAGGAGTTGAGGACCAAGGATTCTCCGACCTGAGCCTCTCACTTCCTTTATAGATATCCACACCAGAGAGATTTGCATGAGGTTACAGGTGCCTGGAATATAAGTTATTTTACAATCTCTAGCATGTCATTTATGAGAATGGATGGTTTGCAAAACATAACAGCAAGCTTTCCTCCTCCACCCTTCCTCACTATACTTAGGTGCATCCACACTATATAATTAAACATGTCAGCTTCACAGTTTCTTTTGGTCTCTTGATTCCACCACCAGATTCTGTTATACTAGTCTGAGATGAAACATCTGTTTCAAGGAAGGAAAAATATACAAGAAAAAGAAATTAAAAAGGAAAATGTGAGTAAATTACAGAGTTAATGATGGCACTAATGACATAAATAGGTAAATTTGTGGAATGTCCCAACAGCAGCACCACTCACATGCAGGAAAAGTCATTAGGAACCCTATCATGATATTCAGTTGCATGACTTCGATGGTTACACGAATCTCCCAAGACCAGAGTGAAGTTGATTTCCAATGGTAACCTTGGAAGTCGCATTACCTCCCACTTTAAAAAGAAAAATAAAGCATACTCCACAAAGTCATTTGCATGCAATTTGGGTTCTATTAGTACAAGACGGAACCACCAGCCCAAACTGGATGATAGCAAGAATTGTCAGGTATGAACCTGCCCCTGTTGGATGCTTGCTCTTGTTTTGCTCCTTCAAGTCCCTTCCAATTTATGGTGATTCTAAATCAAGTCTATCACTGGGTTATGTGGGAAATGATTATGTAACTTGCCCAAGGTCAGCTAAGCGTGTTCATGGCTGGCCAGAAAATCACTGTGCTAGAGATGTTAACGTCATCCCCAACCCAATGATGGGGTAGGTGGAATGCCATCCATGTGATATTTAGCAGTATACATATAATGTATGCATTGCATTGGATATGTGGTTTTTTGCACACTTATATACCAACATACAAATATGCATGGCTACCAAAACAGCATCTAATGTGGCCCTGAGTACCATCAATCTCTTATTTTAAAAGAGGACCCAGGAACATCTGTGTTTGCAACTTTAGCTGTGAGCAAAAGAGTATCAATGCAAGTATCAATTGTGTCTCATATTATGGATTGATGGATGAGGACACTAATTGAAACAGGAACTTGCTTCCAGTCCTTGCACACAAAATCATGAATGATTTCCTGTGATATAAGTAGGGTTTTTTCTCTCTGCTTCCTCTTCTATTTCTGTTTCACGCCATTCAGTCATCATATGCAGGGTCTCATTCACAGAACATGAGTGCCCCCACCAGCAAATTGTTTTCAGTACTTACAGAAGATGTAACCTCCTTCACATTATCTAATTTAAAATATAAACAATAATAAATGTAAAATATAATTTTATTTTTGTGTACTTCTACTTTATATTTTCCGTTTTCTCTGACTGTGTCTAGTTGTAAAGTCTTTCAATGTAGGATCCCCCTTTTTGCATCTGGTTCAGATTAACCGTTTGCACCATATGGTCCATAGAAAATGTCTGTTATGCCCCCTTCCCTTGATACCCTAAGTTAACACAGCCTGGAAGGTGGCTCTTCCCCTATTCACCAGCCTGCTTGTTCTCCTATACTGTATCCATGGAGCCAACTGGTCCATGAAGCTATTTCCCTCCTCTTCCTATCCACCACACAGGATAGAAACCATCTTTCCCTTGTATTTGCTTGAAGCCAGTTTTCAGCATGGAGTACTATGGTATCAAACAAGGTGATGCTTTCATCTAAGGACAGTACTTCCATTTCAATTCCCCAAGGATAGAGCACCCAGTAGTCTGTTCACAAAGGTAAAAAAAACAATCATGATATGAATATACTAACCCCATAACTTCTGCAAAGAAAAGATGGGATTGGGGAATTGGCACGGATATTCTGTCACTTAATATTTGCCATTGTATGACCTGGATGTTGTCTGTGTATTGGTAGCCTCGAGTAACAATGAATGTATTTATTATTTCTACTGCCATACAGAAGTGGACTTTAACTTATCTGGATTTTTACCAACCACTCAGAATCACACAGATGCTGTAAATGGATGTAACTAGGAAGGTTTGCATCTAAGGAAAGAATCTGGAGTTGGAATGAGGGAATTGTCAGTCTTGTTGACGTTGCTTCTTCTCCTCCTTTGGCTGTGTGGAGTGGATACAAAAAAATGCCCCATGCTTGATCCTCCTTCTCTTCTCTATGAGTCCTACCAGTCTGGGGACTTCATGATTGGTGCTCTTGTTAGTCAATTATTTTACTACATCCCTGCCTTTTCTTTCAAGGAAGACCCTCGGCAGGAATATTCTGCTCTTATAACGTAAGGAATTGATTTTTCCCTTGAATCATGTGAATCTGGTAAAACAGTAAGTGCTACTAAATGCAATGGAATGCTAAACAAACAGAAGAAGTTATTGTCCTCTATGCTCATTGATAATCTGAGATATATATATATATATATATATAGACAGAGACAGTATATATATATACAGTGTATATATGTATATATATATGAATGTAAAGTCTACCTGTTTATATTTGATTTGAGTTTCTGTGAATAGTTCCTTGTCATTCCTTGTCAAAGGTGTCTTTTCACTGTAAAATTAATGCAGTTTGACACCACTTGTAACTACGATGGCTCAATACTATGGGAGTTGTCATTTTACAAGGTCTTTAGCCTTCTCTGCCCAAGAGCACTAGTGGACTTCTAGGATCCCATGGCATTTAGTCATGGCAATTAAAGTGGTCTCAAACTGCATTTGTTAGTTTGTATGTAATTCCTTTTTCAGGGTGTTCACAAAATTCTATCAGCATATCTTATCCTTGGTCTTTGCTGTAAAGGAGATAAATGAGAACGTCAACATCTTACCCAATGTCACGCTTGGATTCCGCATCTATGACAATTACAATGATATACGCTTGACCTGCCATACCATACTGGCACTACTCTTCATGTCACGAAGTTTGGTCCTCAATTATAACTGTGAAATGCAAAAACTGCCATTTGCCATCATAGGGGCGCTTGACTCCAAGACCTCCTTCTACATGGCTGATCTCTTAACCCTCTACAAGATTCCACAGGTAGGTTCTGTGCACTGGGGTGATGTGCTCCTGCTCTTTCTTCTCACCCTCTTTTACACTTTACCAATAAAAACTGGGAAATGAGTTGACTTATGTTTTTTGTCTTCTAAACAAGAACAAATAAAAGGAGGTTATGAAACGTGACAGAAGAAGCAGGATTTCTACAAGTGAAAAAAAACATGATGCTTGGAAAGATTTTTAAAATTTATTTCATATCAAAAGCATTGCATAAATTAGTATAAAACTGATAAAAATAGAAGGAGCGCAGGCAGCTAAATATATTTTGACCAAAAACTGGAAACAGCAACGGCATTGCCTTGAACAATTCTTTCTCCGTACATGAAGCAGGGCATAGTGGACAACAATATAGACAAGGAGTTGTCTGTCCTGCTCCACAGTCACACAAGGTGTGGGATTCTTTTAGGTAGTGACATTTTGCCAGCTTATCTTTTGATCTGCCCACTCCACTTCTGAGTCTGTTCAGTGACTTCCAAGTTGGCCATTCTTGGTTTGCCCCTGGAGGAAGACCCTCGTGGTGGGGGGAGGGCGTCCAATTGGGATTTCCTAGTTTAGCTGCCCAGAGGGAAACCCTTGCTGTTGCTGGGGGGGATGCCAAGGGGGAGTGATAGTTCTCATAAAGATTTTCCTTGATTTGAGTCTACTGGGAGGAGGCAGGTAGCCATGTAGTGGATGGCTTTTACAGTGTTCAGCCTTATTTCTCTCACAGTTACCAGCAACTTCCCGTCACACATCTTTGGAACATGGTATGTTGAATTTTTTGAGACTAGGGTAGTTAGTGTTTAGTTTGGTGAACAGGAGGCTGCCCTGTGGAGCATGTATTATACCTTTGAAGGTATATTCAGAATAGATACAATGCTGTCACTTTTTGGAAAACTGCTATAGAAGAGAACACCAGTCAGCTCATGAGAGAGCCTTGGCCACATTTTCCATGAATGCGTCCCTAAAGGCTTTCTCTCACCTACTCACCACAGGTGAGGGCCATGAGGAAGGGGGCGTAGTCCATGGGACGTTGCAACAGTGTAGTAACCATGAGGCTGTGGACCATATTTTACTTCTTGTAAGCCACTGGTTGTCCATGGACCACAGGTTGGGAACCACTGTGTTAAGAGGTCTCCTAAAATTTCTCTAGTTGCTTCCTCAGGAGATACCTATGTGTTGCACTTCTCTTCTTTTCCCAACAAAAAGCTTTTCTCCATTAGTATTCTAATATCTCTGTGTTTGATTCCTAATGCTGAGTTTGTTACTTTATTCTTTTAAATAACTTGGACACTCCCATATTATGGCCAGTCTGGAGCAGTAGTAGCTAGCCCTGGAGACAACTGCACACTCCATTCCCAACTCATGGAGGGACAGAGTCTACACAGTCTATCTATGCTGAGACCAGTTCAGCCATTCTGTACAATCACCTTATCCTCACTGTTGCCATCACCACTGCTGTCCTTTTCCCTTGCAATGATGAGCATAGGGAAAAGAGGGTGACAGTGGCAACCAATCTGACAGCAGACCAGTCCAGTTATGCTTCCTACAGGATGCTCAAAGTGCAGAATTGCTCTGAAGCAGTGGTTTGCAACCTGTAGGTCCCCAGATGTTTTTGGCCTTCAACTCCCAGAAATCCTAACAGCTGGTAAACTGGCTAGGATTTCTGGAAGTTGTAGGCCAAAATACCTGGGGACCCACAGGTTGAGAACCACTGATCTGGACTTTCAATCAAACTCCATAGAATCCCCTGCCTTCCTTTAATGGGGGACTAGACTGGATTAACCCAATTTACCTTTTGAAAAGGACCAGATGTCCCTGGATGTAACGAAGACTGCCAGGAGCAACTTCCTGGTGAGTGCAGGCTATTTAATACCCATGGTATGGTAACATAGTACTGAATGAAAACATGTGTTAACTTTTTTCTAATACATTTTCAAATTTACAGCTCACATATGGTTCATTTCTCCCAGCCAAGGATGAGATGGAACAACTTCCTTCCTTTTATCGCATGGTCACCAATGAAGACCTTCAGTATCAAGGGATTGTCAGTTTACTTAATCATTTCGAATGGAGGTGGGTGGGGCTCTTTGTAGTGGATGATGACAGTGGAGAACGGTTTTCGGAGACCATAGAGCCTTTGCTTTCCGAAAATGGAATCTGCATAGCCTTCACTAGGAAAATCCCAAACCAGCAACGTTTTCATGAGTCCAAAGAACAACATTATATGATCAGTTTTTTGTATCAGATATTTAATGTACCCCAAATTAGAATACATGTACTCTATGGAACATTCCTTACAATAATGTGGCTGCGGTATTTTGGTACCCATAACATTCTTCCAGTTGAGCTCCGGTTGGTTGGAAAGGTGTGGATTACAACTGCTCAGGCTGATTTTGTACAATCAGGCCTTGGCTGGAATAAAGATATGCAAGTCTTCCAGGGGTCCCTTTCCTTTACGCTTCAGTCTAAGGAACTTCCAGGGTTCCAGAGATTTCTCCACACCATCAAATTGGATTGGACAACAGCAGATGAATTTTTCAAATTATTTTGGGAGGGGGTGTTTGATTGTTCATTTCCAGACCCGAGGATGGGGTACCAGGTCTCTGGAACATGCACTGGGGAAGAGAGGTTGGAGAGCCTCACTGGGTCACTTTTTGAAATGCGCTTGAGTGGACACAGCTATGGCATTTATAATGCTGTCTATGCTGTGGCCCATACGTTGCATGCCTTTTACCTATTCAGATCCAATCACCGAGGAAAAGTAGATGGCCTAAAAGAGGTCCTTCAGGATCTGCAACCTTGGCAGGTAATGCTTCTGAATTAAAATATATTTATTCATGAGGTTAAGAACAATTATTTTTCTTCTTCTTTGGTGAATGTCACACACAGCATCAATAGAAATCGAAGGGCATCCTATCTTTTCAGTCTTAAAAATGTTACTAGCAGTACTTTGGTAGAAACAATCAGAGTCATTTTCTAAACTCAAACATTGTTGGGTAAAATTTATCAAAAATGCACAAAATTAATTCTATTTTATCCATGATGGGAGATTTTTTTAAAAAAAATGAAATAAAGTGGTCAGTAAAATCAATGGAAATTCCTTTAATTATAATTCCTACCTCCCATTTGCTCTCAACCAGGGGGTCGCAAGGGGGTGTCAGAAGGGTTGGCAAAGACCATTAGAAAACACAGTATTTTCTGTTGGTCATGGGGGTTCTGTGTGGGAAGTTTGGCCCAATTTTATCATTGGTGGGGTTCAGAATGCTCTTTGATTGTAGGTGAACTATAAATCCCAGCAACTACTACTCCCAAATGTCAAGATCTATTTTCCCCAAACTCCACCAGTGTTCACATTTGGGCATATTGAGCATTCATGCCAAGTTTGGTCCAGATCCATCATTGTTTGAGTCCATACTGCTCTCTAGATGTAGGTGAACTACAGTACAACTCCAAAATTCAAGGTTAAGGCCCACCAAACCCTTCCAGTATTTTCTGTTGGTCGTGGGAGTTCTGTGTGACAAGTTTGGTTCAATTCCATCGTTGGTAGAGTTTAGAATGCTCTTTGATTGTAGGTGAACTATAAATCCCAGCAACTACAATTCCCAAATGACAAAATCACCCCCCCCCCCCCAAACTACACTAGTATTAAAATTTGGACGTATCGGATATTTGTGCCAAATTTGGTCCAGTGAATATGAGATATTTACATTACAGTTCATAACAGGAGCAAAATTACAGTTATGAAGTTGCAATTTTATTGGTTGGGGCCACCCCAATGTGTATTAAGGGGTCATGGCATTAGGAAGGTGGAGAAACACTGATCTAAGCCATTAATAAAGATGCTGAACAGGAACAGGACCAGGAGGGAACCCTGCTGATGACACTCCGCTCGTCACTTCTTTCCAGGATTAAGAGAAAATTACAGTTAAGAAGTAGTAATAAAAATAATTTTATGGTTGGGGTTCACCACAACATGAGGAACTGTATTAAGGGGGGTTGAGAACCACTGTGCCATACATTATATGTGAATGAATTTGGACCCAGCCATTCTTTTAAAATATATTGTTATATCATGAGCACTTTTACAGTAATGGTGTATTCACATAGCAGAATTATAGCAGTTTGGTACCATATTAACTGTAATTGCTCAATTCTTTGCGATTCTTGAGTTTGTAGTATGCACCTTCAAATTCAGATTTGAAGGTGTGCATTACCCCGGGGGGGGGGGGGACAGTAGAATGTACTGCAAAGTGGTGGTAGCCATGAAAATGCTAGTGGGAAGGCCAGATGGAGTGGCACAGCTTCCCATCAGCCTTTTCATGGCCACCACCACCACTTTGCATTAGATTTGACTGCAAATCTTTTGTGTATGTGTGTGTGTGATGCACACCTTCAAAATTGACACATTATACTTAAGCAAATTTGGTTAGCTGTGAGTTTTTCGGGCTGTATGGCTATGTTCCAGAAGCATTCCCTCCTGACTTTTCACCCACATCTATGTTAGGCATCCTCAGAGGTTGTGACTGTCAGAGGATGCCTGCCATAGATGTGGGCAAAATGTCAGGAGATAACGCTTCTGGAACATGGCTATACAGCCCAGAAAACTCACAGCAACCCAGTGATTGTGGCCACGAAACCCTTTGACAAGACATTAAATATGGGTATTTTCTCATGTCTATCCGAGAGCTCTATTGCTACAGAAAATACAAATACCAGGTTTCCATTGTATGGCACAATGGCAGACAAAGTGGTGTCAAACTGACATAATTCTGCAGTGTGGGTGGTCTCAAATACTTCACTGTGTTTCTATTTTTTCTATTTCCCCCTTTTTTTCCAAGCAGTTGCATCCTATTCTTCAAGGGATTTCATTTAACAACTCTGCTGGAGAACGAGTGTCTTTTTGTAACAACAGGGGAGTGAAAGCTGGATTTGATATCATGAATTTAGTTATATTTCCAAATCGATCTCTCACACAAGTGAAAGTGGGGCAAATAGAGCCTAGCTCTTTCAAAGGAAAAGAATTCATCATTGATAAGCAAAGGATTACCTGGCACTCAAGCTTCAACCAGGTGTGAATCACAGCACATTTTTGGTAGATCAATCATAACACAAAAAAATCTATGTTCATCACAAAAAAAAAACCCCTGACATTAAGTCTAGTTGAATTCAACTCCGGGAGGTGGTACTCATCTCCATTTCTAAGCCAAAGAGCCAGCGTTGTCCATAGACGCCTCTAAGGTCATGTGGCCAGCATGAGTGCATGGGGCATTGTTACCTTCCCACCGGAGCAGTGCTTATTGCTCTACTCACATTTGCATGTTTTCAAACTGTTAGGTTGGCAGAAGCTGGGGCTAACGGCGGAAGCTCACCTCGCTCTCTGGATTCGAACCGCCAATCTTTTGGTCAGCAAGTTCAGCAGCTCAGTGGTTTAACCCACTGTGCCACCAGAGGCTCATTGGGCATACCTGATGTTTCTTGTTTATTTGCAAATCTCCTGTTGATCAAAACATGCTTGCCCCTTCTGAGTATTTTTCATCTTTATGGACAGGTCTTGCCTCTTTCTGTCTGCTGTGATTCCTGCACTCCTGGTTATCAGAAGAAAAAGAGGGAAGGGGAAACATTTTGCTGCTATGATTGTGTTCCTTGTCCAGACGGGAAGATTTCCAACCAAACAGGTAGACGTTCAGTTAGAAGTATTAATGCGGATGACTGCTAGATTTGGCAGCCTTCCACATGCCTATGTATTATGTAAAATCCAGTAAAACTCCTATATTAATTTTGGGCTCTTCATACATGTTACAGACAACTGTGACATCAACAAAAAATTCATACACTCACAAATGCACATGTGTAAGCCTGGACATTTTCAGCACCATATTGATACCTCAAGATATGGTGAACTTTTCTGTCTTACCCACTGAATGAGAAAACGGGCTGGGTGTCTTACCTCAAGGCTTGATCCACTTAGATCAGTGTTTCTCAACCTTCCTAATGCTGCAACCCCTTAATACAGCTCCTCATGTTTTGATAACCCCCAACCATAAAATTATTTTTGTTGCTACTTCATAACTTGTAATTTTGCTCCTGTTGTGAATTGTAATGTAAATATCAGATATACAGGATGTATTTTCGTCCACTAGTCCAAATTTGGCACAAATACCTAATATGCCCAAATTTGAATACTGGTGGGGCTGGGGGGTTGATTTTATCATTTGGGAGTTGGAGTTGCTGGGACTTATAGTTAACCTACAATCAAAGAGTATTCTGATTTTCACCAACAATGGAATTGAACCAAATGTGGCACACAGAACTCCCATGACCAAAAGAAAATACTGGAAGGGTTCGGTGGGCATTGACCTTGAGTTTTGGAGTTGTAGTTCACCTACAACAATAGAATTGGGCCAAATTTCCCACACAGAAACCCCATGCCTTGCACGCTCTCCCTTGCCCAGACATGTGCACCATGCTGTCATGCGCTGAGCATGCCTGCTCTCCCCACTTGGAGTCTCAGAAACAGCCCTCTCCTTGGCTGAGAAGCCTGCTGAGAGGTCAGCTAATCACAGTGGAGGACGGCCTTTTTTTGGGAGGATTTGCCCTCTGTTTGCAAAAAAAGGAGAGAAGGGTAGGCGGAGAGAACTTCAGACTTCTGTGCCAAAGGGGTTCCTAAGACCATCAGAAATATATGATTTCTGATGGTCTTTGGTGACCCTTCTGAAACCTTGCAAACCCCGCAGGGTTTCCAACCCCAGGTTGAGAAACACTGACTTAGATGTTCACCAATCAGACTTGAGAGCTATTAAGAAAGAATTAATTCAGTACAGTACCTGCAGAATAGGGATAATCATAAGCAATAATCTCAATGCTCACATTATTGATGGCAATTAGTCTCATGTTATATGTGATTCAGTACCATTAATGGCCTTTCTTTCCTTTTCCACAAGACACAGCTGAGTGCTTTCCATGCCCAGAAGATCAGTACGCAAGCAAGGATCAAGATCGATGCATTCATAAAGTTGTAACATTTCTATCTTATGAAGATCTCTTAGGAAAATCTTTAGCTTCAAGCGCTGCCTCTTTATCCCTGTTCACAGTTCTGGTACTTGGAATTTTTGTGAAACACAACAATACTCCCATAGTCAAAGCCAACAATCAGAAACTCACCTACACCCTCCTTTCCTCTCTCCTGCTCTGTTTCCTGTCTTCTTTCCTATTCATTGGCAAGCCAGAGAAATTCCACTGCCTTCTCCGACAACCATTTTTTGGGTTCATCTTCTCAGTTGCTGTTTCTTCTGTGTTGGCCAAAACCATCACTGTGCTTGTGGCATTTGTGGCTTCTAAGCCAGGGTCCAGTATGAGAAACTGGTTGGGGACAAAAGTAGCCACCACCATTGTCCTTTCTTGCTCTCTTATTCAAACAGGGATTTGTATCATCTGGCTTGGAACATCTCCCCCATTCCCAGATTTAGACATGAACTCAGTGGCTGGAGAAATCATTGCACAGTGTAATGACGCATCTGCCGCCATGTTTTATCTTGTCTTGGGTTACATGGGACTTCTGTCCATCATCAGTTTAATTGTGGCTTTCCTAGCCAGGAAGTTGCCAAACACTTTTAATGAAGCCAAGTTTATCACCTTCAGTATGCTGATTTTTTGCAGTGTTTGGTTGTGTTTTGTCCCAGCTTACCTGAGCACGAAGGGGAAATACATGGTAGCTGTGGAGATTTTCTCGATCTTAGCTTCCAGTGCTGGGTTGCTCTGTTGCATCTTCCCTCCAAAATGTTACATTATTCTGTTTAAACCTGAGCTGAACAGCAGGGAACAGATAACCAGGAGAAAGACTTAGGTGTAATTTGATGATTTTCACAGTTTTGTTGCTGATATATTCAAAGTCTTTTACTCGCAAGCAGGCCCGTAGCCACGATTTTGATTGGGGGGGGGGGGGCTGAGTCTGAGTGAGAGGGGGTCTTCCCTAGCAAACCTTTTGTTTTGTTATCCCAATACCCCATGCATATGGGATATATTGAGCATGGTGATCAGATCATGATATGAATAAACATTACAGTTAAAATAATGTACCAGTAAGGCCTTCTTGTGGACAACCCTGAGAATTTCGTGGGGAGGGGCGAGACTGAAGCCCTTCACCCCCCCCCCCCCCCCCCAGCTACATGCCTGCTCGCAAGTTAATTACATCTCTACTAGGACAAAGAATTGTTTTTAAAACATCTTCTCAGCTGTATAAGACTTGGTATCACAAATGGTGTTGTTGGCCATCCTCATATAAACACAAACAAACAAATTGCTAGGGCAGAATACAAGTTAGATGTAGGTGTAGATGAGTGTCTTGTGCTGTATTCATCCAGCCACTTTGTAATTTGTTGTACATTTTAAGGTCAGAACAAAAGGTTGTTTTCGTTTTTCTGGTACAAAGCCTTGTCTTTCCCCATTCATATAAACAATAGCACTCTGATACTGAAACATTATCAACATTAGATATGCAGATGATACCACTTTGATGGCTGAGAGCGAGGAGGAGCCGAGAAGCCTGATGACCAAGGTGAAAGAAGAAAGGGCAAAAGCTAGGTTGCAGTTAAACATCAAAAACCATCAAGATTATGGTATGTACACTGATTGATAACTGGCAAATAGAGGAAGAAAACATGGAGGCAGTAACAGATTTTGTATTTCTAGGCATAAAGATTACTGTAGACGCAGACTGCGGGCAGGAAATCAGAAGATGTTTACTTCTTGGGAGGAGAGCAATGACCAATTTCGATAAAATAGTGAAGAGTAACAACCTTACTGGCAATGAAGGTCTGCATAGTTAAAGTAATGGTATTCCCCGTAGTAACCTATGGATGCAAGAGGTGGACCATAAGAAAGGCTGAGCGAAGGAAGATAGACGTTTTTGAATTGTGGTGTTGGAGGAAAATTCTGAGAGTGCTTGGACCACAAGATCAAACCAGTCGATGCTCCAGGAAATAATGGCCAACTGCTCACTGGAGGAAAGGATATTAGAGGCAAAGCTGAAGTACTTTGGCCACATAATGAGAAGACAGGAAAGCTTAGAGAAAATAGTGATGCTGGGCAAAATGGAAGGAAAAAGGAAGAGGGGCTGACCAAGGGCAAGGTGGATGGATGATATCTTTGAAATGACTGGCTTGACCTTGAAGGAGCTGGGAGTGGCGATAGCCGATAGAGAGCTCTGGCGTGGGCTGGTCCATGCAGTCACTATGAGTTATAAGCAACTGAACAAGTAACAACATAACATTGATACATTCCCTTATTCTACTGCAGCAGAGTAGTTTATTCCTTTCTACTCTACTCTCATTTCCTTCAGATGGCTTGTGAAGGGGAAGGAGAAAATTACCTATGAGTCTTGCACAAAAGATGGGGGGGGGGGGATACCAGTAGTAGATAATCTCCCAATAAAAGTATTGACGAATGTTCTAAGACATGCTCTAAGCAATGTTCCAGTTCAAGTTTACTGTAAGGGTATGTCTACATTGGCCAGTAAATCCAGGGTCAGTCTGGAGCACAAGTGCTCCATTATGGCCCCAAGGGTGCCCACATGCATCATCCTGAACCTGTGATGGTAGTGATCAGAGTCCAACTGCACTAAGACCTCATTGGGCCCACTGAATTGTCATCATACCACTTATGTTGTCTTAGACACACCCAGATGACTACAAAGCAATCTGTGAACTCCTAGCCATTGCAGGCACCCTGTACTGCCACCACAGAAGTGCCTGCATGAAAAGGAAGGGTCAGATCTTCTTTCTGACCACATGGGTGCCTCTGCTGATGCTAGAATCACATGGAGCCCTTTGTCCAGATGGGTGTGGTGTCAGCAACATGGAAGGTAAAGTGATGGTCAAGTGAGACCAATGCGCTGGACCATGTGGGTGCCAACATGGCACTGAAGCAGCTTCAGCAAGGTGCCTGTGGCCACCTTCCAGGTTTGTTTGGATCATTATTGCTCTGGATTCACCAATGAGTGTAGAGTCACCCTGACAGAGCTATAAATGTATAGAGGACCCTGAGTGGTCTGGCATTACGGCATTGAGTCTGAGAAAGAAACCCACATGGCTCCTCTGTTATCACACCAAAAGAGTCGTGAACACCCTAGTACTGCGTCTTCTGCTGTGTAGGTGGATTGGATGGAAATCATATGCTTTCCTACTGATGTCTCTCCTAATCACTTCTCTTTTTCTTCATTATAGCAGCCATTTCTGAGAACTCTTGAGTTTCCTTCTGTTTTTACTCATTCCTGGAGGCAGGTGTTGAATGGAGAGGAGACAAATGAGCACAGATTGATCAAACAGGAACGTGCCCATGTTGTTGCTGTTGTGGTTTTCCAGTTGTTTCTGTGCTATGGTGACTAGCTTGATGTTACTAGAATTTATGGTTCAGTGCTTCAGCTATTTTCGTTTTTGTTGCTAAAGCTTCACCATCTGCTCTCTGTAAGTTTTTGTGAATATGCCCATATGGGATGTTTCACACTGTGCACGTCTTGCACAGTAATATACAGCAGTGTCTTCAGTTTTCAAGTTTGTCAGTAGCAGATATGAAGTGCTGACTGAAGTGTCCACAGAGATATTAACCCGGCCTTCAAGAGTCTTTGGATAGAAAGTATTAAAATTATCTGTTCTGATACTGGCAACCCATTCCAGTCCTTTTCCTGATGTCTGTCTGATCCAGCTCATACTGTAGTCTGTAAATGTGTATCCAGATGCTTTACAAGTCAATTTTACTGACTCTCCAGGCTTTTTAGCTTCAGAACTAGACTGAATGAACTGGATTTGAGATAGAACAGCTGTGGGACAGAATAAGAAAAAATACTATTAGTTCCTAGAAATGTTGAATCTAAACATTTCATTCTCTTTAGTATAAATAGAACTTTTAGATCTTTTCCTGGAATTTCTATGAATAAAATCAATGAAACAGCACAAATATGGAGATTAGTTATTACTCCACATTCTCCACTTTCTATCCTACCCGTTTTCTCTCTCTATCAGTGAACAAAGATATTTTATAATATCTATCATTACCAGACAATGAAGCTGCTAAAAGAAGAAGATATGGCAGAAACAACATGATTCCAGCCAATAAAAAGGGGGAAATGATAACTTTTGTTCAGCGCTCTTTTGTTTTAAACCTTTCCCAGAGAGGAAATGCATATTTTCCATTTGCATATGGCTATTATGGCAGCTTTAAACATACAAGAGCAGGCAGGTAGTTCAGTTTTGGAGGAAATATAGGCAATCTCCAAGTTACAAACAAAGATAGGTTCTGTATGGTTGTTCTTAAGTTGAATTTGTATGTAAGTCAGAATAGGTACATTTTTAAAGTGTAAATAGATAGATGGACACAGATAGACAGATAGACACATGGATAAACTTTGGATCACATAAGGAAATATTAGCCACCCTGTGGTGTTTATTTTTCTGTTTGTGCCCCTATCCAGATTTCCTTTCACTTACTGTCCCTATGACAAGTGATATTGAAAAATTTGGCATGTTGTGGAAACAAGGATTGGTGTTGCAGCACAGAACCTTTTCCCCATGATAATTACTCTTCCAGGAGTGGTTTTCCTTTCCTAGGGGTTGATTTATCTCATTTCCTGTGTTCTCATATCCATTCTTAACTCTGAGTCGATTGTAAGTCAGATGCCTGTACTCAATGTTTCATAGGTTCAGCAATCCCAGAATGTCCGGGACTTTCTCTCTTCTCTAGAATCTCCCTTCTCCAATTTATTGGTTTGTAGTTGTGGTACCATTGTGTATAGATTGGGTTACTTTTCTTAATAAGGATCCGTGAATATCAATGAGTGTTAGTGGTTTGAGCATTACATTAGGTCTCCAGAGACCAGAGTTTGTTTCTCTGCCCAGCCATAGAACCACATTGGGTGATTTTGGGTGAGTCACACATTCTTAACCCCAGAAAACTGCATGAAAAAGTCACTATAAAGTTTTCAAAAATCAGAAACAACAATAACAACAGGTTTTTGCATGTTTGCTGCAGTTATTCATACAACTGGTCCCCCTACACAATGAATTCTGGCAGAAATTTCAGGCATCATAGTGGCATTCTGTCAACCAAAATGTTTTCTAGAGGATAGCAAGAGAAAGTTTGGGTCAGTTCCATCCTATGTTGTAGCCTTGTCAGATTCTGGGTGTTCAGATGAGGAGGAAGAGGATGCTGGGAGAGATTCACGGGGCACAGAAGAGAATGGAAGAGTTGTTTTGGAATCTCCTGTCAGTTCCCAAGAGACTGGAGAAAACAATAATGGTTCTTATGGGAACCTGCTAGAAGTGCAGCCAGAGAGAAATGTGGGAAATGAATGTTTATCTAGGTCAAGGCAATTGGAGTTGTGGCGACAGGGCTTGCAACAAAGAAAGACTAGCTTTTCCCAGAGACTTAGAGGTAAGGAGCAAAAAGGCAGGTGCGAGAAATGATGTTACAGGAGGGATTTGGGCTTCTTAAAGTGGTTTCTGCTGGTACAATCATTGTGAGAGCAATGATGCATCCAGGGCAAGAGCTCATGGTTTTTGGGCCTGTGTTCTTGGAATGCATATATTCAAGTTTTAAGCTGTTCTTGCTTACAGTTCATGTATGCCATAGTTTGCCTGCCTTGGATTCATGTTATCTTGTATTTGGATATCTCTGACTTTGTAGACTTTCTTTGAATTGATTTTTGGACTCTCCGCTTTCATGGAAATAACCTTTTGAACTTTGCTTCTCTGTTTTGAATTTGCTTGTTTTTTTAATAAACTTTACTTATTGGATTACCTGGACGGTGTGTGGTTTGTGGTGAAAATGTTTTTTCAGGGCCCTAGTGCAACATTCTAAATGTTTAAAGGTTAATGTTTTGGTATATTGTTTCATAATACAAGAAATACAATAACTTGTAGGGACGGATGAAATGATTGAATGATTCCACTCAGTCTGGTTTACGGTGACTGGAAATGACTGGAAGTGTATTTGCACATATTGTGGGGGATATATATATATAGTGAAGCCTTTCATATCCTGGATTGGAACCTGGCTAAACTGTAGGTCTTGTCCTGGATTGGAACCTGGCTAAACTGTAGGAAACAAAGGGTGGTAATAAACGGACATTTCTCTGGGTGGAAAGAGGTGAGAAGTGGCGTACCCCAAGGTTCAGTTTTGGGTCCGTTACTTTTTAATTTATTCATTAATGATCTGGATGTAGGAGTGAATTCTGAGGTAGCAAAGTTTGCAGACGACACTAAATTGTTCAGGGTAGTTAAAAATGAAACTGATTGTCAAGAGCTCCAGAAAGATCTCTCGAAATTGAGTGAATGGGCAACAAAGTGGCAAATGCATTTTAACCTAAACAAGTGTAAAGTCATGCACATCGGGGCAAAGAACCCCAACTACACCTACCAATTGATGGGGTCAAAGCTTTCCGAGACAGACCAGGAAAGGGATCTTGGGGTTTTGGTGGACAGCTCAATGAAGATGTCAACCCAGTGCGCAGCAGCAGTGAAAAAAGCAAATTCTATGCTAGGCATGATCAGAAAGGGAATCGAAAATAGGTCAGCAAATGTTGTATTACCTCTCTACAAATCTATGGTAAGGTCACATTTGGAGTACTGTGTACAATTCTGGTCTCCGCACCTTAAGAAGGATATAACGGAACTGGAAAAGGTACAGAAAAGGGCAACAAGAATGATCCAAGGGATGGAGCAGCTCCCTTATGAAATCAGGTTGCAACGCCTTGGTCTTTTCAGCCTTGAAAGATGGCGTCTAAGAGGTGACTTGATCGAAGTGTATAAAATCATGCATGGGATAGAAAAGGTGAATAAAGAAAATTTATTTTCTTTGTCACAAAACACTAGGACTAGAGGGCACTCCCTGAAGCTCCAAGGTAGGAAAATTAGGACTAATAAAGGGAAATATTTCTTCACCCAGAGGGTCATTGGGTTATGGAACTCACTTCCAGAAGAGGTTGTGACAGCTGTCAGCCTGAACAACTTCAAGGCAGGATTAGACAGGTTCATGGATACCAAGTGTATCGGTAGTTACTGAAAAGGACATTCAAGTACCACCTCGGAGTTGGTTGAGGTAGGCAGGATTTCCCTGGGTACTGGTTGTGGGGGGTCGGGAGCAGGTTAGGGTTTTGCCCTCCCTTCTGCTCAAGATCCCCGTGTACAACTGGTGGGCCACTGTGTGATACAGAATGCTGGACTAGATGGGCTGAGGTCCGATTCAGCATGGCTCTTCTTATGTTCTTATGTTCTTATCCATAGTTGGGTAACCAAATTAATAGAGCAGAAATGTAGAACTTGGGTTCCTTCATGTTCCGTGGAAGAAAGTGCCACCTATGGGATCTGGGAGACAATACTGTATATACTCATGTATAAGTCTAGGAACTTTAGTCCAATAATCAAACCCAATTTTCTACGTCAACTTGTCCATGAGTCAATGTATGTACTATACAATTAAAAACAACCTTTTTATAAATAGAGTGGCAAAAAAACAAGAACCATCCCAGGAAAAACTAAATGAAGCACCAGCCTCCTTCTACTTTTTCTGCCAGGGCATAACTTCTGGACTTTTTGAATGCCTGGATGGAAAAAAATAGTGGTGGTAGTCCTTGCGCTCTCCCTCAAAGGAGAACTGAAAGAATAGGGGCAGCAAGTGCTTTTTTAAGGATCGCTGAAAGAGTAGAGGGAGTTGGTGATTCCTGGGACAGACATATTGCCTGAATCTCTGGTGAGCTCTTTAAGGAGGCAGTTTGTGTCCAAACAAACAGTAAAGACAGATCAAAACCACAGGAACTGAATTAATGATGAATATTTGCTTTCACCATTCAGGCAAAAAATGGTAGGCAGGCGAAGAATATTCAAAAACATTCTAATCACCATTGACATCATCATATCATCGATGAGAAAAAGAGAGGCTGTTCCACATAAATCAGCAATGCAATAGGGGGGGAGATAGCAACAGGCTATGGGAAACGTTCTGAGACGAGTAAAGTAACAATGAATGAATATTGATACATATATATTGTGTCACAACATCTTAAGTACGAGACATGGTCATAAAGAATGGCGGTGAGCTCGCTGGTGGAGACGGCGAGCTAAGACGCCCAGGCTCCGGCGAGGAGAGGCAAGGATGATAGCAGCAGGCCCAGGTCCCCGACGCTTTCCCAACCCGCAAAGTTCACGAAGGAAATAATAAATGGCACAGTCTCACAAATATAATGTCCGGGTGGGAGGGAGCGTCCAAGGGCCGACGAAAGGGTCTTGCGCGCCTTCGTTTCACCCCCGTAGGGGCTTCCTCAGGGCCAGGGGCGGGGCCTGAATGACGTATTCGCGTGAGCGTCCTCACGAAGTCATGGCACTAGAGTTATAATAGTATAGAGTGACAAGACTGCATGTATCATCGAGTAATTGCAATAATATTACAACAAACGCTATCTACAAAAGGGAAACAGCATGGGGGATGGAAAAAATAACATCTTAGCAAGCTAACACTGTAAATAGAGGCTGGTAGAAGTAACATACCACAGCAGAGGACAACGGGAGCACCGCAGATGGAGGCAGTATCAACCGACACTGGGCTGGAGGCCCCGAGGTTGAATTACAGGGCTCTTAAATAATGTGGTGCACAGGTGTGTGTTATATGAGTAATTCACTGACGGATAGTTTGTCATTTAAACCACTAGGGGTCTCTGAATTTAGGGAAATTATCCATTTATTTTCCAGACGAAGAAGGGTCTTTTGATGTCAGAGTGAGGCTGTGGGTGTATCTTTTCTAAGACAGTGACGGTGAAGTTATCATACCTTGGGTTACATGTTTTGAAGTGCATATAAAGCACTGAGTTGTCATACCCTGTATGGAAGCGAGATCTATGTTCACACACCCTAGTCTTCAATTCTCTTGTCGATAAACCGACATAGAGACCCCCACAACACCCACAAATTAAACAATATATTATGTTTTTTGAATTACATGTGGCCCATGTATTGATCTTGTGTATCTTGTTGTTAGTGGGGTTTTGGATTTGAGTTAAAGGAGAGATGTGTCTGCAGATACTGCATCTGCCGCATTTCTTAACGCCAGGAGGAAGGGGGATAGAAGGGGGGGAGGAATCAAGCACATGGTCCTTGGAGTGTACAAGTAGGTCTCTGAGATTCTGGGATCTCTTGTATGCGATGAGTGGTGGATTTTCTAGGCCTGGGATAGAACTCACCAAAGGCCAAAAGTTAGTGATAATTTTTTTAATATTCCTGGAATGAGGTGATAAAGTCAATGGCCAGATGACTCTAGAAGGCGATGTTTTTACCCTGGGAGTTAATAATTGGTTCCTGGGTGTATTTGTGGCTCGGTGGAGGGCCGAATTTAACACCTTGTCAGGATAACCCCTGCGTTTTAAATTGTCGAGAAAGAGATGGGCATCATGGGTAAAGTGGTGCGGGAAGGAAGAGTTTCTTTTTAGTCGTATTAGAGAGGAGTAAGGTAAGTTGTTTTTAAGGTGGTGGGGGTGAAATGAGGAGTAATGGAGGAGGGAGTTGGTGTTTGTGGGTTTAGAGAAATTTCTCACTTTTATTTGATTGTTATGAGTAAAAATGGTTAAATCAAGAAAATTCACTTCCTCCGTACTACACTCAAACGTAAAAGTCATGTTAGGATGCCAGTTATTCATCCAATCTGAAAGTCCCTCATGTTTGTTTCTCCATCCACGATACATAGGATGTCATCAATGTATCTAAAGAAAAATTTAATGTGTCCAGAAAAGTGGACATGTTCCTCCGAAAAAAAGATATATGTCTTCTAAAGATCCCACAAAGATGTTAGCCACCGTAGGGGCAAGGGCCTGACCCATAGAAATTCCCCCACTTGTAAATAATACTGGTCTCTAAATTGAAAATAATTATAATCAAAAATGAGATCAATTAGATCCATTAGGTAGGCCGAAGATGGCCGGTGGGGTGTAGGTCGCCTATCAAGAGTATTGTGAATGATATGTCTAGCTTCATCGCATGGGATATTGGTGTATAAAGACGCAATATCAGCAGAGATAAGAATGTCAGAGGGCAAAATAGAAATACCTTCAATCTTATTAATTAAATCTCTGGTGTCTTTGATATACGTGGGTAATCTTTGGGCAAAGGGTTGGAGTATGGTATCCAGGAAAATCCCTAGAGGTTGTAATAAACTGTCGGTGGCAGCCACGATGGGTCTGCCTAACGGGGGCCTGGTGGCCTTGTGAATTTTTGGTAATAAATATAGGTGAGGGATGCTCGGATGGTGATTCACCAAAAATTCGGCTTCTTGGTTGGTCAATTGGCCATTGAGAAGACCATCTTGAATCACATTATAGATAGTTTTGAAGAATTTAGGGGTGGGGTCTTGGGGCAGTGTCCTATAATGTTTTTGGTTTTCTAATTGAGATAATGCTTCCTTATAGTAGTCACTGCGTTCCCAAATAACGACCGAACCTCCTTTGTCAGCTGGCTTAATAATCACCTGTGGGTGGTTACCTAGTTCCTTGAGACGTTTAATGTCATTTTGGCTGAGGTTCGGGTGTCTTCTATCATGTTGGTGGTCAATGGCTTGAACCTGTTGGAGGACTGTTTTTTTCGAAAATTCTTATATTGTCTGATACTATGGGAGGAGTAAAATTACTTTGAGTCCTGATCCTAGAAGCTATATAGTGATCACTGGGCGTATCTTTAAAATGTTCCTTCAGGCGAATGGTGCGAAATAGAGTGGCTAAATCAGTGCGGATATTAACAGCCGAACAATTGGGAGTGAATACATACGATAAACCTTTATTTAACAGAAATTTGTCATGCTCTGATAGTGATAACTGAGACAAATTGACAACTAAGTCCCCTTCTTTCTTCCCCGTCCCTTGGGAAAATTTTGCATTTGTGGTTGGGGATTGGGAGAGCGGGAGGTGGATGGTACATTCGATTGTTTTTGGCTCCTCAGTGTGTATTTTTGTGAGTTGCCTGAATTGGCTGAGGAGTCAGAAATCGCTCCTGGGTCGTCAGAAAGATTGCCAGAAGCAAGAGACTCTCTAGAATTAAATCGCACCTGTCTAGGCCCGGGTCTATAATAGGAATTTTGGTAGGTCCATTTATAGACTCTGTTGTTGCTATAATCTATCTCATCTCTTTTAAATTTATTGATTTTGTAATCTCTAATTTCTTTTTGTAGTTTGTCACATTGTGATTTGATAGAGTCCAAATCTCGAATGGGTAATGCAACCTCTGTATGGGCTTTAAGAGAATCAATGTCATCATCAAGGGTCCTAAGTTCTACCATGGACCTCTGAATAATCAATAGCATCACATCTTTGCTGGCTCTAGACATGATAGCTTGCCAGCTTTTCAAAAAGTTATCATCATTAGTATAAGAGCCTGGGGGCAGTTGTAGGCGAAGCCCCCTGGGAATAATCTTTCTGCGAACATATTCAGATAGAGTGTCAATGTTTAAGCGAACCCTCACTCTCCTAAGTTCTTTGTTAGTAATGTCCTGTAGAATGGACGTTAGATTGCGGTCTGCATTGGTGGCGCTTTGTGGGTGTTGTGGGGGTCTCTCCTGCTCTTGGTTTTATCGACAAGAGAATTGAAGACTAGGGTGTGTGAACATAGATCTCAAAGGTTCCATACAGGGTATGACAACTCAGTGCTTTATATGCACTTCAAAACATGTAATCCAAGGTATGATAACTTCACCGTCACTGTCTTAGAAAAGATACACCCACAGCCTCACTCTGACATCAAAAGACCCTTCTTCGTCTGGAAAATAAATGGATAATTACCCCTAAATTCAGAGACCCCTAGTGGTTTAAACGACAAACTATCCGTCAGTGAATTACTCATATAACACACACCTGTGCACCACACTATTTAAGAGCCCTGTAATTCAACCTCGGGGCCTCCAGCCCAGTGTCGGTTGATACTGCCTCCATCTGCGGTGCTCCCGTTGTCCTCTGCTGTGGTATGTTACTTCTACCAGCCTCTATTTACAGTGTTAGCTTGCTAAGATGTTATTTTTTCCATCCCCCATGCTGTTTCCCTTTTGTAGATAGCGTTTGTTGTAATATTATTGCAATTACTCGATGATACATGCAGTCTTGTCACTCTATACTATTATAACTCTAGTGCCATGACTTCGTGAGGACGCTCACGCGAATACGTCATTCAGGCCCCGCCCCTGGCCCTGAGGAAGCCCCTACGGGGGTGAAACGAAGGCGCGCAAGACCCTTTCGTCGGCCCTTGGACGCTCCCTCCCACCCGGACATTATATTTGTGAGACTGTGCCATTTATTATTTCCTTTCGTGAACTTTGCGGGTTGGGAAAGCGTCGGGGACCTGGGCCTGCTGCTATCATCCTTGCCTCTCCTCGCCGGAGCCTGGGCGTCTTAGCTCGCCGTCTCCACCAGCGAGCTCACCGCCATTATTATTTTCATTGTGCTATGTACTGGTACTTACCGTGTTATGTATCTATGATGCTTATATGATTTCTTTATGACCATGTCTCGTACTTAAGATGTTGTGACACAATATATATGTATCAATATTCATTCATTGTTACTTTACTCGTCTCAGAACGTTTCCCATAGCCTGTTGCTATCTCCCCCCCTATTGCATTGCTATCATCATATCATCATCATCACACTCAGTTTTCAACCCCTATTGGGAATTCTGGATACAAAGAAATATTTGTAGTTCAAAACTTATGGTATTCCTTTTTAAAAAAAATAATACAGGGTTTTAAAAGCAGAGTGCACTCATGAAAACTTTCTGTGAAAAAATTTTTTTTTGTTTGCACAGAAAATTAATTCAATTTCGTCCAGGCCTCCCTCGAACTAAAAGGCTACATCGTGCTTCAGAATCGCCCCGAAAACTGGCATCTCATATTGGCTTATGATTATCCAGCTTAGTGGGGTTCAGAGAAAATTTAATCAGTAAAGAATATTAGCTATGTCATAGAAAAATCTGTTCAATATTCCAAATTACAGTTGCATATAAATTCAAAGATATTCTGGCTCTAATTCACATAACTCTTCACAAACAGCTTTTTATTTTTGGATATATTTCAAAAGAGGAGGTGAAAAATTTAAAAAAACCTCTTACATTTGTCTTCCTTTGCAAGAGTTCCACAAATCTTTACTATGTATTTGTGTTGAAGGAAATCACTGTGAGCCAACTCCCACAGTGTCAGATGTCCATACAAAAATCCATGTCTAATGTAATCTCAGTGGAATATGTATGCAGTAGTGTGGTGGAGGCAGAAGAAGAGAAATGCTGAATGTGTGGTCTTCCTGAAGTTGCAGGGCTACAGCCATGCCCGGATTACCCATAAGGCCAACGAGGCCATGGCCTAGGGGTGCAAGCCGGGGGGGGGGGGCAGATCACAGACCAAAAAACCCCTGGTCTGTGCCCCTCTTTCCCCTTTTCTCATGCCCCTCCTCGCTCCTTCTCCCAGCAAAGTCTCTGCTCCGTCCCTTCTCTCTCTCTCTCTCTCTCTCTCTCTCTCTCTCTCTCTCTCTCTCTCTCATGAGCTGTCTCTCGCGCGTGCGCTTTCTCTCTCACGCGCGCGCTCTCTCTCACGCACGCGCACACGCTCTCTCTCTCTCCCCAAGCCTCCTGACTCTCGAGGAGACCTTCAGAGCACAGCGGAGCCTTCCAGCCAATGGAAATGGGGACCTTGGAGGTGGCGGGAGGTTGGCTTAAAGGGGGCGTAATTCCAAAGTGTGGCCTAGGGTGAAAAAAAGTGTTAATCCAGGCCTGACTACAGCCTGCATCACTCTTAATCATTGGCTATGATAATTAGAACAGATGGGTAGTTGTCCTCCAACATATGGAAGGCATCATATTTCAACCCAATTTAGGTTCACAACAAAATAACAATATATAGTATAGAAAAGAATGATGATAAGATCCAAGTAATCCAAGACGCTTTGGTGTTTGCAAGTTGGTGGTGTGTAGTGCTGGGACTACTTGGAAATGGATTATGAAAGAGACTAACAGTGAGAGGATTTCCTTCCTCCTTCTAAGATATGTTGCCAAAAGGGCTCTCCAGAGCTCTCCAAATGAAGATGACACAAGATTGATCCATCCCCTTTTCCCTGCACTGCCAAACACAGGGCAAAGGGGATGGTGGACCCAGCCCACATGGACAGCAGTCTGGAGCATGCTCCAACTTTGCTTAATACGTAGTTAAATCAGCTCAGCCTGGATTGCTACACCACGATCACAAATGAAGGGGCCACACAGGATTGGGTTAATTAAGGGCAACTTTTATTATTGTTACCTATTTAGAAACTAATAAATCTATCTACCACCACCATAACTGAGCATAAACCTCTGACCCTGAACTTGACATTGATTTTGACCTTGATTTGGCCATGAACTTGGCAATGAACTTGGTGAGGGTGAACCTGTTCCTGGAATTATTAATGCCCATCTTCAAAATCCCACTCTAATTTTCATTGCCCCCCATAATTTTTATCCTAGGGCCAGGTTACAGTTGCTGGACCATTCGGTGTGCACCAAATTCAATTTCCATCCTGCTCACACTGCATACGGGCATGCCTATTTAAGTCCCTACCCTCCCAATTTGCCTTTGTGTAACAGTATAGGGTTCGGATTTGTCCTGAGGGACTACTTTTGGGCAAGCCTCTTGGGTGGCAGAGGCAGCAAAAACCTCCCTCGCCCTAGATTCACCGGGTCAAGAAAGGCCCTTTCCTTGCATTAAGGTCTGGAAGTTCCTGCATATCAAGGTTCAACTTCTGGTCCACTTCAGGTTGTAAAGCTGGTGTAGTCAAGCACTGGATGACCTTGGGGTCATCACATGCTCTGAGCCACCCAAACTATGGAATATGGGCTGTTGAAAGAAACTACTGATTGGACATCACTTAAAAGCAGACAATGACATTTCATCCCAGCTTGCTGGGATGAGATGGATTTGCCCCTCCCGGCTCCGACAAGAGCAAAGGTTCCTGGGGGAACCTTTGGACGTGGGGGGCGGGGCTTTCAGCGAGGCCCCGCCCCAACAAGCCATTCTGAGCTTGTTCTGTGTCAGAGAGGTCGTGTTTTCGCCCTCTCTGCTGTTGGCCTGGTTTGGGGAGGAAGAGTGAAGCGAGAGGAGAAGAGCAGAAGAGGAAAGAGGAGAAGAAGAGAAGAAGAGTAGGTTAGAAGAGCAAAGAAGAGAGGTGGCCGAGCGCGGAGGTGGATAGCGGAAAAGGGGGGATAACCGACGGCAGCTGCGGGGAAGGAGATCGGGAAGGAAGGCAGAGGGTGGAAGAACAGCGTGAAGACAGAAGATAGCAGACGGAAGATAGAAGAAAGAAGAGGGCACGAGCAGAGTGGCTGATTTCACTAGGGACGGGGTTTTTTCAAGTGGATAAGGTCGGTATTGGGGGCGAGGGGAGGCGTCGCGGTTGGTCTTGCCCCTACCCCCCCTTTCCCCCCTTCCCCCCCCGGTAAGGGGTTGCGTTACTGGTTGGCTGGGCGGCGGCGGGGCCTGGCGATGGGCGCTGGAGGCGCGCGTCGCCCGGGGTTAAGGGGTGGCTTCCTGCCTTGGGTGACGGGGTGGCTGGGGGGCAGGTTTGTCTAGTTCCCTCTTCCTTCGCCCCCCCCCTCTCCCTCGGTGGTATTCCCCTCTTCCCTTGTCGCCGGTGTTCGGAACACCGGGGTCGGGGGTGGACGCGTGGCGCGGGCTCCCCCCCTTCCCATCGGCGGGCTTTCCCCCCCTCCCTCGGCCCCTCGCTTGTGGATCCTGGCCCCTGCCGGAGGGGGGAGGTGTTGGGTGGCGCCGGGCCGCCTGGCTGCCGGGCGGCTAGGCGGCCGTGGGTTGGGCTCGGGCGCCAACGGGGATCGGGTCCGGCCGCCATTGGGTGGCAGCCATTATCTTTGTGCGCCATATTGGCCGCGTGGCGGCTAGGGGGCGCTGGGGGAAGGGCTGGTTGCGCGGCTGTTCGCGGCTGCCATTTTGGTGCCGGTCGGGCCGCGCGGGCAGCTGGAGCGGACCCGGCCGCCATTTTGGATGGCGGCCATTGGCGGCGTGGGCCAGCTTGGCAGCATGGTGCCAGGGCGCGCCGGGAGAGGGCTGGCGGTGCGGTCGCCTTCCCGGCCGCCGTTTGGCCGGGCGACCGGGGGGTGGCATGGGGCTGCCCTGTGGCGTGGGCCATCTTGCGTGGCGCGCGGCCGCCATTTTGGCCGCGTTGGGCGCCCGGCCGCCATTTTAAGGGCGCCCGGCCGCCATTTTGTGCCCGGCCGCCATTTTGTGCCCGGCCGCTATGTTGTCGGCGGCCGCTATTTTGTTCTTGGCCACCTTTTTTGGTGCGCGGGTGCCATTGTTTGGCGCGGGCGCCATTTTGTTCTTGGCTGCCATTTTTGGAGCACGGGCGCCATTGTGTGGCGCGGGCGCCATTTTGTTCTTGGCTGCTATGTTTGTCGCCCTGCCGCCAGGTTTGGGGGCCGTCCGCTAGGTGTTGGGCGGCCGCCAGCGATGCCCGTACGCCTGCTGGTCGCCCGGCCGCCGATCTGTCAGCGGTTGCGGGGAATTGGGAGCACTGCTCCGGGGCGTGGGTGGTAGGCTCGGATGGTAAACCCCATGGGGAGCGGCTGTTTTGGGGATTGGTTTGGCGTGGGCCAGGCGCGAGTTCAGCAGCGCGCGGTGCGGGAAGCCCTCAGGTCTGTCACGGATTTAATAATAATAATAATAATAATACTTTATTACTTGTGAGTCGCCCTCCACCAATGGTGCTCCGGGCGACTTACATCCTTTCACACAGATACATCAATTAAAACAGCAGATATGAGCGTAAAAGGCTCTGCCATCCATCCAGTTCAGTGAAAGCCTGGCGGAAGAGCCAGGTTTTCAGGCCAGCCAGAAATCTGGCCGGGGCCAGTGTGGCCTGAGCGCAGGTGGAGCGAGTTCCAGATCGTAGGGGCCGCCACCGAGAAGGCTCTTTAGGAGGCAGCGGCGTGGTAGTTCGTGACGGGGAATACGGGAGGGTGCCTGGGTGGGCGACGATCGCTGGCGGGGGGCAGGCCCCCCAGGTCAGCCGGGGGCCCGGATATGAGGCACTCCGGAAGCCGGGCACTCATGAGTATGCTGTCGAATTTTTGCAGGATGGAACCTAAGAAGAACGTCCCCGGCAAGAAAGGGAAAGGACCGGCGCAGAGGGCCGGAGAGAAGCGCCCACCGCCTGTGGAGGAGTCGTCGTCGGACGAGGAGGCCGTGTCTTCAGGGACCCTGGCGGCCATGCTGGCCACGATCGAGGGACTCGAGCAGCGCAGGGGGTTGCTCGCGGGGCCTACGGAAGCGGGGGAGGCGGGTCGGGTGAGTAAGGCTCGACTCGTCAAGCAAATGTTGTCTCGTTTGGCTGTTCTAGAAGCGGGCCAAGAGGCGGTGACACCGGAGGCGTCCACGGAGGGAACGGACGGGATGCAAGTGGAGGAGCTGATGTGCCAGAGCCAGTTGCCGGAGCCGTGCGGCCGTGCGGAAGAGAGGGAGAGCCGTGCTGGCGTGCCGGAGGGTCGGGCGCTGGAGGCCGAGCCGGTTCGGGTGGCGGAGCCGCCCCCAGTACGGGTGGCCCCGGCAGTGGCGACGCAGACGGCTGGGCCAGCGGCAGAGGTTGCCGGTCCTTCTGGATACGGTAAGGAGCCCAGCTCTATTTGGCCCTGGGGGGGGTTCCCCGGGCTGGGGGGTGTCCTGGGGGTGCCGTGTGGAGCTTCTTCCCCGCTGGCGCCGGGTTGTAGAGCGGCTGTGGTGGGGGGAGGAGTGGTAGCTGGTTTGGTGGGCTCCCCCGCGGTAGTCCCTGGGGCGGCGGTGGCGGCGTCGGCGGGTTTGTCCCTGGGGGGGGCCGGCACCTGGGGCCACGGGTGGCGCGGTTTCATTGGAGGCGGCGCGTACTGGAGAGATGACCCAGTTCTGGGGAACGGATCGGTGGACGGCGCCTATTCTGCCAGCCGCAACCGATGGAGTGTTGGGGGCCCATTTGGCCCCTAAGACATTGGAGAAGATCCTACACAATGAGTACGTGGATCTGTTCTCGCTGCTCTATAAAGAGCTCGAGAAGAAAGAGAAGGAGGAGCTCGACGAAGAAGGGAAAGAGAAGTTCAAGCATAGGAAGGTCGAGCAAAATTGGGAGAATTGGTTAGCGTGTTATACGATTTACATGGGCATCCTAGTGGATGCCCAGCCCTACAGGGCGAAATCGCTGGTGCGCTATCTTAATATCATATATGGGGCCAAGGTCAGGTTCATCGGGAAGGCCTGGCTTGAGTATGACAGACGCTTTCGGGCCTTGGCGGCCTGTGATCCGCGGATCCGGTGGGACCTCATTCACGAGCAGCTCTGGCTGGCCGTGATGAACGCCGCCAAGGCGGTCCCTGGGGAGCCGGCCGACAGTGGGCATCTGGTCCAGAACGCCAAGGGTGCGCAGCCCTTTCGGCCGGTCGCACAGGGAGGGCAGTCACAGAAGCAGCGGCCGGTGTGCTGGGAGTTCTCCTCCCAGGGGGCTTGCAGCAGGAAGGTGTGCAGGTACCTGCACGCCTGTTCAACCTGCGGGGGTCAGCACGGGGCGAAACAATGTAATAGGGGGAAGCCTTGGAGGGGGAATCCCAGAGAGGGATACGCCAAAAAGGCTTCGGCTCAGCCACCCCTTCCCAAAGGGTCCCAGCCCGGTTAAACTGGGCCCGCTAGGACAGTGGCTGAAGATCTACCCGAACCGAACCGCGGCACAATATCTGTTGTCCGGGTTCACCTTCGGCTTTCGCATTCCAGCCCTGGGTCCTAGGGCGCCACGTCTTTCGCCCAATTTAAAGTCTGTAATTGGGATGGAGGACGTGGTGCGGCAAAAAATTGCCAAGGAATTGGGGGAGGGACGGGTGTTGGGTCCGTTTGAGTCTCTCCCAGTTGCTAGTTTGAGAGTTTCCCCGTTGGGAATTGTGCCTAAGAAGGCACCAGGCGAGTATCGCCTCATTCATCATCTGTCCTATCCAAGGGGCAGCTCTGTGAATGACGCGATACCGGACGAGTTGTGCACGGTGTACTACACGTCCTTCGATGCGGCTGTGCGCGTGGTAAAACGACACGGGCCGGGAGCGGAATTGGCTAAGTGTGACATCAAATCCGCTTTTAGATTGCTCCCGGTCCACCCAGCGGATTTTGATTTGTTGGGTTTTCGGTTCGATGGCTTGTTTTACATCGATCGGGCATTACCCATGGGTTGCTCTGTGTCGTGCGCCGCTTTCGAGACGTTTAGTACCTTTTTGGAATGGGCGGTGAGAACCGAGGCGGGCCTTAGCGGGGTGGTCCATTATTTGGACGACTTCCTTTTTGTGGGCCGTTTTGGGTCGGGTGACTGCGAGTCGCTGTTGGGCGCGTTCCAGCGCCTTACCCAAAGCTTGGGGGTGCCCTTAGCCGAGGAAAAGACTGAGGGGCCGGCCTCGGTTCTAACATTCCTGGGGGTGGAGTTGGATACGGTGAACCAATATTCCAGGTTGCCACTGGGGAAGGTGGCGGACCTGAAGGTCAGGATTGAGCAGTTTATGCTCAAGAAAAAGGCCACGTTGAAGGAATTCCAGGTGTTGATAGGTCACCTGAACTTTGCTTGCAAAGTGGTGGCTCCTGGCAGGGCTTTCCTGCGCAGGTTGTGTGATGCAATTTCTGGCACTGTGTTGCCGCATCACCGTATCCGGGTTACCAAGGACATCAAATCAGATTTGGAAATTTGGCTGAGTTTCATTTCAAATTTCAATGGCATTTCCTTTTGGCGACAGGATTTGCTGGTCAAGGATGCCCTGAAGGTAGCTTCGGATGCCTCCGGATCTTTGGGTTTCGGAGTGTTTTTTGAGGGTCAGTGGTGTGCACAACTGTGGCCTGAGGATTGGCACACTTTGGGTGTTACATCTGATCTGACTTTTCTGGAATTCTTTCCTATTTTTGTGGCAGTGCACATTTGGACTGAGAGGTTTGCCAACTCCACTGTGCATTTTTGGTGTGATAACATGGCCACTGTGCATGTTATCAACACGCTTACTTCACGGTCCCGTAGGGTTATGGGCCTGTTGCGTGCGTTTATGCTTCAGTGTTTAGAGGCGAACATATTGTTTCGGGCATTCCACATTGCAGGGCTCGATAACTCATTGGCCGACGCTCTGTCTCGTATGCAGATGGAGCGCTTCAGGCAATTGGCGCCCGACGCAGAGGTCCTCCCGAAAAACATGCCAGACCATCTCTGGCGGGTTGGAGTGACGAAGTAGCGGTCGGCATGGCTCTGGCGTTAGCCCCCAGCTCCCGACGCGGGTACTTCAGGGCCGTCAGGGAGTTTATGAATTCAGGGAGTATTATGGTTTACCTGAGACCTTCCTGTGCCGTATGACCACATCGCCCAGTTTTGTGTCTATCATCATAGGTGGGGTCTTGCGGCCCGTACCATTCGGGTAAAACTGTCAGCGCTGGCCTATTGGTTCAAGGCGCAGGGCTTGCAAGACCCGACGAATGATTTTCGCCTTCACAAATTGATGGCTGGATGGTCCAGACAAATTGGCAGGTCTGTTGACTCCAGGGAACCCTTCACCCCTGATATCTTTAAGGGTTTGGGCCGAGTGTGGTCATCGGTGTGTGACTCCCGTTACGAGCAGGCTTTGTTCCATTCGGCTGCCCTTACCGCATTTTTTGGGGCCTTTAGAATCAGTGAGTTGGTGGCTTCATCAAAGGAAGACCGCTCTCACAGGGCCTTTTTACTATCTGACATTTCTTTGGATCAGGACCTTTTGGCTTTAAATGTCAGATTTTCAAAAACTGATCAGGCCGGTAAGGGCTCTTTGGTCCGTTTGGGGAGAGCTAGCGACGGCGAGTGGGGGCCGGTGCGAGCCATGTCACAATATTTGGCTGTTCGTGGCATGGGTACCGGTTATCTTTTTTGCCATCTGGACGGGACGCCACTGTCTAAATTTCAGTTTTGGGCAGTCACTAAAAAGGCCCTGAAATTATTGGGCTTGAAGGGGTGAAGTTCGAACCCACTCCTTCAGAATTGGTGCGCGTCCTCTGCAGCTGCAATGGGGTATGGCACCGAAGCAATTAGGTCCCTCGGGAGGTGGCGGTCAGACGCTTACAAAGTTTATGTTCGTAATGTTCCGTTGTAAGCGGTTTGATGTTGCCCAGTTTCTTTTCGTTGCAGGTCCGATGGGATGCGCCGGGAGGCTGAAGGTCCTGATCTGCGGGCACAGCTATGTGTACTGGGCGGAGAAGGCAGCGCTCCAGTCACCCTCGGACGACAGTTGGGCCTGGCATCCAGGTTGGATGTGCAGTGGTTGGGCAGACGTGGTCTGCGGTGGGACGGGCTTTGGCCATTGTTGTTCCACGGAAGGGGAGTCCCACCCCCGGATGTTCTGGTCATTCATTTAGGGGGGAATGACCTGGGATTGCTGACCAGCCGAGCGCTGTACCTGCAGGCTCGGGCCGATCGGTATGCAATCTGGCAGGCATGGCCCGCAGTGCACATCGTGTGGTCGGCTATTGTGCCGAGGTTGTGCTGGCCCGGTGGTGGCGACTTCAGGCTCTTGGTCAGGGCGCTGAAGCGGGTGAACAGGGCCATGAGGTCGGTGGTACATGGTGCCAACGGCTCTTATGTGCCGCATAGATTTTTGCATCCGGAAAATCATGGTATTTTCCGGAGGGATGGGGTTCACTTGTCTGACGAGGGCAACCACCTGTTTCTGTTAGACATCCAGCAAGGTTTAGTAGGGGTGTTAGAAGATTGGTGGGGGTTGGGGACAAGGTAGACACCTGCCCCCAAGTTGTGGCGGTTGGTTGTTAGGGAAATTCCCTAATTGGTGTTCACCTGAAGGCATCCCCTTTAGGGGTGAGGGCCAGTTAGTTAAAGCCTCACAGTGAAGTTCTGTTGTTGAGTGAGGTGGATTGATGGCCCTGGAAGGGTGGGGGCCATTGTCAAGCTCGGGTGAGTTGGCCCCTTACCCTTTTCCCTGTTGTGGCTGGACCTGGTGTTCTGTCAGTTCAGCCTCGGTGTTTGCCCCCTCTTTTGGTTGAAGTTGATTGATTCCTAACACCCCTTGAGTTAGTGGTTAGGAATTCAATAGGTAACAATAAATGTTGCCCAAAGATTTGAACCCAAAGTTACTTGTCAGTGTCGTTATTGTGTCGGCTCGTTATTCGGGGTATGGGTGGGCAACGACATTTCATCCCAGCTTGCTGGGATGAGATGGATTTGCCCCTCCCGGCTCCGACAAGAGCAAAGGTTCCTGGGGGAACCTTTGGAAGTGGGGGGCGGGGCTTTCAGCGAGGCCCCGCCCCAACAAGCCATTCTGAGCTTGTTCTGCGTCCCACCACTCCCGCCCTTGGTTTATAATTCAGGCCACCTTAGGGGCCAGGTGTGGTATTTTGACTCCTACTGCTGCTTTTAAGCCGGGGAGGGTTTTTGCCCACCTCTTAAATTCATTAGGGGCTATGTGGTTGTGGTTTCTGTATAATTAGGATAGTTTAAATAGAGAGGCGGTTGGTTGTTAGGGAAATTCCCTAATTGGTGTTCACCTGAAGGCATCCCCTTTAGGGGTGAGGGCCAGTTAGTTAAAGCCTCACAGTGAAGTTCTGTTGTTGAGTGAGGTGGATTGGATGGCCCTGGAAGGGTGGGGGGCCATTCTCAAGCTCGGGTGAGTTGGCCCCTTACCCTTTTCCCTGTTGTGGCTGGATCTGGTGTTCTGGCAGATCAGCCTCGGTGTTCGCCCCCAAATTTGGTTGAAGTTGATTGATTCCTAACACCCCTTGAGTTAGTGGTTAGGAATTCAATAGGTAACAATAAATGTTGCCCAAAGATTTGAACCCAAAGTTACTTGTCAGTGTCGTTATTGTGTCGGCTCGTTATTCGGGGTATGGGTGGGCAATAACAGATGTTCAGTTATTTATTTAGAACGAATTAAAATTATTGACTGAAAAGGTAGAAGCAACACACAATCAGCAATGTTATGAGAGTGGTTGTTATACAAGGTATTTAACTTTCTTTGTCAAAGAACACTGGTGCCTAATCAAATGACAAGGATTCCATAGCATTGTGCCACTACAATTAAAGTGAGGTCAAACACCATTAATTCTATAATTTAGATGAAGTCGTACATATTTGATCATTCAAATTCTCTTCAAAACAGGAACCCAAAGAAAACTAGATCCCTCACTCTGTGTGTGTGTGCTTAATGAGGTTCTGTGGCTAAGATAGTTCTGGTTTTCCAAAGATTATTGCGCAAAGAAAAGCTGGTGCTGTGGCAGTGTGCTCTTGTACAATAATAGACAGCGGTGTCTTCAGCTGTAAGCATATTTATTCTTAGCTTTGCTGTAGATCCATTTGTTGAGGGGGTCACATGTCCCTTAAATTCATTGGCAATTACTGTGTCATACCTCACCCTAAAGCCTGCTATATAGATGACACCTTTTCCAGGAGCTTCACGCACCCAATGAATGTGATGATCATTAATATTGAACCCGGATACCACACAGTCCAGAGTTAGAGAATCTCCTGGTGACACCTTGATCTCATTGGGTTGCGTCATAGTGATGGCTCCAGGTGAACCCATTACAAGGAGACCACCTAAAAAAAACAGAAAGGAAAATATGCATAACATGTATTGATTTACTTACAGTATTTATATTCTGCCCTTCTCACCCCGCAGAGGACTCCAGGTAGATTACAATGCACATATACATGGCAAACATTCAATGCCATTTAGACATATAACATATATAGACACAGAGGCAATTTAACATTCAAGCTTTTTGAGGGTATGCTTGATTCCGGCCACAGCGATAGCTGCTGCTTCACTGTCCACTTGTGACACCGAGTCCTTTGATGGAGTACTTCGTCATTGTTCTGCATGACTGCTGGAAGATTTTATGGTGTCGTTCATGAGTTAAAATAGCCTCCCCACAAAGTGGTACCTAAATTTCCTACTTGACAGATGCAACTGTCTTTCGGGCTACATAGGTCAACAGCAAGCTAGACTATTAATGGTCAGGAGCTCACTCCGACCCGGGCTGGCTTCAAACTCATGACCACTTGGTCAGTAGTGATTTAATGTAGCTGGCTACTAACCAGCTGTGCCACAGCATAACTTATGTGACATCCAATCTCTCAAATCCCCCAATTTGAACTGACTTTGGATTTCAAAATAACCTGGTTTTTTAAAACAACATGGATGAAAAATACACTAACAATATTCGAATACACATACATATTCCATATTGGTCTGCAATGATTAGGAACTTAAGGCATATTAGAAGCAGTGAAATAATTTGTTTTATTTGCATCTTGCTACTAGCCTACCTGATTTGCACTTTCAAACTGGAACACAAGTATTTTTTAGATTGTATGTTTTTATAAAGATCTCTGGTCACAAACTATGCATAAGCAAGCATGTATATATTGAGCAAAATAGCCAACCCAAAGGCATCAATTGGTATAATTAAAACTTAAATACCAAATTCTGCTTTGAAATGTAGATGATGGGACATAAATACAAAACTCCACACTACTTTGTCTTTTGTTGTGTAAAAATTAGTGCTCAAAGAATAATGTATTTAAAGAGAGATGATGATGACAGTTTCATTGCTGTTACTACTGTAATAATAAGAGCACAGAATCATAGAGTTAGAAGAGACCACATGGGCCATGCAGGAAAAGCACAATCAAAGTACCTCTCGCATATCTCTGAAATATCATAACTTTACAAATTCAACGATTCAACCACAATCTGGATTGCCCACCCAAACCCCGAATAACGAGCCGACAACAATAACGACACGGACAAGTAACTTTGGGTTCAAATCTTTGGGCAACATTTATTGTTACCTATTGGATTCCTAACCACTAACTCAAGGGGGTGCTAGGAATCAATCAACTTTAACCAAATTTGGGGGCGAAACACCGAGGCTGATCTGCCAAAACACCAGATCCAGCCAAACCAAGGAAAGGGTAAGGGGCCAACTCACCGAGCTTGAGCATGGCCCCCACCCTTTCAGGGCCATCCAATCCACCTCACTCAACAACAGAACTTTACTGTGAGGCTTTAACCAACTGGCCCTCACCCCTAAAGGGGGTGCCTTCCGGTGAACACCAATTAGGGAATTTCCTAACAACCAACCGCCTCTCTATTTAAACTAACCTAGTTAAACAAAAACACCACAACCACATTAGCCCCTAATGAATTTAGGAGGTGGGCAAAAATCCTCCCCGGCTTAAAAGCAGCAGTAGGAGTCAAAATACCTCAACCTGGCCCCTAAGGTGGCCTGAATTGAAACCAAGGGCGGGAGTGGTGGGACGCTGAACAAGCTAGCAATGGCTTGTTGGGGCGGTGCCTCACGAAAAGCTCCGCCCCCACGCCAGAAGGTTCCTTCTGGAACCTTCGCTCTCATCGGAGCCGGGGGGGCAAATCCATCTCATCCCAGCAAGCTGGGATGAAATGTCGTTGCCCACCCAAACCCCGAATAACGAGCCGACAACAATAACGACACGGACAAGTAACTTTGGGTTCAAATCTTTGGGCAACATTTATTGTTACCTATTGGATTCCTAACCACTAACTCAAGGGGGTGCTAGGAATCAATCAACTTTAACCAAATTTGGGGCGAACACCGAGGCTGATCTGCCAAAACACCAGATCCAGCCAAACCAAGGAAAGGGTAAGGGGCCAACTCACCCGAGCTTGAGCATGGCCCCCACCCTTCCAGGGCCATCAATCCACCTCACTCAACAACAGAACTTTACTGTGAGGCTTTAACCAACTGGCCCTCACCCCTAAAGGGGGTGCCTTCCGGTGAACACCAATTAGGGAATTTCCCTAACAACCAACCGCCACAACTTGGGGGCAGGTGTCTACCTTGTCCCCAACCCCCACCAATCTTCTAACACCCCCACTAAACCTTGCTGGATGTCTAAAAGAAACAGGTGGTTGCCCTCATCTGACAGGTGAACCCCATCTCTCCGGAAAATCCCATGATTTTCCGGATGCAGAAATCTATGAGGCACATAAGATCCGTTGGCACCATGTACCAACGACCTCATGGCCCTGTTCACACGCTTCAGCGCCCTCGCCAAGAGCCTGAAGTCGCCACCACCGGGCCAGCACATCCTCGGCACAATACCGACCACACGATGTGCACCGCGGGCCATGCCCGCCAGATTGCATACAGATCGGCCCGAGCCTGCAGGTACAGCGCTCGGCCGGTCAGCAATCCCAGGTCATTCCCTCCCAAGTGAATGACCAGAATATCCGGGGGTGGGACTCCCCTTCCGTGGAACAACAATGGCCAAAGCCCGTCCCACCGCAGACCTCGTCTGCCCAACCACTGCACATCCAACCTGGATGCCAGGCCCAAACTGTCGTCCGAGGGTGACTGGAGCGCTGCCTTCTCCGCCCAGTACACATAACTGTGCCCGCAGATCAGGACCCTCAGTCTCCTAGCGTCGCCCATCGGACCTGAAATGAAAAGAAACTGGGCAACATCAAACCGCTTACAACTGAACATTACGAACATAAACTTTGTAAGCGTCCGATCGCCACCTCCCGAGGGACCTAATTGCTTCGGTGCCATACCCCATTGCAGCTGCAGAGGACGCCGCGCCAATTCTGAAGGAGTGGGTTCCGAACTTCACCCCTTCCAAGCCCAATAATTTCAGGGCCTTTTTAGTGACTGCCCAAAACTGAAATTTAGACAGTGGCGTCCCGTCCAGATGGCAAAAAAAGATAACCGGTACCCATGCCACGAACAGCCAAATATTGTGACATGGCACGCACCGGACACAACTCCTCGTCACTGGCTCTCCCCAAACGGACCAAGGAGCCCTTACCAGCCTGATCAGTTTTTGAAAACCTGACATTCAAGGCCAAATTGTCCTGATCCAAAGAAATGTCAGATAGTAGAAGGGCCCTGTGAGAGAGGTCTTCCTTTGATGAAGCCACCAACTCACTGACTCTAAAGGCCCCAAAAAATGCGGTAAGGGCAGCCGAATGGAACAAAGCCTGTTCGTAACGGGAGTCACACACCGATGACCACACCCGGCCCAGACCCTTCAAAATCTCAGGGGTGAAGGGTTCCCTGGAGTCAACAGACCTGCCAATTTGTCTGGACCATCCAGCCATCAATTTGTGCAGGCGAAAATCGTTGGTCGGGTCTTGCAGGCCCTGCGCCTTGAACCAATAGGCCAGCGCTGACAGTTTAACCCGGATAGTACGGGCAGCAAGACCCCGCCTGTGATGATAAACACAAAACTGGGCGATGTGGTCATACGGCACAGGGAAGGTCTCAGGTAAACCATAATACTCCCTGAACTCCGAAAACTCCCTGACGGCCCTGAAGTATCCGCGTCGGGAGCTGGGGGCTAACGCCAGCGCCATGCCGACCGCTGCCGTCCTCCAACCAGCCAGAGATGGTCTGGCATGTTTTTCGGGAGGACCTCTGCGTCGGGCGCCAATTGCCTGAAGCGCTCCATCTGCATACGAGACAGAGCGTCAGCCAATGAGTTATCGAGCCCTGCAATGTGGAATGCCCGAAACAATATGTTCGCCTCTAAACACTGAAGCGTAAACGCACGCAACAGGCCCATAACTCTGCGGGACGTGAAGTGAGCGTGTTGATAACATGCACAGTGGCCATGTTATCACACCAAAAATGCACAGTGGAGTTGGCAAACCTCTCAACCCAAATGTGCACTGCCACAAAAATAGGAAAGAATTCCAGAAAAGTCAGATCAGATGTAACACCCAAACTGTGCCATTCCTCAGGCCACAGTTGTGCACACCACTGACCCTCAAAAAACACTCCGAAACCCAAAGATCCGGAGGCGTCCGAAGCTACCTTCAGGGCATCTTTTACTAGCAAATCCTGTCGCCAAAAGGAAATGCCATTGAAATTTGAAATAAAACTAAGCCAAATTTCCAAATCTGATTTGATGTCCTTGGTAACCCGGATACGGTGATGCGGCAAAACGGTGCCAGAAATTGCATCACACAACCTGCGCAGGAAAGCCCTGCCAGGAGCCACCACCTTGCAAGCAAAGTTCAGGTGACCTATCAACACCTGGAATTCTTTCAACGTGGCCTTTTTCTTGAGCATAAACTGCTCGATCCTGAGCTTCAGGTCCGCCACCTTTTCCAATGGCAACCTGGAATATTGGTGCACCGTATCCAACTCAACCCCCAGGAAAGTCAGAACCGAGGCCGGCCCCTCCGTTTTTCCTCGGCTAGGGGCACCCCCAAACTCTGGGTAAGGCGCGTGAACGCGCCCAACAGCGACTCACAGTCACCTGACCCAAAACGCCCCACGAAAAGGAAGTCATCCAAATAATGGACCACCCCGCTAAGGCCCGCCTCGGTTCTGACCGCCCATTCCAAAAAGGTACTAAACGTCTCGAACGCGGCGCACGACACGGAACAACCCATGGGTAATGCGCGATCGATGTAAAACAAGCCATCGAACCGAAAACCCAACAAATCAAAATCCGCTGGGTGGACCGGGAGCAATCTAAAAGCAGATTTGATATCACACTTAGCCAATTCCGCTCCCGGCCCGTGTCGCTTTACTACCCGCACCGCCGCGTCGAAAGGCGTGTAGTACACTGTGCACAACTTCGTCGGTATCGCGTCATTCACAGAGCTGCCCCTCGGATAGGACAGATGATGAATGAGGCGATACTCGCCCGGTGCCTTCTTAGGCACAATTCCCAACGGGAAACTTCGCAAACTATCAACTGGGAGAGACTCAAACGGTCCCAACACCCGTCCCTCCCTCAACTCTTTGGCAATCTTTTGCCGCACCACCTCCTCCATCCCAATTACCGACTTTAAATTGGGAGAAAGGCGTGGTGCCCTAGGACCAGGGCTGGAATGCGGAAGCCGAAGGTGAACCCGGACAACAGATATTGTGCCGCGGTTCGGTTCGGGTAAATCTTCAGCCACTGTCCTAGCGGGCCCAGTTTAACTGGGCTGGGGCCCTTTGGGAAGGGTGGCTGAGCCGAAGCCTTTTGGCGTATCCCTCTCTGGGATTCCCCGCCAAGGCTTCCCCTTCGTACACTGCTTCGCTCCGTGCTGCCCGCCGCAGGTTGAACAGGCGTGCAGGTACCTGCACACCTTCCTGCTGCATGTCCCCTGGGAGGAGAACTCCCAGCACACCTGCCGCTGCCTTTGTGCCTGCCCACCCTGGGCGGCCGACCGAAAGGGCTGCGTACCCTTGGTGTTCTGGACCAGGTGCCCGCTGTCCGCCGGCTCCCCTGGGACCGACTTAGCGGCATTCATCACGGACAGCCAGAGCTGCTCGTGAATCAAGTCCCCATCGTATCCGCGGATCTCCCGCCGCCAGGGCCCTACAGCGCCGGTCATATTCGAGCCAGGCCTTCCCTATGAACCTGACCTTGGCACCATAGATGATGTTTAGGTACCGCACCAATGACTTCGCCCTGTAGGGCTGGGCATCCACCAGGATCCCCATATAAATGGTGTAACAGGCGAGCCAATTTTCCCAATTTTGCTCCACCTTTCTATGTTTCAATTTTTCTTTGCCCTCATCGTCCAAGTCCTCCTTCTCTTTTTTCTCAAGCTCTTTATAAAGCAGTGAGAAAATATCAATATATTCCGCTCGCAAGATCTTCTCAAGCGTCTTGGGGGCCAAATGGGCCCCCAACACTCCGTCTGTTGCGGCCGGCAATATGGGAGCCGTCCACCGGTCGGTTCCCCAATACTGGGTCAGCTCGCCGGTACGCGCCGCCTCCACCGTGACCGCCCCGCAAGCGGCCCCCTGCGCCGGCCCCCAGGGATAAATCGGACGATGCGACGCCAGCAGCTCCAGTGGAAACTGCTGGGGAGCGTCCCGCGCCATCCAACTCTCCTCACCCTGCCACAGCCGCGCCACCAACCGGCGCCAGCGGGGAAGAAGCTCCACACGGCGCCCCCAAGACGCCCCCCAGCCCGGGGAACCCACCCCAAGGCCAAAAAGAGCTGGGCTCCCTACCGTGTCCAGAAGGCCCGGCCACCTCCGGTGCTGGACCAGCCGTCTGCGTCGCCGTCTGCGTCGCCACCGCCAAGGCCGCCCGTCCAGGACGCGGCGCCGTCACCGTCCCCGGCTCAGCCACCGCCGCCCGACCTTCCTGCTCGCCAGCTCTGGTCTCCCCCTCATCCGCGCGTCCGCACGGCTCCGTCAGCTGGCTCTGGCCCCTCGGCTCCTCGACCAGCGCCACCTCCGGTCCCCCAGCGGTGTCCTCCGGTTCCTCGGCCTCCGGGCCCGCCTCTAGAAAAGCAATGCGAGAGAGCATATCCTTGACGAGCCGGGCCTTACTCACCCGGCCCGCCCCCCCCCTTCCACAGGCCGCACAAGCAGCCCCCTGCGCCTCTCGAGACCCTCGATCCTGGCCAACATGGCCGCCAGGGTCCCCGAGGGCACGGTCTCTTCATCCGAAGACGACTCCTCTGCCGGGGGTGGGCGCTTGTCTCCGGCCCTCTGCGCCGGTCCTTTTCCCTTCTTCCCAGGGACATTCTTTTTGGGCTCCATCCTGCAAAAAGTAGCACACAACATTCCCATGAGTCCCCATCCGCAAGTGCCACCGTATCCGGGCCCTTCCAACCCTGGCCGCCCGTCGCCTAAAGCGCGATGCTGGCTACCTAACCTAGGGGTGCCTATAGAATTGATGAGCACCCCCCCACTTATGTACCTGCGCACCCTCCCCGTCATGAAGCCAGTCTCTGGCAAGAGCCCCCTTTTTCCTATCCTTAGATTCAATGCCCAGACAAGGCATGCTGTTGCCCTTCTCTAAGGGTGAAGGGGGGGGGGGCTTGCACAAGGTATTAGGTTTCATGGCATAACAGTGATTCGAACCATGGTCCCTCAAGTCAATTGAAACCCTCTGACTACCTTGGTCAGACCCTTATCAGCGGTGCTAGCAGCACGTGTAAGCTGCCAGGCCTCGTAAATGGATTTCCTTCCCTCCTCCCTTGGGGGTCTCGAACCCGGGACTCCCCTTCCGAACGGCCTTAGCCTTGCTGCGTGAGCCACCGCCCCTTTCACAGCCACCGCAACTTTTCCTAATATGGCGGCCGCCAGGAAAGACAGCGGCCGCCCCTCGAAATGGCGGCCGCCAGGACGATGGCGGCCGCCCCTCAAAATGGCGGCCGCCAGGAAGATGGCGGCCGCCCCTCAAGATGGCGGCCGCCAAGAAAGATGGCGGCCGCTCGCCAAAATGGCGGCCGCCAGGCAAAATGGCGGCCGCACCACAAAATGGCGGCCGCCAGGAAAATGGCGGCCGCACCACAAAATGGCGGCCGCCAGGAAGATGGCGGCCGCACCTCAAGATGGCGGCCGCCAGGAACATGGCGGCCGCCCCTCAAGATGGCGGCCGCCACAAAATGGCGGCCGCCAAACAATCGAAGACCGCCCCCCAACATGGCGGCCGCCACTCAAATGGCGGCCGCCGACAAAATGGCGGCCGCAGCGCCAACGCGGCCGCCCCCACAATGGCGGTCGCCCCCCAACATGGCGGCCGCCAGCAAGCTGCAGCCGCCCCTCAAATGGCGGCCGCCCCCTACATGGCGGCCGCCAGCAAGCTGCAGCCGCCCCTCAAATGGCGGCCGCCCCCAACATGGCGGCCGCCAGCGGACAAACACGGCCGCCACCCAAATGGCGGCCCCCACAACCCGGCGGCCGCCACTCAAATGGCGGCCGCCCACAAAATGGCGGTCGCCCGCCAAAATAACGGCCGCCAGGGCCAAAATGGCGGCCGCCACCCTGAAAGCCCCCCAAAGCGGCGCCAGAAAACGGCGCCCGGGGCCTGAATGGCGACGCGGCAATGGCGGCCGCCGCCGCCAACGCGGCCCCTGGACGGGCCTGCCTCCCCCCACAGCCCAAAAGGCGCGACCCTCCCCCCCGGAGCCCACCCGCAGGCGCAATCCCAACCGCCGCGAGGGGGGGGGGAAGAGGGAGAACCTAAGAAACGCGAAGAGAGGATGGGGGCCCCCGGATCCCGCAGCCTCCCCCTGCCTGTAGCCCCCCCCACCCTACCACCCCACGAGCCCCTGGAGGGAAAAGAAAAAGGGGGGGAGGGCAAAAAAAAAAAAGGACAAAAGAGGGGTGGAAAAAAGGGGGGGGCCCCCACCCCCGTTCCCCCAACACCCGGCACCGACCTTCAGCCGTCAGCAATCTACCAACTGGTAAGCACTCCCTCGCCGCTCCTTCCCTCTGCTGTCTTCTTTCTTCTCTCTTCTCCCCGCTCACCGCTCCTCTTTCCTCACTCCTCCGTCCTCCTTATCTCCTCTTCCCTTGACTCTTCACTCGTCCCTCAGCCCGCAGCCTACTCCCTCTTCCCTCTTCTCTCTTCAATCTTCTACCCTCTTCAATCTTCTTCTACTCGCTTCACTCTTCTCTCTTCAATCCTCCTCTTCTCTCTACTATCTTCTGCTCTTTTAGTGCTAGGCAGCGTGCAGAGAGGGAAAAAACCCAACCTTCTTGCACGCTGAACAAGCTAGCAATGGCTTGTTGGGGCGGTGCCTCACGAAAAGCTCCGCCCCCACGCCAGAAGGTTCCTTCTGGAACCTTCGCTCTCATCGGAGCCGGGGGGGCAAATCCATCTCATCCCAGCAAGCTGGGATGAAATGTCGTAACTCCTCAACAGATGGGAGTACTGATATGCAGCAGGTACTGGCTTGTTCAGTAAACTCTCCTCTACAGTTCCATTTTGGCGAGAAGCCTTAGCATTGAACAGTTCAGTTGTTAATGTGCGAAGTATGGAACCCTTTTGACAGAGAAGACTGAAGATCTCTCTGCCTGTCCTTCTCTTCCTTTTTGTTGTTGGCGATCTACAACTCCCAGAATTCAAAAACAGTACCCCCCCAACCCCCCAATCCCAGATTCAATATTGGCCATGTAGGTAATGTGCCAAGTTTGGTGCAGATCCATTGTGGGCGGGGTTCATAGTGCTCCTTGATTGAAGGTTAATTATAAATTCCAGCAACTACAACTCCCAAATGTCAAGGTCTATTTTCCCCCAAACTCCACCCGTGTTCACATTTGGGCATATTGAGTATTCATGCCAAGTTTGGTCCAGATCTATCATTGTTTGAGTCCACAGTGCTCTCTGGATATAGGTGAACTACAACTCCAAAATTCCACCAGACACTTCCAATATTTTCTGTTGATCATGGGAGTTCTGTGTGGCAAGGTTGATTCAATTCCATCATTGGTGGAGTTCAGAATTCTCTTTGATTGTAGGTTAACTATAAATCCCAGCAACTACTACTTCCAAATGGCAAAATCAACCTCCCCTCCCCCAACGCCACCAGTATTCAAATGTCAGCGTATTGGGTATTTGTGTCAAATTTGGTCTATTGAATGGAAATACATCCTGCATATCAGATATTCACGATTCATAATAGTAGCAAAAGTACAGTTATGAAGTAGCAACAAAAATAATGTTATGGTTGGGGTCACCACAACATGAAAAACTGTATTAAGGGGTCGCGGAATTAGGAAGGTTGAGAACCACTACATTAGAGGAATGAATACATGAAGTCTTTTACTCCACCAGGTCACACCCAAACAGAAGGAAGGTAGATGAGATGTCCCAAAGGATATTGTACAAAGAAACTCGTATTTCATATCAGTGTGCCTCCCCTTGCACAGTAGTAGACAGAAGTGTCTTTCGCTGTCAGGGCATCTATCCTTAGTTTTGCTGTACTACCGCTTGTGAAGGGAGTCACGCGTCCCTTAAATTCTTGAACAACTATTACAGGATCTCCAGTTCTGAAGCCTCCTATATAGACGAGTACTTTCCCAGCAGCTTCCCGAACCCAGTGTATGTGGTGCCTGTTGATATCATACCCTGATACTACACAGTCCACTGTGATGGATCCGCCAGGGAGTGCTAGCAGCACACTTGGTTGAGTAAAACTGACAGATCCCAAGGAACCTGCAAAGGAAAAGCAAGGTTAAAACATAGAGAAGAGACAATCAAAGCAGGAGTAATTTCAAATTCACACTTCTATATATTTCTATTTACAGGTAGCTCTGTTGAAATATAGAACTAAGACCTAAAGCCAAATTTTCATCTTAAAGATCTCAAAGCATGGTAGAAGGTTATTGTGTGCATCAATATTGCATAATAGAAGAGACATACCATGACTGACATTCTGTACTTTGCTATACAGAAGTTGGTGCCAAGTCAATTGAGAAGGAAAAGCAGTGCATGGTTACAAAAGCATGGTGCAACTATGACAAAATAGCAGACCACCTGTCCAATATGTGGGTCTGGGGTATAATTCATAATGGTCGGAAGAGCGCATTGTCAAAAATCGGGTAATCAAAAAGTGGAGGATGTCTACTTTCAAGAACATCAGAGATCATTTTGTGATGTGTTAAAGCACACAGAAAAATTGGATCAATATTTATGATAGTCTCCATATGCAGCATTCCTAATCAGACATCATTCAATGGGGCAGCAAACCCACAACTAAAGTGAAATAATCTACATTCGAAATGTTGGATCTGAATCCAGCATTTCATAGACCAGTCTTAAATGGTGGCGGATTCATTTTTGTTTATTTTGAAATATTACTAGCCTAAAATTGGCTCAAAAATGATTTTCTGATATTGTCACCAGGTATAAATAACATATGCGCCCTAACCTCCAGTATTTAGTGTTTCAACCGGGGTTAAACGAAAGCATAATTGGTCTTCACATAATAAAAGAAAAACCAAAATTACCCCCCCTCCACCCCTCCAAAAAAAATTTTAAAATTCTAGTTTTGGGTGAATGAGATCAGTTTTATTGTGGATTCTGATATGTTAAGCAGGAAGACCTCAAAAGATCATGTGGCAGTTTACTTACCAGGAAAGAGGAACCATAGGACAGACCAGATTGAACACAATGCCCACATATTAACAGATCCTTGTTTTTGGTTCAATCAGCTGCTGTCAAATGCTTGCATTAGACCTACAAACCAGTTTATCATTTGTATGTTCTTATATATCTCAGAGGAAACAAATTTCCTTCCACTAAGAAAATGTCCTCTCCAATCATTTTGTTCCCTCCCATTTACTTTTTATGTTGGCTTCCACCATCACTGACCAGTTTCCATTACAGGAATGGTGCTTTAAACATTGGCAGGGTGAAGATATGGCCAAAACATTTACATCTGGTTTTCTCAGCATATAATTGTTTTATCCATTCCCTCCCTGTCCTATTTCTTTGTATAAAATGAGTTTGAAAGCCAATGTGTGCAGTAGTTTGAGTGCTGACCAAGGAGTACAACTACAATGTGGAATTAATGCAGTTTGACACCACTTTGACTGCCATGGCTCAATCTTGGGAGTTGTCATTTCACAAGGTCTTTGGCCTTCTCTGCTAAAGTGGGCTAGTGCAGCGTTTCTCAACCTGGGGGTCGGGACCCCCAGAGGGATCTCAAGGGGGTGTCAAAGGGGTCACCAAAGACCATCAGAAAACACAGTATTTTCTGTTGGTCATGAGGGGGGGGGGGTTCTGTGTGGGAAGTTTGGCCCAGTTCTAACATTTGTAGGGTTCAGAATGCTCTTTGATTGTAAATCCCAGCAACTACAATTCTCAAATGTCAAGATCTGTTTTCCCCAAACTCCACCAGTGTTCACATTTGGGCAGATTGAGTATTCCTGCCAAGTTTGGTCCAGATCCATCACTGTTTGAGTCCACAGTGCTCTCTGGATGCAGGTGAACTACAACTCCAAAACTCAAGGTCAATGCCCACCAAACCCTTCCAGTATTTTCTGTTGGTTGTGGGAGTTCTGTGTGCCAAGTCTGGTTCCATTCCATCATTGGTGGAGTTCAGAATGCTCTTTGATTGTAGGTGAACTATAAATCCCAGCAACTACAACTCCCAAATTACAAAATCAATCCCCCCCGGCAACCCCCCCCAGTATTCAAATTGGGGTGTACCAGGTATTTGTACCCAACTTGGTCCAGTGAATGAAAATACATCCTGCATATCAGATATTTACATTACAATTCATAACAGTAGCAAAATTACAATTGTGGAGTAGAAACAAAAATAATTTTATGGTTGGAGGTCACCACAACATGAGGAACTGTATTAAGGAGTCACGGTATTAGGAAGGTTGAGAACCACTGGGCTAGTGCTTTACCTAACTACAACTCCCAGGATTCCACAGCATTGAGCCATAGCAGTTAAAGTGCTATCAAACTGCATTGATTCCACAATGTATCAGTGGTTCTCAACCTGTGGGTCCCCAGATGTTTTGGCCTTCAACTCCCAGAAATCCTAACAACTGGCAAACTGGCTGGGATTTCTGAGAGTTGTAGGACAAAACTCCTGGGAACCCACAGGTTGAGAACCACTGATGTAGATGCAGTCTAGGCCTAACTCCTTGTTCAGTCACAGAGACCCAAACATCTTTGGCAGGTCCCACACTTTCAGCATTTCAGAGAGGCAATCATTGAACAAATGCTGCCAAGAGAAATCCATGATATGTTCTCCTGAAGGCCTCGCTATACTGGAAACGCCTTGGAAGACAGCAGCATACATTCAGGATCTAATGGCATATTCACTTAGACTGGACCTACACTGCCCTATAATCCAGTTTCAGAATGTGGATTAACTATACTGTTCAGAGGGCACTGTTTAATTCAGTTAAACGCATTTAATCCACATTCTGAAATTGGACTATAGGGCAGTGTAGATCTACCCTTACTGAATTGGATGGAGGTCAAGCATTTGTGGATATGTATTTAAAACTATGCAGTCAATCTCCAAACTAAATAAAACTCAGCAACAGTAGTGACAGAAAATTAAAAATGGGAACCAAGAATGATTACCAAACAGGGGATGTGCCATGATTCTCCCAATGTAATAAGTTTGCTTCTAAATCATCAGTTGCAATTGTTTTACAGTCCAGAAACACTGAAAGCCAAGCACACGGCAAATGTGGTTTGAATGCATTCTCATTTCCTTCCTTTTCTTCTGCATTTCAATACAAAATTGTTTTCATCTTTGGCTTGACAGAAAACCACTTTCCCACTACTTAAATATAGTTCTTAAACACTATGCTTACCATGGCAAAATATTGGCACCTTTAGCACTGACCATGAAGAACATCCCTTCCTCCTCCAATACCCATAGTGCAAGCTTGTTCATGTTTGCTGAACCAAAAAGTAGCAGTTGCAGGAGAAAGGGCAAGAGAACAATAAACGTCTCAATAAGTCATATCGAAACTTCCTGTGGTTTTCACAGAATGAGATACAGAGGGAAAACAGATTCTCTCTCATTCTCTCATCCTTAGATCTTTGCTGCCATCAAGTGGTTGGCACAATGGGTATAGTGGAGTCACAGCTTATGTGATGGTAACTAGGCTTGGTTAATCAAAAAAATAGTTCAAAACCCATTTTGGATGTAGGGGACACTGGTGGTTTGATTCTAAAGTCACTTCCAATTTTTTTTAATTCAAAACTTTCCAAAACTTCAGAAACTTCCGAATTACTTTGTTAGAGGTCAGTGCCTTGTTCATGGCAATCAGGCCAAAGTGAAATGATTGGTTTGTAAGTAGTTTATGTTCTCTTGGCTTTGCAAAAGTTACTTATTGCTTTGCTGCCTTCTTTAAACACCTTTGTAGATTCAGTTTATTTTATATTTAGACGAAGACTACTACAGACAGTTATAGAGGAGGGGTCCTTCAGCCATGTTGGCTAATGAACAGCCGGGCAGTGTGGGAAATGTAGTTTAACAGCAGGGCCTCTTGCAATCTCTACCATTGGGGGCCTGGCCTTCACAAACTACAACAATGGCTGTGCTTGGCCACGCCTACCTCATCCCTCCCTAGCATCGCCAGGGAAGGAAAGCATGAGATTTTAAAACTTTTTAGGCTTTACCAAAGTTGCTTAATGGTTCTGAAAATTAAAATAACCTTGGGAGACATCTGAACATTATGGAATATTTCCGGAGGGGGGGGGGGGAGGTTAGTGGTTCAAATTCAGATTTGCCCCTCCCACCTTTCCTGCATGGTTCAAAACTGCTTTGAAAGTCAAAAGTCAAAAGTCGGAAGTTTTTTTTACAAGTTTCAGGCTCTTCTGAATGAACCTATCCAACCATAATGGTCACAGTGCTTCTTCAATAACAGGGGCATTGACATCATCTGCAATTATAACTGTCATACCATAAGTGATCACTCATGGCCCTGTATGATTATCTTCCAAGGGCAGAGTCTTGGTGGAGGGTCTGTAAGTGACTGTGAAGACCTATTCCGGATCCACGTGGTCTTTCACATTGAGGACACAGATTTCCAGATATTGAGATGGTGAAGAGGAAGAGAACCAATTATGGCTTCTCTGTTATTAATTGCACCCAAGATTAAGGCTAATTTCCTTGATGGATTTTTTTTTACAGTGGATCCCTTTTCTCAGTGGTAATGGGGAATGCTCACTGGCAGCTCAGAGATATTGCACATATGTCTAAACTCACAATTTCTAAGAAAGACCTCTGACTGAAATTATGGAGAACCATTATGAATCATTTAAACATACATTGAGGAATGTTTGGCCCTCCAGACATTTCGGTCTTCAATTGACTTGGTTTACAACAGCTTGCTGTGACACAGTCCAGATTCTAAGCTCTGATCCCAGTGACTGACGGTTACATTTTGGGCTGAATCAAAGTATTGATCCAGGTTTTTGTTTCAACACTACGATAATATTATTGGCTATTACTAGTGTTTAAATATTATTATCTTTCAAGAGTAGAGTCTTGGCAGTGTGTTCATAAGTGATTGTAGAGACCTATGCTGGATCTACACGGTCTTTTGCAATGAGGTCAGAGATTTCCAGGTGGAAGGCAACCCCAACAAATGTTTGCTTGACACATACATCTCAACAACATTCAGAAGTGAATTCATGACCAGATACAATGGATATGATTGAGAACAGTTCAAGCCAGTTGTCCTTAATTGACAGTTTTATGTGTATGTCTAAGTTAAGGATATACAAGTTACAGATATGCAAGTGTTCCTGATATTAAACCCCAACCAATATAACTAAAGATGGGCAATGGGAGCTGAAATCAAACAATATTGGGGTACAGTACAACCCACATACCCAAAGGATCAACACCTGTGGTTTCACCTATCTTCATTTGACAAAATATGTTTGTTGTAGAATTTTCCAGGTCCTCCAGGTGATTCTATGCTACTGCTGGAAGTTACCATAGAGTCACCCTGAAGGACCTAGCAAATTCTAAGACAAGATTCTTCTCTAGGAATATTCTAGTCTTCTCAGGTAACTCTATGGTAACTTCTGTTGGAGATCATTCATTTCAATAAAGTTCTCTATAATCCATGGTTTCCTGTTTCCTTGGTAAGTTCAAGGACTTATCCTACATGGATATGGGGGTTGTACTGTACCACGCATAAATCTCTGCTACTATTCTGATGGAAGGAATATAGTTTGGTTTTGGCCACCAGGTGTCCCTAAAACACTTAATACCACCATAAAAATCATACTCTATAACAGGGCTCCTCAAACGTTTTAAGCAGAGCACTTGTTCACGATCCCCTAGACTGGTGGGGGATCAAACATGAAAAACATTAATTCCTATGCACACTACACATATATCATGAAAGAACAATATAATATTTAAAATGAAGAACAATTTTAACTAACATAAACTTCAGTGGGAACTGCGGGCCTGCTTTTGGCTGATGAGAAAGTAAACTAATTAGGATTGTTGTTGTTGTGTGCTTTCAACTCTTTTCAGACGTATGGTGCCACTAATCCTAAAAGTTGGGGGGGGAATCAATGACTTTGGTGGTCTGCATCTGGACCACAGGCCTTAGTTTGGGGACTCCTGCACTAGAGTTTCATATCTCATTGCAAATACACAGAGAGAAATAACATTCAGACATTATGCGCCACTGTAAGTTGTTAATCTATTTATGTATACAGTATGTACTGTCTACCATTTCCCCAGATCAAGGACTCAAAATGGTATAAGTGAACCTAAAACAGATACAGTAGACCTACAACATTCACTGGGGCTATTCACTGGGGGGGGGGGGGTGAAAATAAAAATGCAACATTTTTAAATCTGCGAGAACACTTTTCTAAGCATTTGTGGAACCTCTAGCACTACTATCAGTTTCTAGGGAAATGTTCTCTCTATGCAACTCTATGTCATCCAGAATACAGTTCATGTTTGAGTTTTGCTGGAGGATCTACGGTAGTGGTTCTCAACCTGTGGGTCCCCAGGTGTTTTGGCCCACAACTCCCAGAAATCCCAACCAGTTTACCAGCTGTCAGGATTTATGGAAGTTGAAGGCCAAAACATAGGGGGATCACAGGTTGAGAACCACTGATCGCAAGATTCCAGAAATAGCATATTAATAAAATCCGTGAATAATCAAATTTGCAGAAATTAAACACACAAATATAGAAAGCAGACTCTACTGTTGTTATTGTTTGAAAAAAATGTTTGACTTGATAACAATATGTATATATTTGTCCAGTCGTTTCCAACTCTTTGTGACCTCATGGACCAGCCCATGCCAGAGCTTCCTGTCGGCCATCACCACTCCCCACTCCGTCAAGATCGAGTCAGTTACTTCAAGGATAACATCCATCCATCTTGCCCTTGGATTGTTGTTGTTGTGTGGTTCCTTCTTCCTTTTTCCTTCCATTTTTCCCAACATCATTCTCTTCTCCGAGCTTTCCTGTCTTCTCATTATGTGGCCAAAATATTTCATTTTTGCCTTTAATATCCTTCCCTCCAATGATCAGTCAGGCTTTATTTCCTGCAGTATGGACTGATCTTCTAGCAGTTCAAGGCACTCTCAAAAATTTCCACCAACAGCACAGTTCAAAAGTGTCTATCTTTCTTCACTAAGCCTTCCTTATGGTCTAGCTCAGGGCTGTCCAACTGGCGGCCCCGGGGCCGAATCCGGCCCCGTAGCCTGTTGGACACGGCCCCACCTATGCCCTCAGCCGCCATTTTTAAATGTAAAAAAAAAATCGATTTTTTTTTAAAAATGGCGGCCGGGGGAGGGGGGAGGCGGGCAGGGAGGAGGAAGAGAGCTGGCTCCTCCTCCTTCGCCTCTTCCTTCTTCCCCTCCCTGCACCGCGGCTCACGATTGGAGCCGCGCGGCGCGTCCGCTGGGAGGAGGAGGGGCGAAGGAGGAGGAAGTCAGCTGGCTGCTTTCTTCCTCCTTCTCGCCTCTCCCCCTCTCCGCGCCGGCGCCGGATCGGGGCAAGGGCGCGCGGGAAAGAGGGAGAAAGGAGAAGCCAGTCAGCTGACTGGCTTCTCCTCTCTCTCTATCTCCCCGCGCGCGCGGGGATCCCAGGCGTCGGTGCGCGCGCGGGGAAAGAGAGAGAGAGAGAGCCGCCAGTCAGCTGACTGGCATCTCTCTCTCTCTCTCTCTCTCCCTGCGCGCCCAGGCGCCGTCGCGCGCGCGGGGAAGGAGAGAGAGAGGGAGAAGCCAGTCAGCTGACTGGCATCTCTCTCTCTCTGTCTCCCGCGCGCCCAAGTGTCGGGCGCGCGGGAAGGAGAGAGAGAGAGAGAGAAGCCAGTCAGCTGACTGGCATCTCTCTCTCCCCGCGCGCCAGGCGCGGGCGCGCTGCTGGGGAGAGAGAGAGAGAAGCCAGTCAGCTGGCTGGCATCTCTCTCTCTCTCCCCCGCGCCCAGGCGTCGGCGCGCGCGCGGGGACGGAGAGAGAGAGAGAGAGAAGCCAGTCAGCTCACAGGCATCTCTCTCTCTCCCCGCGCACCCAGGCGTCGGCGCGCGCGCAGGGAAGGGAGAGAGAGAGAGAAGCCAGTCAGCTGACTGGCATCTCTCTCTCTCTCTCCCCCCGCGCGCCCAGGCGTCGGCGCGCGTGCGGGGAAGGAGAGAGAGAGAGAGAGAGAAGCCAGTCAGCTGACTGGCATCTCTCTCTCTCCCCGCGCGCCAGGCGCCAGGGCGCGCGGGGAAGGAGAGAGAGAGAAGCCAGTCAGCTGGCTGGCATCTCTCTCTCTCTCCCCGCCGCCCAGGCGTCGGCGGCGCTGGGAAGGAGAGAGAGAGAGAGAGAAGCCAGTCAGCTGGCTGGCATCTCTCTCTCTCTCTCCCCGCACGCCCAGGCGTCGGGCGGCGCGGAAGGAGAGAGAGAGAGAGAAGCCAGTCAGCTGACTGGCATCTCTCTCTCTCTCTCCCGCGCGCCCAGGCGTCGGCGCGCGCTGCTGGGAAGAGAGAGAGAGAGAGAAGCCAGTCAGCTGACTGGCATCTCTCTCTCTCTCTCCCCGCGCCCAGGCGCGGGCGCTGGCGCTGGGAAGGAGAGAGAGAGAGAGAAGCCAGTCAGCTGACTGGCATCTCTCTCTCCCCGCGCGCCCAGGCCGGCGCGCGCGGGGGAAGCGAGAGAGAGAGAGAGAGAAGCCAGTCAGCTGGCTGGCATCTCTCTCTCCCCGCGCCCAGGCGTCGGCGCGGCGCGGGGAGAGGAGAGAGAGAGAGATGCCAGTCAGCTGACTGGCATCTCTCTCTCTCTCTCCCCCCGCCCAGGCGTCGGCGCGCGGGAAGGAAGGAGAGAGAGAGAGAGAAGCCAGTCAGCTGGCTGGCATCTCTCTCTCTCTCCCGCGCGCCCAGGCGTCGGGCGCGCTGGGAAGGAGAGAGAGAGAGAGAGCCAGTCAGCTGGCTGGCATCTCTCTCTCTCCCCCGCGCGCCCAGGCGCCGGGCGCGCGCTGGGAAGGAGAGAGAGAGAGAAGCCAGTCAGCTGACTGGCTCTCTCTCTCTTCCCCCCGCGCCCAGGCGTCGGCGCGCGCGGGAAGAGAGAGAGAGAGAGAAGCCAGTCAGCTGACTGGCATCTCATCTCTCTCCCGCGCGCCCAGGCGTGAAGGAGAGAGAGAGAGAGAAGCCGGGCTGGGGGAAGGAGAGAGAGAGAGAGAAGCCAGTCAGCTGGCTGGCATCTCTCTCTCTCTCTCTCCCGCGCGCCCAGGCGCCGGGCGCTGCAAGGGGAAGAGAGAGAGAGATAGAGAAGCCAGTCAGCTGGCTGGCATCTCTCTCTCTCTCTCCCCGCACTCCCAGGGCGTCGGCGCGCGGGAAGGAGAGAGAGAGAGAGAGGTCAGGCTGACTGGCATCTCTCTCTCTCTCCCCAGCGGAGAGAGAGAGAGAAGCCAGTCAGCTGACTGGCATCTCTCTCTCTCTCCCCGCGCGCCCAGGCCCGGCGCTTGTGGGGAAGGAGAGAGAGAGAGGGGCAGCTGACTGGCGCCCAGGCGTGGGGGGGGAAGGAGAGAGAGAGAGAGGCCAGCAGCTGGCTGGCCCCGCGCCCAGGGCGGGGCGCTGGAAGGAGAGAGAGAGAGAGATGCTGCTGACTGGCATCTCTCTCTCTTTCTCCCCGCGCGCCCAGGCATCGGGCGGCGCTGGGAAGAGAGAGAGAGAGAGAAGCCAGTCAGCTGGCTGGCACGGCCCTGGGAAAGGAGAGAGAGAGAGAGAAGCAAGTCAGCTGGTCATCAGTGACCTCAGCTGTCCGCGCCCTTGTCAGCTGACTGGTCTCCCGCGCGCCAGGGGCAGGGCGGGGTGGGGCTGGGGCGGGGCCTGGGGCGGGCCTGGGGGGGGCTGGGGCGGGGCCGAACGGCCCCCAGGTCATCAGCAGTCCGGCCCTTGGCCGGTTAGAAGTTGGACAGCACTGGTCTAGCTCTCACAACCATAGGTTACTATGGGGAATAACACTGTTTAACACGATAATAGTACATGTGAAAAGAATCTAGGGATGTTAGTAGACAATGAATAAAACATTAATGAATAGTGTGATGAGGTGGTCAAAAATTCCGGAGGTGTGGGATGCGTCAGCCGGAGTAGACGCACTCGAACTTCGCTCCCCAATGGCAAAGAAATAAAAGCTTTAAAAAGCTTTAAAAGCCCAATGAGACCATAAATCTATCCATAAAACTATCCTCGACCTGGAACTGGACTGAAAGAGAAGCTGGGAGGTTGCAAGCGACGTGCCTGGAGCTATAAATCTCTGAAAGAATAAACAAACCAGTGGAGGAACAGCGAGGAAAAGCGAAAGTAAGTTGCCGTGATGGCGGAGCAAGCAGAGTGGAATAAAAAATTGGATAGAATAATTAAAGAACTTCAGGAGCTTAAGATAAATACTGATTGCTTAAGAAAAGGAAACGATGAAATAAAAGAGGAAATTACAGTGATTAATACCCGTCTCGGACTGATCGAGAATAGGGTGGAGAAATATGAAGTAATGATGAATCAGTTTGCTGATGAATCTAGGAAACAGAAAGAGGAGATATTTTTTGAAGACTTAAAAAAATTAAGGACTTGAACTTTGCTGGCAAAAAAGTTTGGCCACTCATGGACTTATCACCAGAGACTCTTAGTAAAAGGGCTGGAATGAGGGAAATTACAAGAACTTTAGAACAGAAGGGTCAACGTTATTCCTGGGCATTTCCTGCAACATTAATTATCTTCAAAAATAATAAAACATACAAAGCTGTGGACTTGGAGAGTGGGAAGAAAATGCTCAGGCAACTAAAATTGGATGGAACGGCGGAATCAGAGGAAGAAGAAGAGGAAGAAGAAGAAGGAGGACAGGCAGCAGCTCAGACTACTAAAGGGAGAAATGAAAGGAGTAAAAATGTCAAGGACATTCACAAGACAGCTGGAAAGATAACAGAGTTGGAGCGACAAATGCAGAAGGAGGACTGACAGAGTTATGTGCACCTCAAACACTATTTGTTGTCGGACATGAGAAGGAAAAGGAAGGGAATAAGGGACAAGAGAAAAGAGTTTCAAGTGAGCTGAAGATGCTGGATTTCCAAGGACTGAAAGATGCGGAGAAACAGATTCGAGAATTGAAAAAACAGAAACTTAGAGAAGAGTCAAGAAGAATGGAAACAAGATCCAATATGGGGATATAGAAAGAAGCAGACTCAAAATAATTAAACTGTGATAAATGGGGTGTAAGAACTTGCAGGAGGGGAGATGGGGAAGAGTAACACAATCTCTTGGAGAGTCTGGGGATGGAAGGGAACAGATCGAACTCTCTTTCAGGTCTTCCTCTGAGAGGAGGAGGGAGAAGACCGGACTCTGGGGGGACTGGGGGTGGGGGAGGGGAAGATGAGCAAACAGGGAAAAGAAACTACAGGGTAAAGGTAAACAATATCTTGTTATGGGGGAAATTGTAATCATGTCACATAACTGTAATGGCTTATCATCTCCACAACGAAGGGCAAAACTGATGAAAATGGTGAAAGATAATAAGGTTGACATACTTTTTTTACAAGAATGTCACAAACGGCCAGGGGACAGTACCCCACTTTTGAATGACAGGATTTGGAGCCAGATTTATGAATCTAGAGGTTCAAATAGAGCACGTGGTGTAGCTATTTTAATTAAAAGTACAATAGACTTTCAGGTGGAAAAATAAAAGGGATTCGAGGGGAGGTGGGTAATGATAAAAGGAAATATAGGAAAAATTAGAATAACCTTGGTTTGCATATATGCCCCAAACCAAAATCAAAAAAGATATATAAAACAAGTATTTAGAAAGGTGGATAAATTTGCACAAGGGGAAGTGTACTGTGCGGGAGATTACAATCTGGAATTAGTAACAACAAGGCAAAATAACAACAGGAAGTTAAATATAAGGGAATACAACATGCAGGATCTATTAGAAGGGGAACCAGAGAACAATAGGGGACATATTACTCAGGAAGACATGATATATATAGCAAAATAGATTACATTCTTGGGAAAAATACAAACCAATCATTAATTCTAGAGGCAAAAACACTTCCAATACATTTGTCAGATCATGCACCACTAAGAATAAAAGTAAAATTAGAAATAGAGGAAAAAGAAAAAATCTGGAGATATAATACAATTTTAAACAGTAGAGAGCAAGAGTATGAAATAATTAGGAAAGAAATAATCAAGTATTTTGAGATTAACGACAATGGACAAGTAACTAAAGATATAATTTGGGACGCAAGCAAGGCCGTGATAAGAGGTCATTGTATAAGTCTAGAGGCAAACCTCAGAAAGAGATGGAGATACGAACAGGATAAGAGAATAAAAGAAATAGAAACTCTGCAGCACAAACATAAAATAACTAGGGATAAAATGATATGGAGAGAATTAAAGGAGAAGAGAAAACAATTAGAAGCCTTGGAGGAAAGGAATATAATGAATAAGTACTTATATGTTAAGAGTTATTCCCAAAGTTGGAACATAAAATCAATGAAGAGGATGGCTTATTATTTGAAAAAGAAAAGGAAAAACCTGGATAAAGAGATTAAAAGATGAAAAAGGGAGAGAACAAGAGGAGCAAAGTAAGATCAGGGAGATAATGACAAAATATTACAAGGATTTATATAAGGAGGAGGGGTAGCACACGGGAACTTAAATATCAGAGAACAAATTGCAGAGGAAGACAGAGAGTTGTTAAATCAATCAATAACACAAGAGGAAATATTAAATGTAATTAAAGGGTTAAAGGGGGCTAAGTCTCCAGGGCCAGATGGATTCCCAGCGGAATATTATAAAGCATATATTGAAGAATTGGTACCACATCTAACAGAGCTGTTTAATGAAATATACATTAAGCAAAAAGTCCCACAAACATGGAAAGTTTCAGAAATTATCACCATACCAAAAAAAAGGGAAGAGATCTAACACAACCAGGGTCATATAGACCTATCAGTCTATGTAACCAGGATTACAAAATATTCACAAAAATTTTAGCAAAAGATTGGAAACGATAATGCCAAAAATAATTAAAGAAGATCAATATGGATTTGTAAAGGGAAGAAAAATCGGGATCCAATAAAAATGTGGTAATTGCAATGAATCATGCAAATTTGAATAAGGGAAAATTGGAATACTCAAATTGGATGTCTATAAAGCTTTTGATAAGGTTAACCATAAATATCTGTTAAATGTATGTCAACAATTGAATATGGGGGAAAATTTTTTGTAAAACATTGCAGCAACTGTATAGTAATTGTAAGGCAAGAGTAAGAGTGAACAACAGAAGGACAGGAGAGATACCTATTCTAAATGGCACAAAACAAGGGTGTCCATTATCCCCACTTTATTTGTAATAGCAATAGAGATACTAGCCGAAAGTATCAGAAATAGCACCAAGTGGACAGGGTATAAAATAGAAAAGGAGGGAGGAAGAAAAGAAGAAATAAAGCTGAACCTCTTTGCCGATGACGCAATGATTATTACCAACCAACCATTAATTATGATAAAAGATATGATAAAAATATTGGAAGAATTTAGGAGCATATCAGGATTATTTGTTAACATTGAAAAGTCAGAGATATTATGTCTTAATACCCCCCAAAAGAACAATTGGAGATTAGAAAAATATCGGGATTAAAATTAGGATTAAAGAAGATAAAATATTTAGGAGTGTGGATATATAAAAATCTAAAGAGTATAGTTGAGGGGAATTATAAACAAAAATGGAAAATAATAGAGAAACAACTTAAGAAGTGGGAAGGGAAAACGTTAGCAAGAGTGGATAGAATAAGGGTATTGAAAATGTTCGTAATACCAAAAGTATTATATCTATTCCAAACGTTGCCAAATGCAGTAGAGAGGAAGACATTAAAGATATGGGATAGAAGAATAAAAACATGGGAAGTTGGAGGGAAAGACCCAGACTAAGGGACAAATGGTTAAATGCCAAAGAGGAAGAGGGAGGCTGGGGATCCCAAGTTTAGAAGTTTACCATGATGCATTTCAAATACAAAGATTGTTGGAAATACAATACACGGGGAAAAAATGGGTAAATATGGAAAAGATAATAAATAATATTATAGGAAAAGAAATAATATTTACGGATTGGAAGAGGAGAGAGGAAACAGAATTTAAGGAACCCTTTAAAGGAACAGCAAAAGTGTGGGGAAAAAGAAAGAAGAAGTTAAACCCAGGCAATGAAAGCAAGGTGGCAACTATATGGCAAATGAATTATAATAATGATGTAAGCTTAGGTAGAACACTGAGATTAATAGAAAGTAGAGGGAAAAGGTTGGTGGAGGATCTGTACACAGAGGATGGAAACCCTGTAGAACAAAAAGAAATTCAGAACTGGATTGGGTCAGGGAACTGGATCCAAAGCTGGGCCATAAGACAGGAAATTTTCAGACGAAGGGAAAAAATAAGAGAACGGGATAGTCCATTTGAGAAGGTGATTAGGAAATGTTTGAGAGGGGAGAAGAAAGTAGCAGGAGATCTGTACGAACAAATCATAACAGTAAAAGAAGAAATAATAGAGGAAATTTTCCAGACATGGAGATTGGACATGGAAATTGAGAGGGAAGACATCCAGAGGGAAATAAGTAATATAACAAGAGAAAAGTATAATGCATTAAGGGAAACCAGAAGGAAAATGTTACAAAAATGGTACAGAACTCCTGCACAACTTTCACGCTTTGTACCAGGGATGAAAGATAAGTGTTGGAACGGCTGTGAACAAAGAGGGGTGTTCAATCATATGATATGGGAATGTGATAGAGTGCAAGATTACTGGAAAATGATTGAAGGAGAAATCAATAGAATGTTAGATTTACATATTGTAATAGTTAATAGAAATGTATTACATGCACGGATAATAGGAGTGAAGAGTATGCAAAAAGAAAAAATGATTGATAAATTAATAGCGTGTGCACAGATAGTTTTAGTGAGGGGTTGGAAGGATAAAACAAAATGGACATTGACCAACTGGTATAACTATATAATTAATATGTTAAATGTGGAAATAACAAATTGTAAATGGAATAATATAGATAAAACTGAAAAGATAATAATAACAAAGAGGATGTGGGAACCAGTTAGAAATTATTTAGAAAATGTGTTAAGAGGTGGAGTAGAAAAATTAAGACTGAGACTGATATTTCAAATGTAACCTCTGTAGTTGGATGTATAAACTGTATGTACAAGGAGGGGAGGGTGGGAGAGGGGAAAAAACCAATTAAAAAATTTTTTTTAAAAAAATGAGGTGGTCAAAAATTCCAATGCAATCTGGGCTGCATCAACCTGAGTATAGTCTTCCACTCGAAGGAAATATTAGTCTCACTCTGTTGTGCTTTGACCAGACTTCATATAGAATAATGTGTCCAGTTCTGGGTACCACAATTCAAGAATTATATTGACAACTTGGAGCATATCTACATGAATATGATCAAGGTTTTATGGGAGTTTTATGGGAAACAACATAGGGTATATTGAGTTAAGAAAAGTGAAAATTGATAGGTGGTATGATAGCCATCTTGAAATGCTTGAAGAGATGACATGCAAAATATGTAGAAAGCTTGGTTATTTTTCTGCCCCATTCTCAAGAACATTAACAGGATTAAAATTACAAAAAAGAGAGATTCCTTTTAAATGATAGGAAGAACCTATTGACTGCAAGATCTGTTCAGATTGTCTCGCGGGATTGTGAATTTTTTGGAGTTCTTTGAACATAGCTTGATTAGCCACCTTTTGGGAGTGCTTTAGTCATGTATCCCTAGTTATGAAGGGTTCAACAAGCTGGCCTTCAGGGTCCCTTCCAACTTTATGATTCTAAATGCTTGTTGATAAGTATTGCTAAAAATGAATGTCATATAAAACCATGAAACCATAGAATATAAAGTAAAACCCTACAAACAAAGGAATTGCACATGGGATAAGTCTGCTGAACCATGTCAGTTAAACCTAATTGCTGACCTTCCCCTCCCTCCCTGCTTCTCCGTGACTCTCATACACCTGGGTTTATGAGATGTTAATCATTTGTTTTGTTTCTCAGTTTCATAGATCTGCAGTTAGACTGAAACTTGAACTTCAAGTCTTGATTCTTTTTGTTGGAATTGAAACTATCACCTGGTTCTTTCAAGTAGCAGGAAACTCCAGGCACATTAGGTCTTGTACTTTGGCTTTAGAGTTAAAATGGCTTCCTATTAAATATTTTAGTTCTTAAATAATACACTTTGAACATTACCTCCAACAATTCTTAAGACAATTAATAATCATATCAACCCAGTTCAGTTAGAACTTTTATTCCATCCAACAAAGTATAAATATGGTAAATAAACAAATGTTGAATGATGGGTTTAGCCTTCCAGATGTGTTTGAGTTGCAACTCTCATCAACCCCTCATAACAACCCTCACCCCCTGCCACAGCCTGAGCTCTACCCCTTCCTTCCCTCTTCCCCCCCTTCTCTCCCCATCTTTCCTTCCTCTCTTGATGTTGTATTGTCTGTTTGTTGACCATTGTTTTGTGGACCAGACTTGTGAACTGCTCCGAGCCCTCGGGGAGTGGCAGTGATAGAAGTTTGATTTAATAAATAAATAAAGAAATAATTGACTAGGGCTAAGATTGCTGAGAGTTGTAGTTCAACCACATTTGAAAGATGGCCCTTGAGACCATCCACACTGCAGAATCACAACAATTGGACACCACCTTAATTGCCATGGCTCCTACGATAACTGGGATTTGTAGTCTGTTGTGGCACCAGATCTGGCTGACAGAGAAAAGTAAATAATATCACATGAATCTACGAATTCCATAATTCCATTGCAGTTAATATAGTATTGAACATCTATAAGTCTTCAGACAAATAAGTGATACTTTTTCTTCAAGCTTTGCCTTAACTTTCATCTCACTGTAGCACAATGAAGGAAGATAACTGGATTTTTAAAAGTCCTAAAACCCAACACTCCATACCTACAAATCATAATTGCTTCCAATAACAGGAATCCAACAAAAATAACAAGATAGTTTGTGCTATTTCCTATTCATTGTAACTTGCACAGAAGCTGGTTGTTCTGGCAGAAGGACCGCGCTTCAATATTATCTTTTGAAGAGATTGTTTTAGAAAGTACAAAGATAATCGTATGGTTCAGCCTCTATCAAAATGAGAAGATTCTGTAAGAGGCATTGAAGAAATAGCTTAAGGATCCCAGAACTGCATCACAGCATGTGCCACCATGATCTATAACTGAGCATGACATGGGTGAATCGGACCCTCCCAATCAATACAGTTTCCACACATATGTGAAACCTGGGTTAAACATGCCCTAATTAATCACAACTAAAAAAATAGTTGTGTTCTTGGACCTTATCAATGTTTATGAAATTATCCACCATTAAAATGTAAGCTTAAAGGATAGGAAAATATAACTATGGAGAATTTATTTATTTATTTATTTATTTCGGGATTTTACCCCGCTCTTCTCAACCCCCAAGGGGGGACTCAGAGCGGCTTACAGTACGGCACAATTCGATGCCCACATAATAACAATATAAACCCCAAAACACTTCAACAATTAAAATACATTAAAAATACATTAAAATACAACTACATTAGCACCATACACATTCAGTTGTGAGATCTTCCCATGTCAAAAGCTGTAGAAGCCTAATTTGAGTTAAACAAAGAATTAACTCTCATACCATTCCTTGCAGTGACTCAAACCTTCAGACCCTTAGAAGATAGAGACATCTATGAATGTATGCTATTTTCTTGATGTGATCTTCCATTAAAACGTACTATATAGGATACCTGTATTAAACCGGTAGGGATCACTCTACTAGGTTCCTCCATCTGCCCTTTTACTCAAATATAACTGCATGTATATAAATGCTGTTTCATTTCCAAAGTAAGATCTGTTTGTCAGCCAGGTTGGCTGGATTTTCTACACCAATGGTTCTTAACATGTGGATTTTGCCTTCAACTCTCAGAAATCCTAACAGCTGGTAAACTGGATGGGATTTCTGGGAGTTGTAGGCCAAAACACCTGGGGACCCATAGGTTGAGAACCACACCAAACTGGGGGCAGAGAGCACTATGACAGACAATACAACATAAAGATCAAGCCCTTGTTGTCAGTTGGGAGATCTTTGCAAACCTAAAGCTTTTCCTATTTCCCAGTAACCATATATAGAAATATGCTGGCTAGTTTTCCAAAAGCTCGATATACCAGAATCCCATACTATATTTTGCAAAGGCTGCCATTCTTCTTATGAAACTTTTCCATTCACTGCTGTCGGATCCTTTCACACCATACAATGTTATTTATTTATTATTATTTATTTAAAACATTTATACCCGTTCTTTCTTGACCTCTGTGGAGGAACACAGAACGGCATCCATCAGGCAACGATTCAAGTCCATACAATATAATAATCACATACTAAAACAACATACATAATAAAATATTTATAAAAATACTTTAAAAACAGTTCGCCAAATTAATAAACAGTTTTTTTAAATGTTAGTATTGTATTCCATTTTACATAGAACTGTACTATGTTGTTGTGTGTCTTCAAGACCATATTGTGGGGTCTTCTGAGACTGAGAGGATGTGGTTTAGCCAAGGACACAAAAGTGGGTTTCCATGGTGGAATATGAAATAGATCCCTGGTCTCCAGAGTGGTTGTCTGACACTCAAACCACTATATCATGTTGACTTATCTTCCCTTTAGAGCAGGCATCCTCAAACTGTGATCCCCAGTCTGTTAGGACCCCCAACTCCCAGTATACCTGATCATTTTAAAAGCTGGAGTTGGAGGTCCAAACAGCTGGAGGGCCACAGTTTGAGGATGCCAACTTTAGAGGCCCACCTGGTACCAACACTGGTTTTATTCCCGCACAAAATAAAAACATAATAAAAGTGTTGTGAAAGGCTTTCATGGCTGGAATCACTGGACTGCTGTGAGTTTTTCGGGCTGCGTGGCCATGTTCCAGTAGCATTCTCTCCGGATGCTTTTCCAGCATCTGTGGCTGGCATCTTCAGAGATTCTGTTGACAGTGAAGCAAGTGGAGTGGATATATATCTGTGGAATATCCAGGGTTGGAGAAAGAACCCATGTCTGTTGAAGCAAATATGAATATTGCAATTAGCAACATTGAATAGCATTGAGTTGACATGAAGCTGCAAAATTGATCCGTGAGGGTATCTACATAGAAGTAGCCTAGGCTTTGTTGCCTGGAAACACCTTCTGTTTGGGAGGTGTTAACTAGCACTTGATTGTTTGCTGTCTGGAATTCTCCTATTTTTGAGTGGTGTTCATTATTAACTGTCTGAGTTCTGGTGTTTTTTAATACTGGTAACCAGATTTTGTTCGTGGTTTCCTCCTTTCTATTGAAATTGTCCATATGCTTATAGATTCCAAGAATTTCTCTATGTAGTCTGGCATAATAATTGTCAGTGTGGTCCAGCATGTCTGTGTTCCCTAATAATATTCTGTGTCCAGGTTAGTTCATCAAGTGCCCTGCTATAGCTAACTTCTCTGTTTGACTTAGTCTGCAGTGCCTCTGAAGATGCTGGCCAGAGATGCAGGTGAAATGTCAGGAGGGAATGTTACAGGAACATGGCAATAAAACCCCCCAAAAAACCTCACAGTAACTAACATAATAAAACTAATTGGCATCTAATTGATTTTCATTCAAATCAAGTCATGTGGATGGGTTTCATTTTATCTCTTTGAAATTATTTTTGAAATTGTGCTCCTACTGGTTCAGTTTTTTAATATGCTGTTAATCAGTTGAAATTATTCTTGCTATTTTAGATGGCTCTTTCAAGTATTTAAACTCAATTTATTGTGTAATACCTTAAGTTATTGAGTACAGGGTGGGATATCAATTTGGTGAAGGAGAAAAAGAGAGAAGAAGTAACTGAATCCAATTTGCAGTTTTAACTGAAGTGTACACATGGAATCAAAGGAGTTTAACAACAATTGTTAATTGTCTATTTTGGTCTATTTTTGTTGGAATTACCGGCAGAGTTTAAGTCATGAGATTCAACTTCATTATGATGCATATAGGTTGGATGACACTGCCATATAATGAAGTTTGAAACTGCATTATAAGTCAATGTAGACCAGTGGTTTCCAACCTGTGATCCATGGACCAACAGTGATCCGCAAGAACGAAAATATGGTTCACAGCCTCACCATTACTACACCATTACCTTGAAACCACACGGCAACAAGAGTGACTGGTCTCGCAAAACCTTCTTGCAGTGCCAAGGCAATGGGGATGTCAGAAAGATAGAGGTTGACTACCCACGAAAAATTATTCCTACCACATCAACTCTAGATTATTAAATATGGTTTTCTGTGGGCAAGCAGATGGCGACTACTGTTTGGCATACGTTCTTTATCAAAAACTAAAGCTGGTGTGGTCTACCCAATGCATTTTTATGAATCAGCACCCCAAATAACCAAACCAAATCTCGTTGACCAAAAACTGATTTGTAACCCTTTTGGTACTAATGTTGGAGAGTGGTCCCTGGTCAAAGCGGTCCCTGGTCCAAAAAAAAGGTCAGGAGCCACTGATGTAGACCCATATAATGCATTTCATGCAATTACACTGCATTATACATGTATACACTGCATTATTTGGCAGTTTCAAACTGCATTATATGGCAGTGTCGATCCAGCTATAGTTAATGGAATAAATATAATGTATATTCCATTAACAGGAGCAAGACTGCAATGTGCATTTTTCTGTGTCTTTCAAGGTCAAAGGTGCACCCATTCCCTGCATAATGTGTGGTTTTTCAGTCATTTCTGTTTCAACCTTCCCCCATCTTAACATCTCCATGATTCCCACTTCTAGTTTCTCATAGTCATTACAGCAGCTACAGCCTGCTTGCTCTGAAATGAGCTTTCAACGGATTTCAAGCAGCCCGTATTGAAACACCCAGGTGTCCGCATTCTGAGAAATACCCAGATAAAAATATACTTGGGTGGTCATTTTCAACCAAAGATTATCCACTACAACTAGGTTACTCAGGATTTGAGGTTTTGTCAGTTTCTGAAACAATGGTTTCTACAGCTATAACGAAATACGATGTTTCACATTTTGAAAGGTATTTCTGAACTGCTCAACTACTGAGGTTTCTTTCTTTTCTCTTATTTTTAATCAAGGTTTCCAAGAATGTAATTGGTAATAGAGAGGTATTTGATTTAATCTGCCACAAAGTCTTGAGTAATGAAGGTCACAGGCGTACCTGCAAAAGGGTTAACATAATTTTAATTGATGGTAAAGTTCATAATTTTGAATTGTGCACAACAGGCATGGGCAAACTTTGGCCCTCCAGGTGTTTTGGCTTCAACTCCGGCTGTTAGGAATTGTGAGAGTTGAAGTTCAAAACACCTGGAGGGCCAAAGTTTGCCCATGCCTGGTGTATAAACTTGAGAAAAGAAAAATGTTTGGACATTCCACATGTATTATGGAATTATGGATCCCTGATTAAGAATTGTTATGAGAATTTAAAAAAATAGATGAAGATACTACTCCGGTATCATTGCTACAGGGGTAGTTTCACCTACCTGTATTTGACAAGATACATCATCTCTAGGAATTTTCTAGGTTATCCAGGCAATTCTATGCCTCACTTTTGCTGACATTCACTCAAGGTTAATACTTGAGGACCTAACCAATCCTAGAGATGTCATAAGAATGTGGGTAAACTACAACTCCCACCATCATCTGTCATTGTTCACAGAGCAGACCTATTGGCTGTTAAGAATTGTGGGAGCTGTAGTCCAAAACACCTGGAGGGCCAAAATTTGCCCATGCCTGGTCTACACCATAGAATGGATGTAGTTTGGCACCATGTTAACTGTTACAGCTCAATTCTGTGAAATCATGGGATGGGTAGGTCTTTAGCCTTCTCTACCAAAGACTGCTGGTACCTCACCAAACTACAACTCCCAGAATTCCAAAGCATTGAGCCATCAATGGCAGTTAAAGTTGAGTCAAACTATATTAGATCTAACCCAGGAATGACCTAATTGTTGGGCAAAGTGATGGCTTCAAGTGATAGATAATGGATGACATTAAAATAGCAATATAGCAGTCCTCCTTTCGTGGAGGTTAGAGATTCCACGCTCTACATGCCATAAGCTTCTACCTTTAGATGGATTCTCATTTATTTTTTAATTTAATACCTCCCCCCCCCCCAGATGATTGATTTCACCAACAATTTCTGTCTTCTGCCTTAGGCTTCACTTCACTGCACTGCAGAGCTTGAAATAGGAAGTCAACACACATGCAATCCTAAATGTAGCAGAACTTGAGTTCCCTTGTTTTGAACCATCTGCAGCAAAAAAAGCTACACTTGAAAGGAGGGGCCGAGGCACAGAGGGCAATTTTTAGTAGTTCCTTGCAAATGAACTTCAAGCTATGGCAACAACAGATGGTGTCTTTAAAAACAATTTAAATCATACATTATTGAGGTTTTTTTCTGTTTGGTGTTCGCATGTAAAAATCTCTAATCTGTGAATATAATGGTTGTTCTGTAGGATGATAGCATAACTTCCATTTTGTGAACCGATTATTCTGCTAGAGGTTATATGCATGCACACAATTTTTCTCGGTGGAATGATTGACAAGCTCAAAACTATAGAGAATAATATACTGTGATTTGAAAACTTGATAGATTTTGAGGGAAGTGCAAGGAAATGGGAAAAATAATTTTTCAACGAGGCTGAAAGGGATGGGGCATATTCCACTTAAAACTACAAAAAAACCCAACAGACACCAAAATAAAATAAGTGAATTTCAGCACATTTTCCATACTCATTCTTTTTATCAATGGTTCTCAAACCTTTTTTGACCAGGGACCACTCTCCAACATTAGTACCAAAAGGGTTACAAATCAGTTTTCGGTCAATTTTAGATTTGGTTTGGTTATTTGGGGGGGCTGATTCATAAAATTGCATTGGGTAGACCACATCAGCTCTAGTTTCGGATACAGAACATATACTATGGCAGTAGTTGCCATCTGATCACCCACAGAAAACCATATTTAATAATACAGAGCTGATGTGGTAGGAGTAATCTTTCGTGAGTAGTCAGCCTCTCCCCTCTCAATATCCCCGTTGCCTTTGCACTATAAGAGCGGCCAATCGCTATTGTTGCAACACTGTAGTAACAGTGAGGCTGTGGACCATATTTTAGTGCTTGCGGACCACTGGTGGTCCATGGACCACAGGTTGGGAACCACTACTTTATATACTCTAATGGCAATATAGAAAATATTATTATACGGTGGGTTTGGTTCCAGGATCGCCCATGCATACAAATTCCATGAATGCTCAAGTCCCATTATAATATAATATCATAGTAAAGTTATATTAAATGGTAAAATCATGCTTTGTTTTTTGAAATTATTAATATTTTTTTGTTCTTTAAATGTTTTGAGTTGTTTGTTCAATCCATGGGTGCAAAATGGATACAGAGAGCCAACTGTAGATGAGATACCTCTTAGCCCTTACCTTCACCTTTAAAACTGTGGATGGGCCTCTTTAGCTGTGAGTTAGGGCCTGTCTACACTGCCATATATTCCAGAATATAAAGGCAGATAATCCATATTGTCTGCTTTCAACTGGATTATCTGGGTCTACATTGCCAGATAATCCAGTTCGAAGCAGAAAATGTGAATTTTATGCAGCTGTGTAGAAGAGGCTTTCGACAGACCTGGGCAATTGCCGGCCCTCCAGGTGTTTTGGACTTCAACTCCCAGAAATCCTAGCCAGTTTATCAGCTGTTAGGATTTCTGGGGTTTGAAGTCCAAAACACTTGGAGGGCCGGCAATTGCCCAGGTCTGCTTTAGAAACATGAGAATAAGGCCACAGTATTAAATGTGAACACAGTAATTGGCTTGATTGTTGAGTGTCCGGCTCACACATGCTAATTTACTTCCACTTGTAAGGATGGTTGTGAAAGCTGAATAGTGAGGAGAACTGACAGGAAGAGAATCAAATCCTTTAAATGTGGAGCTAGATAAGAAATATACAGATACAATGGGTTGCCAAAGTGACCAATAAGTAACTTCTAGAAGAAATTCATGCCATCATAGTTCCTTTTTCTATATATGTTTCTGAAAGTTGGACAGTGATGAAAACAGATAGGAATCGAATAAATTCATTTCAGATGAGGTGCTAGAGAAGAGTTCTCTGGACTGCTAAAAAGACAAATATATGGAACCTTGAACAAATCAAACTTGACATCTCACTAGACACCAAGATGACCAAACTGAGGTCATCGTAATTTGGGCAGATACAAGAAAAGACAACAATGTTTGGTAAAGTGGAGGGCAATAGGAAAATAAGAAGACCATATGGACAGACCCAATCAGGGAAGCCTTGATCATGAGTGCAAGACCTGAGCAGACCTATTGATCACAGGGAGACCAGGCAGTCTCACAGTCATAGGGTTGCCATAAGTCAGTGTGTCAAAAGAAAGGCAACCAAAATGATGAGAGTCTGGACGGCAAGACTTATGAGGAGGGACTTGGAGAGCTGGGTAGGTTTAGGTTTGACAAAAGGTTGAGAGGAGACATGATAGCAATGTGCAAATATTTGAAAGAATGTCACTTTGAGGAGGAAGCAAGCTTGATTTCTGCTGCTGTAAAGTTTAAGACATTAAGATTCAAATTATAGATTCCACATCATCATTAGGAAAAATTACCTGATGGTAAGAGCTGTCCAACAGTGGAATATCCTCCCTCAGAGAGTGGAGGAGTCTTGTTCTCTTGCAGTTTTTAAACAGGCTGGACAGCCATATGTTGGGACTGCTTCATTCACATATTTCTATTTAGCAGAGTGAGATTGGATTGGATGGCCCTTGTGGTCTCTTGCAACTCTATGATTTTAGGACATATATTAATTAATGTAAGATGTCAGGATTTTTTTAAAAAATTTCTTGGTTTTGATACTTTATTAAACATTTTCATCTTAAAACCATTTCCTCTTAAGTAGTGGCCACAGCGGCTGCCTGGGTTCTCTGCACAGAGACTCGGGTGGCATGGGTCTTCACCAGGTGGTCCGTGAACTCCTGATATGGAGATTTGGTGAAGACTATCTCCTTCCAGAAGTCAGGGGTCAGATCCTGTAGATCTTAGAGATGGCTCTGTAGATCTTAGAGATGGCGTCAAACGTGGCCTTGGCAAAGTTGCCCAAGGTGGCTGTGCAGCCCCTGGCCAAGGTGTAGCAGTCATTAATGCCAGCCATTAGCAGCAGCTTCTTGGGAACTGGGGCAGAGATTATCCCGGTACCATATGGCGCAGGGATGAGGCGTACCAGGACAGAGCCACACTAACCGGTGACCTTGCAAGGTACGGTATGGGGCTTGCAGATCCTGTTGCCACAGTAACCCCTCCAGCCCTAGGAGATACTACCTTGCAATGCTGCTGACCTGAATACATTTGATCTTCTAGTAAACCGATGCAGGATTATCTGCCACACTATAATTCCCAGGAGGAGCGTCCCAAAGCCGGAACGCCCTGAAGAAGCGTGCTTTCCACGCGAAACGGCGAACTACAGGACGTCTGTACTCGGACTGCCGTGGGCGTGTCTCCTGACACCCGACCTTCGGGTCGCAACGTCGACTCCTCTGTGTGTTCTCCCAGGACTCGTGAGTTGTCGGGTCCCCAAGGACTGTATATTTTGACCTTAACAGCACTTTGAGCCCCTCAGAACTGTTTGATTTCTGGGCACACATCGCCTCATGATATGAACTGGAATTCCCCACCTCTGTTGAGCATGGACATGAATTGTATTACTATATGTGTTTTGATATTGATGAACTGAATGATATATGTACTGATGATTCTGAATGTTATATGTACTGATGATTTTGAATGCACATGCTTTGAACCAATGAATATGTGTAGCTTGTGAGTTCCTATTTATGTGGGCACTCTATATCTAGCCGTTTACTCTCTAGTAGCCTTATTTCCACATAGTGCCACAGTAACCCCGCCTGACTGGCACGATGGACAGCTTGGCCAAGATGATAGACCCCTGGATGGCAGTGGCCACTTCTTTGGAGCATTTGACACCAAGGCCCACGTGGTCATTGTAATCGGCAATAGCAAAAAATGCCTTGAACCTGGTCCGTTGACCATCGCGAGTCTGTTTCTACACTAGCATGATCTTCAGAACCTCGTCTTTCAGAGAGGAGCCCAGGAAAAAGTCAATGATTTCAGACTCCTTGATTGGAAGGGAGAAAAGGTAAATCTCTTCTAGAGACTTAATCTTCATGTATTTGACCAGATGGCCAAGTTTGGTGACTGGGATCCATTCTTTGTCCTTGGCCTTGCCTCCATGGGCCCTACATCGACTTCCCCGGCCCCTGCCTCGTACGCGGCCTCGTCCTTGGCTTTCACTGCCAAAGCCCCCCCGGTAGCCACCCCAGGACGCCGGTCCTCCTCCGCCACTGCCACCACCAGCCCCTCCAGCAACTCCCGCAGCACCGGCGTTGTCCGCCATTTGGTGATCTCGATTTTTGTGGTTATTTTGCAGGGACATTTTTGTAACAATTTTTTTCCCTGCACAGTAGGGTAAGAATCCGTTTGGTATATGGCAGTGTGTAAGGGGTCTTGAGTAATCATGATTAACAACAGGGTTTAATTCAAAATGTTACATGAGTTGAACTTGGGTTCTTAGATCAAGTGCAAAATCCTAACCAGTATTTTCTGGTTCTTTTCTTTATTGGATTCCATCTTAGACTCAGGTGCTTAGACCAGATGTTTGTTGATGTGTTTGCTGTTTTGCTTGAAATCCCTTTCAGAACCATTTTTTCAGTATCTAGATTCAATCTAACCCTTCTCTATGTTGTTTCTAAGTTAAAACATCAATGATAGAGGTCAACAGAGGCAGGATGTGAGCTTCGTGGGCGGTCACGCATGGAAGGCTTCCATTTTCAGCCACCCTGTTCCAGTATTCGGCATTCAAATGAAGTAGAGAATGAGGCGGAAAGACAGATGGCTGTTTCAGTGTTACAACCGAATGATTTCAAAAATATACTTGAGATCCTCAGCAATGATATCTTGTGAAGTACATAATCATAACTCATTAATTCTATCTCTCTATAACAAATATTATAATCAAGGAAGCTTGGCATTTACTGAAAAGCAGCTTTTTAAACAAGATATACGTTAGTGTATATTCTGTACGGTGGAGGATTATTCGTTTACTTACTACTATTTATTCTGGGCTACTTTTCAGGCTCAAGACCTGCCCAAAGTACCATGAATATTTTATGCAGAGTAAAAAGTCCAAATTTTAAAAAGGCACACTGAAATTAATGCATCTCTGTAATATCGCAAAAGTCTAGTAAAATAATGAAAGACACCGGCATCAACATCAAAATAAAATGGTTCTCAGTGTCAACTTTAAAATGGACAAGGAGCCATCCTTTCACTATCATGATGCCCAAGAGTTAGAAGGGATTTCTGAAGAGACTAAAACTTCCAGTGACTTTGTTGACTTTGATTTTGAGAGTTGTCCTTTAAGAAGGTAGTTCTCCAAAGTTGGCTAATCTTAAATCCCAGGCAGATTTGTAAATGTACAGTCAGCCCTCCATATCCATGAATTCTGCACCCACAGAATTCAACTATTCATGGATCTACTTTAAATTCAGTTTCTTCCTATGCAGAATTCTGGAGTTTGTAGTTTAGTGAGGCCCAGGACCTGCCCTCCCTAAACTACAAGCATCAGAATTCTACAGGAGGAAGAAACTGAATTTAAAGTAAATCCATTCTCTAGTGTGATGAGAATATCTTGAATATATATATATACTGTATGTGTGTGTGTGTGTGTATACAGTATATATATATATATATATATATATATATATATATATCCTCTGATTTTGCTATTGTATATACCGTGTTTCCCGAAAGTATGACACCCCGATTGTAAGATGTATCGGGGTGTCAGAAGGGTCGGCTAATGTAAGCTGTACCCCCGAATGTAAGCCGTACCCCCGGCCGCCGCGTCACTCAGTCCCGCCTCCTCCTCGGTCCCGCCTCCTCCGCCGCCTCCTCCTCCTCCGCTTCCCCCCGCCGCCGCTTGCCTCCGCCGCTGCTGCTTGCCGCCGCCGCCTCCCCCCGCCGCCACTTGCCGCTGCCGCCGCCTCCCTCCGCCTCCGGTGCCGCCTCCCCCGCCGCCGCCTCCCCGCCGCCACTTGCCGCTGCCGCCACCTCCCTCCGCCTCGGTGCCGCCTACCTCCGCCGCAGCTTGCCTCCGCCGCCGCTTGCCTCCGCGCCGCTTGCCTCCGCCGCCGCTTGCCTCCGCCGCCCGCTTGCCTCCGCCTCCCATAGCGGCCCCACGCCTGCGCCAGCGCGGCTGCGCGCTGGCGCACTCAAGCCTTCTGCCCATGCGCGAATGTCTGCGCATGGGCGAAAAAGTACTGAGCGTCTAGCGACGAGGCGCTAGCGCGACGCAGCGCTAACGCGGGTGCGCGGGCGTGCTCAGGCCTTCTGCCCATGCGCAGACATTGGCGCATGGGCAGAAGGCCTGAGCGCGCGCCAGCGCCGGCCAGCGCATCTGCGCCTGCGTCAGGCGCTCAGACGCCTTTCTGCCCATGCGCAGACATTCGCGCGCATGGGCAGAAGGCCTGAGCGCCCGGCGCGTCTGCGTCAGCAGCGTCTGCGTCAGCGCGCCTGCGTCAGACGCGCTCAGTACCTCGCCCATGCGCAGACATTCGCGCATGGGCAGAAGGCCTGAGTGCGCCTGGCGCAGCGCCTGGCGCAGGCGTGGGCCGCTATGGAGGCGGAGGCAGGCGGTGGCGGAGGCAGGCGGCGGCGGAGGTAGGCGGCGGCGGAGGTAGGCGGCGGCGAGGTAGGGCGGCACCGAGGCGGAGGGAGGCGGCGGCAGCGGCAAGTGGCGGCGGGGGACTGGAGGCGGAGGAGGAGGCAAGCGGCGGGCGGAGGAGGCGGAGGAGGAGGCGGCCAAGGGGAAAGGCTTACTGGGTACGGTAATGTAAGCCGTACTCGAAAGTAAGCCTTAGGGGGGATTTGGGGGGTCAAAAGAAAGTAAGACGCTGGCTTACTTTCGGGGAAACACGGTAAGAGACACCATTATATTGCACTGCACCAATTCCATTGATAATTCCATCAGCACCAGGGTACATACTAGGACTTGAGCATCCATGGGCTTTGATATCCATTTCATGAGAGCCCTAGAACCAAACCCCAGCAGATACCAAGGGCACGCTGTTCAATTTCCCTCCCTCCTTTTTAAATTTTTCTTCCTCTGCATTTATTCATTCATAATTTAAGTTCCCGTTACCTAATAGATTTATAGCTCTCAGTCATATTGTCTATGATGATAAAAGTAACCAACCAAGTTGTTCAGTCTGCAACACTGTTGAATGAATGCTGTTTGGCACCACTTTAGCTGTCATGGCTCAGTGCTATGGAATCAGGTTGAATCAGATGGCTTTAGCACAATGGCAAGCCTCCCAGGCATAGGGGACAACCCTTCTCACAACCTCTGATAATGCCTGCCATGGATGTGGGTGAAACATCAGGAGAGAATGCTTCTGGAACATGACCATACAGCCTGGAAAACTCACAGCAACCCGACAACCCTTCTATTTTGTCTTTTTACTTTTCAGCAACTGCAGATGCAAAAGACCTAAATGATTTGATGCTTAATCTATCTGAAGGTCAATCTCCTCCTATTTGAGCCTACCAGTAGTGGCATCATTTCAGAGGTCTTCAGAAGATAAAGAGGACTTAGCTGAATCAGACCAAATATCTTAGGATGGGCTTTCTAGCCTTTTGGCAACCATCCTAAGAGAAGGAAAACTCTAATTTCAAACCCAGGCAGATGGTGCTAACCCTGTAAGGTCAACCATCTAAGAGAAGGAAACTCAAATCAAACCTACGACCTGAGGACCTCACTGCCACTGTCCAAGCTTGCTAGGCCCCGGCAGATGAACCTTTGGTTTAAAGGGCGAGGCCAGTTCTGTGCACACTGCGCTCCACCAGAAAAATCCATTGCACAGGCTTGAAGGACACATCCAACCTCCGTCATTACCACGCTTGTAGAAAGCGTGGGATGAGTCCTTCCTAAGAATCTTCATTTGCAAAGTAATGCCAGAGAGCCTGCCATAACTGTCAAGCAGATGTTCCAATAAGAACTCCACAAGCTATACACAGAGGTTTTCTTTATTTGCGGATAGTGCTTAGGAACTGGATGACGTTTAGATGTTTTGTACTTGTTGTCAATATGCCCCCATCTGCCCTGACCATATAATCCAGTTTTTTAATGTAGATTATCTGTAAGGTGCCCCGAGTCCCTTCAGGAAGATGGAGCCAGGGTACAAAAATAAAGTTGTTGTTATTATTTGAAACACAAAAAGATTAGTACACAACAAACAAGGTCACTCTGCTGGCTGTTGTATTGGATCACACATCAGACACTTCCCAAGTGTCTAGGATTGTGTGATGTATCGGCGAATAATGTGTGCAGATCCCAGTAAGGTGGCCTTTTGAAGCTGACAGATGGTAATTTTGTCAGCACCGATTGTGTTTAAGTGCAGGCCAAGGTCTTTAGGAACTGCACACAGTGTGACAATCATCACTGGGACCCTCTCGACTGGCTTTTGCCAGAGTCTTTTTTTATGTATTTATTTATTTATTTATTTATTTATTTATTTATTTATGGAGTTATTATTGTTATTATTATATTTAAACTCAATTATATGAGTCTAAAGATGGAAAAAGGATATTACCAGACCGCAAAACTCTGGAAGACCTCTCAGTGATTTCATGCACATAATAAATCATAGTAATTTTTACTAATAGAAACAGAGTTTATAGATATTGCAAGGGCCATCCAGTGCAACCCATATGCCAAAGTAGAAAATTATTCCCCTGCCCTCCTTCTCTGAGGTTGAGGGAGTGTGACTTGCCCAAGGTAACCCAGTGGGTTTCTTGGTTGAGCTGGGATTTGAACCCTGCTCTCTAGAGTCACAAACCAATGCTTACACCACTACACAACACTCACTTCTAAAATACAAAGCTATCAAATAAAATGAATATGAATAAGCTATGATTTGGAGTGTATCGACACTGAATATTGATAGTATGACAGTGAGTTATCATAGCACTTTGATATAACATAGCTCAGTTTCATCCTCTTGAATCCTGGGACATGTAGTTTGAAGAGGAGCATAGAAGTCTTATCAAGAGAGTTCTTTTACTATATTTCAGGAGAATCAGGCATGTAGCCGGGGGGCTAAGGGGGCTTTCAGCCCCGAAATTCTCAGGGTGGTCGCGAAAAGGCCTTACTGGTACATTATTTAAACTGTTATGTTTATTCATATCATGATCTGATCACCATGCTCATTATATCCCACATTAATGGGGTTATTGGGATAACAATACAAAAGATTTGCTAGGGTAGACCCTCTTCCACCCAGTCTCAGCCCCCCGAACCAAACTCAGCCCCCTCCGAAACAAAATCCTGGCTACGGCCCTGAGGAGAATGGATGAGAACTCTCTAGCAGACAATTTTTAAGTTCCTCAGTAAACTATGAAGCCTAGAATTCCATAGGAATTTAATGTCCTGGCAGTGACATTAAACTGTAGTAACTATATAGGGCAGATAGATACATTTGATGTTAGGTCTGACCTTGAAAAATAGCCATTGGGTATAGAAGACTATTATTCTTCACTTATAATTCAAAGTGTCCTCCTTGACCTCTCGGCAACTTGAGGATTGACTCTGGAGGTAACTACTGATTTTTCTATGTCCACCATTAAATCAATTATTATTTTTGAACTCTTATTTTAAAACTAGAGTTCATACCCAATTTGGTCAGTTTCACTCTGAATCACACAAATCAATAAGAAATGAGTCTTAAAACAGACTGTTCATTTCAGTGGGTTTACATACATTCCAACCTAGTATTTTCAAATCTAAAATGTATTTCCTCTTTGATATTTCTGAGAAGTGCCGTGGTTGTTTTGTTTGTATATTTCCTGATATTATTTTTTTACTGATGTTATTCTGTTTTATTGTTGCCTTTTGTTGTTCTTGAAAGTCACCTAAAATGTTTTGCTGTTGTGGGAAACATAAAGTTAAAAATAATCCTAGCTGTAAAATACAAATACTGTTAAAACAGTCTATGGTTAAGGCTCAACGAGGGGATTTCCTGACCATGGGGCCACTAATCTCAAATACTTCCTTGTTTTCATGCTCATTTGCCACTTCTTTGATCCATTACATTGCTAGTCAATACAGCACTTTGCAGATCCATTTTAGTATCTGAGCTCCTAATGGAAACATGGATCTCTGCTGATTTCTTTTCCAACACTGGTTCATCTTCAAATTAGTGCTTCATTGCTAAATCAAAATTTAATTGATTCATCTCTTAAGATCAAAAATAAATAAATAAATATACATTTGCTCACCTGAAAAAAGCAAAAAAGTTTGCAGCCTTTCCAAAACTTTGCAGTATGATTAATCCCTTAGGAATCAATTAACTCTACTTTCTCCTTCCCTGAGATCTAAAGGCCTGGGGACATTTTATGGGTTAATTGTGGTGTTACTATTTTTTCTTTTGGTCTAAGATTTGGCGAGTTTGAATATGTCAATTTTTTAGAATAGGGTGCAATCTGTAGAGGGAAGTGGGATTTGTAGTTTGGCAAGGCACCCAGCACTCTTGGGCAGAGAAGGTTAAAGACTGGTAAAGTTACAACTCCAATGTTTCCATAGCACATGACAGCTAAAATAGTGTCAAACCTAATTAATGCTACAATGTAGATGCACCCTAAGATACAGGGCTATAAATAATGAATGTTGTGGTTCAGCCAGAGGTTGAAGATGAGGGGATTGTTTATCCAGAGATTGTGAGGAATGATGGTCTTTCAGGTGTGGAAAATGATTTTGGATCATGATTCTGTCTGGGAGGATGGGTCTGTGTCTGGTCAGAGAGAAACGATTTCAGAGCTGGGAGGAGAAGGAGATGCTTGGGCATCGGCAGATAGGGAAGACCTTCCCTTGGCCATTCCTTGGCAATGGGAGATAAGGAGCTGGAAGGGAAAGATCTTTTTCCTGGGAAAACACCTGAGGTCAGTAGGAGTTTGAGACCAGATCTCCAAGAGGAGGGAGTCCGATTACAGAGGTCACAGAGATTCTGTGACAAATCCTTGAAACAGTCCAGATGTCAAAGGTATAACTGTATGGCTCGTGGACAGGCCCAGATTAACAAATTTTTGCACCCTAGGCCACACTTTGGAATTACGCCCCCTACTGTACCCCCCCTCCCCTAAGGAGGCAGCAAAAGGCGGGAAAGGAGGCCACTCACCCAGGACGCTGCCCTTTCGGCGGAGGCAGGAGAAGAGACGGGGCTGCTGGCACGCGCCTGCCTGGCCTTCGAGCCACCACTCTTCGTCCTGTTGCACCTAAATCCAAGGAAGAGGAGGAGGAGGAGGAAGGCGCGGGAGCCGCGGGCGGTGAGGCTGGGGATCTGCAGGGGCTCCTCTCCGCGCTTTGTCTGTCGGCGGAGGATGTTGGCGGGGCGGGCAAAGCGGTCGCCATTTCCTCCAGCCTGCTTTGTCCACACCACCAGCATCCTCCGCCAACAGCCTTTGCAGCGGGCAAGGAAGGGAAGGCAAGGCGTGGAAAGGAGCCCCTGCAGATCCCCAGCCTCACCACCCGCAGCTCCTCTGCCTTCCTCCTCCTCCTCGGATTTCGGTGCAACAGGACAAAGTGGTGGCTCGGAGGGCAGGCGCGCACTAGTAGCCCCGTGAGAAGAGTCGGGGCTGCTGGCGTGCGCCTGGCTTCCGAGCCGCCACTCTTTGTCCTGTTGCGCCGAAATCCGAGGAGGAGGAAGGTGCGGAGGCAGGAGAAGAGCTGCCTCCGCCAAAAGGGCAGCGTCCTGGTGAGTGGCCTCCTTTCCCACCTTTTGCTGCCTCATCAGGCCGCCGCCGGGCACTCTCCCCCGCCCAAGTGGAGGAGGCCTCCCTCTGGGGCAGGCGCCTGCAGCCGGGTACGCTCTCCTCCACCGGCACCTATCTGGGAGGGAGACAGACCTCACTGGAGGTTTCCTCCCAGAAGCACGCTCTCCCCATTTCCTTCCAGAAGCACGCTCTCCTGATGTTTCGCCCTTAGGGGCAGGCTGAGACAACTTTGGGGGGGGGCATGATTTTGCGCCCCCTTCGGCTTGCGCCCCTGGGCCATGGCCTAGGGTGGCCTTATGGGTAATCCAGGCCAGCTCGTGGACCTTAAATTAAAGTGTTGTTTACTGAAAGAGTTAGAGCAGGCAACGCTGCGTTACTGTGTACACCTTGGATCTTGTTCTTGTTCCATGTTCAAGTCTATGTCTAAGATCTTTGGGAAGTTCTTGTGCTCATGTTAATGGATTCATGTTTTGGAAGAAGTTCCTATGTTCCTGATTTGAGAAATATGCCCATGTTTTGATTCCTAGATTTTCATGTACCTTGTCTCTTTTGAACATACCTTTGATGTTTGGATTATTGCCTTTTGAAAGTCTTTTTTTTCCTATTGCTTTTTGGACATTGCTTTTTTACTTTGCCTTATTATATTTGCTTTCTTCAATAAACTATTTAGTTAGGAATACTGGACTCTTGTGTGGTGCTGGGTGCAAAGGTGACTTCAGGCCAGAGTCCAACAATAAAGAACATACAAACTAGCAGAGATTCAAGCCCATTCTTCTCCTTTCCACTTGTTCAGTCCATGGAGCACATTTCATACTCCTTTTGCACTTTGAGCTCTTCTGAAGCAGTGGCTGAAATAAGCTAAAGACCCAGCAGCAGGAGGAGGGGTAACTGGGACATTTTTAAAGTATTTGTCTCTTCCAAACTGGGATAGTTGATGGGTATGTCAGACCCTTCAATACATACTTATGTCACTGACTTTGCACAAAGAGATATTGTCCATTGCCTATCGTTGAAGGTCAAAAGAATAAGACACACTAATGGACGTATGGTAGAATGCACAACATTGTTATTCAGCAGAAGGGTGAGTTAAAGCAACACGGACTCTATGCAATTATTATCCTGGATCTTGGCCAAGGTGTCTTATTCTTTAGGATATGGCTTGTTCACTTGGAAATAAACCAAACTGTACAATGCACACATGAATGTTGGACTTATTTCTAAAGCAATTTGCATTCCCATCCCCCCACAAACATGGATGTTTTTAGGCCTGACTATTCTAGTCGCTGTGCACTATATAATTAATGCTGCTTGACACCACTTGAACTGCCATGGTTCAATGATATGGAGTCATCAGAGTTCTGGTTTCCATTTACCATGTTTACCCATTTATCCCACTGGCCATCCAGACTTGACTTCTGGTCCAGGATGGGGTATGGGGCCATTTTAGACAAGCCATAGTTATACATTAATGCTGTATGATGCTACTATAACCACCATAGCTCAAGGCTATTGAATCATGGGAGCTGTAGTTTTACAAGGCCCTTAACCTCTACGGTCTGAGTCCCTCTACGGAGGTAGAGAAGATCGGGATATAAAAGTTTTAAATAAATAAATAATCAATAACCTTCTCAGACAAAGAGTGCTGGTGCCTCGCCAAACTATAACACCCAGGGTTCGCAGTATTGAGCCATGGCAGTATTGTAATGTCAGACTGCACTAACTCTATACTACCTTCAAGTTGCATATCAACCTATGGAAACTCCATGGAGTCATTTTAAGAGACAGTTTGCTGTTGCCTTCCTCTCAGAATTGGATACACTAGACATCCAGACAGAGATACAAAAAAATCCACGTTGAGTAAGTTTTCATGATGAAGAAGCACCATAAAGGCATGTCGGAGTGCCACCATGTGTCCTCTGCTGGAATTTCAAGCACTGCCAACAGAGTCTGGATGGCTATCTGTCAGTACCTGTGTCTTCCTGCAGGGCAGAATGGGATTAGACTGGGTGGCACTGGTGGTCTCTTTAAACTCAATTATTCTGTTTTTAGAAACACAAAAGACTATAGGAACATAGGAACATAGCTGTGATGGCATAGATAATGCTCCCTTCTTCTGGAACTAACCCCTTAAACGGTTAAGAGCCCGTCAGCTGCTCTGAGTGACATTTTCGGAGGCCTCTTCTCACATCTCCTTCCACACAAAACCCACAACAAGATCTTGCTTCGAATTCTCACAGCCTTGCACCCTGGTGGGAGAAGGTTGGAAACATCATCCTTCTTGTGCCCCTAGCAGCTGAACCTAATGTTCCTGCTGGTTCTCAAGGGGGTTTGGGGCATTAAGATACTCATACAGTAACAGCCAGCATAGGGTAGTGGTTTGAACATTAGACTACAACTCTAGAGACTAGGGTTCAAATCCCTGCTCAGTCATGGAAACCAACTGAGGGTGCTTCCAGACAGCGTCAAAATGTGGGTTTTAAAAGTGGGGCAAAAAATAACAGGAACTGACAAACAAAGATCTGTCGGTCCTGGGAAATGCTCCCCCGCCATCCTTGCACCTTCCTTTGAAGTTGATTTTACAAGTCTGCAAGATGGAGGGGGGACAGGGAACATCCAACAGAAGTTTCTTTTTAATCACTCCGAGATGCACTGGACCGCATATGCGCTCATGCAGAGATCCTAAAGAACACACAAGCAGATTAAAGAAAGTATAATATTGGGCTGTGTGATGTGGAAGTGCATCTTTCACATTTGGCAGGAAGGAATGTTGCCCTGCTGCTGCTCCTGGAGAAGTTACAAGGTGTGGCCAGCAACGGGATACATTTTTGGGATTTTTAAAAAGAAAATTAATTCCTAAAAATCAGAGGATGTCCCAAACGCTATGAAACTTGGTGAGCTAACAGTGGTAGATGTGTCCCCCAAGTGTGGTCATATTCACCTCAATAGCTCTAAAAATGATGGGGAGCTCAGGGACACCCCCATTGCCACCAATGGGCCGGATCTAGCAGCATTTTTTGTCTTCGGACTAAAAATTGCTATTCAGCTACCCACCCATTTTTGGGAAGTGAAATACGGGCAGCAGAAATGGATGGAGGTTCAGCTGAAATGTACAGGCAGATTGCAAGCCTGCCTTTTTGATATGTATTTTTAAATTTGATATTTCCTAATTGTTTTCTGGTCTTTATTGCCACCTAGTGGTTTTCATGTTGGTCTGTGTTCTAAAACAGGGCTGTCCAACTTCTACCAGCCCAAGGGCCGGAATTCCGGTGACTGATCAGGTGGTGGGGCGGGCCGCAGCGGGGGGCGTGGTCGCTAGTGGGGGCGGGGCCGATCGCGGGGGCGGGGGCGGTCACGAGGGGCGATTTCTCCCGGTTCTACCGCCCTGTCTGACATTGTAGGAGGGAGGGCGAAGCTAAGGAGGGCTCCCCTTGGCCCCTCCCTCCCTCCTACAGCGTCAGCCAGGGTGGCAAAAGCGGCGATTTCTCCCGGTTCTGCCGCCCTGGCTGACGTTGTAGGAGGGAGGGCGAAGCTAAGGAGGGCTCCCCTTGGCCCCTCCCTCCCTCCTCATACAGCGTCAGCCAGGGCTGCAAAAGCAGTGATTTCTCCTGGTTCTGCCACCCTGGCTGACGTTGTAGGAGGGAGGGCGAAGCTAAGGAGGGCTCCCCTTGGCCCCTCCCTCCCTCCTACAGCGTCAGCCAGGGCGGCAAAAGCGGTGATTTCTCCCGGTTCTGCCGCCCTGGCTGACGTTGTAGGAGGGAGGGTGAAGCTAAGGAGGGCTCCCCTTGGCCCCTCCCTCCCTCCTACGGCGTCAGCCAGGGCGGCAAAAGCAGTGATTTCTCCCGGTTCTGCGGCCCTGGCTGACGTTGTAGGAGGGAGGGCGAAGCCAAGGAGGGCTCCCTTGGCCCCTCCCTCCCTCCTACAGCGTCAGCCAGGGCGGCAGAAGCGGCGATTTCTCCCGGTTCTGCCGCCCTGGCTGATGTTGTAGGAGGGAGGGTGGAGCTAAGGGGGGCTCCCCTTGGCCCCTCTCACAGCATCAGGGTGGCAGAAGCGGTGCGCGCATGCGCACTTTTTTATGGGATTTTTTTGGGATTTTTTTTTTACAAAATTCGGGATTTTTTAAAAATTTATTCCAGGAGGGTAGGGGGGCCGGATCCAAGGGGCTGGTGGGCCGTGTACAGCCCGCAGGCCGCCTGTTGGACAGCCCTGTTCTAAAACAAAGATATAAGATATCAAAAAAAGACATTTTCTTTCTTTGACCTTGAAGGAATCTACCAAAAAAAGAATGGTATCACCTTTCCTCAATGTCCAACTGCCCGTATTCATGCCCTGCTGGATTTCCATAAGGGAAACATGCTCTCCATAGTCACACTTGAGTAGCACAAAAGGAAAGCAAGTTGAGAATGGAAAGTGATTTTTGCAGGTGTTTGCAGAGTAGAATCATTTTCTCTGGCTGAAAGTTTGTGAAGAGAAGCTGTACAGCAACCACAATTTTTGCATACAGTAAACACTGTGAAGTGTATGTGACAGATATATGATCGAGAGAAAATGTATTGCTCAATGTCAGAAGAAAGCAAACTTGGGTTGCTGTGAGTTTTCCAGGCTGTATGACCATGTGCCAGAAACATTCTCTCCTGATGTTTCACCCACATCTATGGCAGGCATCTTCAGAGGTTGTGAGATCTGTTGGAAACTAGGCAAGTGAAGTGCGAGGCCAATCAAGGTGGCTAACTGCAACATTCACACTTGCCTCAAACAGACAAGAGTTCTTTCTCCCACTCTGAACATTCCACAGATATATAAACCTCACTTGCCTAGTTTCCAAAATCTTACCAAAATCATACAATCTAAAATATATACATATCCAGAGAGAATGAGGAATGACAACTCATACACTATCGCTGCAAAATGAATTATTCAGACAAAAGGCAAAATGCCAAACAAAACAATATAAACAGAGCAAATTGAGCAATACATATAATCAAACTCTACAAGAATACAAAATACCAAATTAAAATCCCCAAAGCTTTGAAAAATAAAAACATTTTCAATTGTACTTCAGGGATAACGATATGTTTATTATTAGTCAATGCTGTTTCAGGGCAGATTGCATTATGGCCCCTGACAGCTTTTGCTCTGTCACTCTGCACTAGTAATGACACCTGTTTCTGTTTAGATAATTTCCATATCAAAACACTTTGTAATGATCTAACTGAAAATGTCTTATACCAGCCCACTTTATTTTACCGACACCCAATGTTACAATCTTTATATAGTCCATTTATTGTTGTACACTTTCTGCCTGATTCATGTTTCTCTAATTCCATGTTCTTCTGGTTTGCATTTTGTCAATTCAGTTTCCTTTCGCATCCTTTTGCAACTTAACAATGTTGAAATCAAAACACTAAGTATGAAATAAAAATTAAAAGGAGGATTGCTGAAGCAATATGGATTCTAAATATTAAAAGAGGACACTAGCTAAAATTCAACATAAATATCATTGAGATGCACTCTGGGCTACCAATGGCTTCTTTAGCCAAACAGAAATCACATTAAAAAAAAATTTGGTATCACCAAAATGAAATCAGAATTAAAAAAAGCTGTCTTGGCCCTTCCACAACCAGGATGAGCGGGGGGAAATTTTCAGGTAAAAAAACCTGGTTTACTCATGCTGTGATGCCTCCTAGGTGCTGTTTACATCTGTATTTGTAGTTCACCTGCATGAGTCTTTGTTCTATGGTCCCATTGTTCTGCCATGCGGGCACTCAGGGGCAGAGTTGTGTCTTGGATCCAAACCTGGTGTCCCCGCCCTCAACTCCTCCTTTTTCTGGAGTTTACTTGAGGGGCTGGACGTCCCCTCCGCTTCCATTCCAGAGGTATCACGGACAAAGCAAGGTTGGAATCTAAGCTTGCTGGGAAAAAGCAATTTTAGTAAACCTACTAGTCTACCTTCGTTCTCAGCCAAGTCTTCATTGCAAAGGAGGATTTGTTCTCAACACAGACTGTGGATTTTGGGGCCTAATACAGGACTTTGTGAGCCTACAAGCCAGAGGACAACAGGACACTTGGGATCTAATAGAGGTACAGTCACTCTGCACACAAATAGGCAAAGTGATAGACTCCCTTTCTTAAAGGACTTTTCTTGCAACCAACTAAGCATTTTTGAGCCACCAGCGTCTTTACTAGTTGTTATTTCAATAAATCCTGTTTGGTTCACTATTTTTGAGTCCAGCACTCATTCTTATAGAGATCCTGGGTTTCCCTGCATGTGGGAAGGCTTTTTCTCTACCTCAGGGCCAAAGCTTGCATTGTCCAGCCTTTTAAAGCCTTTTTCTTGGCCCTGAAGGCAGAAGACATGCTAAGTCTATGAGAAGCAAAATTAAATGAGTCTTCATGTTTTAAGACCTTGGAACTACAAGCACTATCTCAGGCAAATGTTGATAATTTATTCACAATGTCATTACTTGCAGCAATAGCCAATATAGTGGAAGCAACCAAATTGGCCTACCCATAACTGGCAGGCAAAGTTTAAGGCATGAAGGGGGAGGGGGGCTTGAAGGCCCTCATGAAGGAGACCAGACTTGGTGGGGGTGGTTGACAGGGGCAGAGCTGCAGTCTCTTTGCTTCAGCATGAGGTAGGAGGCAGGTTCCTCATGGGGAATAAGGCCTTTTCCTCCTTGTTCCCCCTCCACTTTTCCAGATATTAGGGTTCCCATTGCCATGCCTATATATATAGGTCATTTTCAACTCTTAAATATTTGAAAATATACATAAGAAGCGCAATGGGGCAAGAAAGACTGACTGGACTTGCACTCTTGAGAGTCCATCAAAGTTTATCAATCAAGCCCAATTTCTGTCAAAATGTATTGACACAGTTTTCAAGTGTTTCCAACAGATGTTGTGGTATTCTTTTGTAAATATACATTACCAATTAACAATCATTTTCAGTTATTTTAAGACATGAAACTTTGTAACTAAAATAGAAAATTGATTTAATTAAGTCTATATAAAATATAGAATGAACCATACTATTTAAATTATTTTGTGTTATGGAAATACATTTCATGATTTGCTAAAAAAAAAATCAACCCCCTCCCGAATTTTTTTCTGGCTATGGCCCTGCATACAACCCAGAATATCAAGGCAGATAATCCACAATATCTGCTTTGAACTGGATTATCTGAGTCCGCACTGCCATATAATCCAGTTCAATGTGGATTTTATACAGCTGAGTGAAAGAGACCTAAGTCTTGATCAGTTTGCAAAGGAAACTTGCAGCACATTTGAGACTCAAAAGAAGTCTGGCGTAAGCTATCATAGGGTAAAGTCTGCTTTTGATAAAATTGGCTTAACTCTAGGAAAGTTCATGCTGCCAACTTCTTTCTTCTAGTTGGTCTCAAAGGTGCTACAAGATCCCTTTGCATATCCACAAGGCAATTTGATTTGCATGAGCCAATGTCACATAGTGCTCAATCAGTTTTCTACACCTTGGGGAAGTTGAACCAATAACTCTTATGTATGCCAACAAGCAAAATGCTATATTATTTGGAATATTTACCTGCACAACTCCTTACAAGAGGACACCTCTGTGTTTGCTCACAGTAAAGAGAAGAAAAGGTGTAGAATGATGTAGAATTACACTGCACATCACTAGTTTGGGACGATGTTATGCCAATGAACTTCTGGATTTAGGGTGTTACCAGATCAAAAATACAACTACTGCAATTTTTCTGTTTGCTTTTGAAGGCAGGAAGAGTCATCTTTATCAAAGTTGAGTCTGTAATATAATACACTCAATCCTGGATGTTTTAGGAAAATCATTTTCTCCTCTGCATAGGATACTTGAAGGATACTGCAAGCCCTGTGAATGTCCTCTTCTTTATGCAAGTGGTAAGTGGTAAGTAATATTGCTAAGATCTTGTGCTATGATGAACCAAAAAGATTATGTAAAATGATAATATTTTTTTCAATTGCAGTAGAAAGCATGCATAACAGTAGCAGATAATACATTGTCAAAGGCTTTCATGGCCGGAATCACTGAGTTGTGAGTTTTCCGGGCTGTATGGCCATGTTCCAGAAGCATTATCTCCTGACATTTCTCTTGCATCTATGGCAGGCATCCCCAGAGGGTGTGAGGACTGTTGGAAACTAGGAAAATGGGGTTATAAATCTGTGAAATGTCCAGGGTGGGAGAAAGAACAGGGTGGCAGATAACTTTAATACTGCCCTTGGAAGTCTCTGTGACAAAATTAAATCACAGTTCAAATATCAGTACAACTTCTGGTTTATATTAAAGTCTAATTTTAAATGCTCTTTATAATCAATAAAGTGGCTTATAAAGACACTGATTTAATCTAATCAAGTGTATTCCATCCCATCATTGTCAAATACTCTCTATGAAATGCTATCTTTAGGAACATATCTTAGAAATCTATAGGAACACTAAAGCTATAATTTGTTCAGAGAGAATTTGCCTTTGCTGTTCTCTGATACTGAGAGTGTATGACTTGCTCAAGGGCACTAGATATTGTAAATAATATGTAGTTCAGAGATGTGATGATACATAAAGTAGACTTTTTTTCATGTCAGGAGCTACTTGAGAAACTGCAAGTTGCTTCTGGTGTGAGAGAATTGGCCATCTGCATGGACATTGTCCAGGGGATGCCCAAATGTTTGATGTTTTACCATCCTTCTGGGAGGCTTCTCTCATGTCCCCGCACGGGGAGCTGGAGCTGACAGATGGAGCTCAACCCATTCTCCCTGGATTCAAACCTCCAACCTGTTGGTCTTCAGTCCTGCCAGGGTGGCACAATGGGTTAAACCAGACCTGGGCAATTACCGGCCCTCCAGGTGTTTTGGACTTCAGCTCCCAGAAATCCTAACAGCAGGTAAACTGGCTAGGATTTCTGGGAGTTGAAGTCCAAAACACCTGGAGAGCCGGTAATTGCCCAGGTCTGGGTTAAACAGTTTGAATTTGGGAGAGCGGGTTGAGTTCCCTATGTCAGCTCCAGCTTCCCATGAGGGGACATGAGAGAAACCTTCCACAAGGATAGTAAAACATCAAACATCTGGGCATCCCCTGGGCAACATCCTTGCAGACGGCCAATTTTCTCACACCAGAAGCGACTTGCAGTTTCTCAAGTTGCTCGTTACACACAAAAAAAACTAAAATTAAAATCACTACGCTCAGAAGAACAGAACCTCCTGGTAGTCCCATCGATCCACTCCTGTCGGCTATCTACAACGAGATCGGGAGCCTTCTATGTGGCTGCACCATCCCTTTGGAATTCCATGCCGGATGAGGTCCGCGCCATAAATGAACTGGCTCTGTTTCGGAGAGCTTGTAAGACATCCCTGTCCAGACAAGCTTTCAATCTCACTGGCCCTTGAAGATAAATGCTAAGTTTAGTGTTTTAAACTGTAGTTGCTTGCAGATGCTTGTTTTTATGTTTTATGTGTAGTTGTGCATTTTATGCTTTTAGTATCATTGTATTAAATTGAACTGTAGATGTTTCTATGTGTTTTATGTAAGCCGCCCCGAGCCTGCTGGAAGGAGCGGTATACAAGAATGAACAATAAATAAATAAATAAATAAAATTAAAATCTCAGCAATTTACAACTCAGGAAAGCATGTGAGAGAATCGGAGTTGAATGTCAGTTAACCATCACAGGTTAATAGAAGATTATGTAAAGTATTACCTTTAAAATAAGAAGGGAATAGATTATTCTATGCCATTTTCATCATCACTCCCCCCCCCCTTTTTTTAATTTTAGAGAAGTGAAGAAAGGATGAACACCACTGCAGTGAGGAATTTCATACTTTTGGGCTTTACTAACAATCCTCAACTCGAAATCTTCCTCTTCCTCCTGCTGTTTGGGATTTACCTCTTGACCATGATCGGAAACATACTGATTGTTGTCATCACTCTGGTGAACCAACAGCTCCGCACCCCAATGTATTTCTTCCTTCGGCATGTTGCATTTGTGGATATTGGGTATACAACTGTCCTTATTCCTAAAACGCTTGCCAATATGGCCACCGGTCAAAAGAGTATTACTTTAACTGGGTGTTTTATGCAAACCTTTCTGCACTTTGTTTTGGGAACCACTGAGTTCTTCCTGTTGGCAGTCATGTCTATTGATCGATATGTAGCCATCTGCAACCCATTTCACTATTCAACCATTATGAGTGATTGGCTCTGCTCCTTGCTAGTATTTGGGTCCTGGTTGGTGGGATTATTGCTCATTATGGGTCCAGCCATTGTATTGTTCCAAATGCCTTTTTGTGGCCCAAACACCATCGACCACTTTTTCTGTGACAATGGACCCCTGATTAAACTTATCTGCATTGACACAACTCTGTTGGAATTTGTCGGTTTTCTCCTTGCCATATTTTCACTCCTTGGGACCTTAACCATAAATATGGTGTCCTACGTCAAAATTATTTCCACCATCATGTGTATCCCATCAAAAACTGGAAGGCAGAAGGCCTTTTCTACGTGTGCTTCCCACATCACTGTGGTTTCCATCACTTACAGTAGTTGTATTTTCATGTACATAAAGCCCAAGAGCAGCAGTGAATTGAGTTATAATAAGGCAGTGGCTGTTCTTAATACTCTTGTAGCGCCTCTGCTGATCCCATTCATCTACTGCCTGAGGAACAAGCAAGTTCAAGTTGCCTGGTATGCTGTTTTTAGGAAATGTGTTATTTTCTGCAAGGATTATAAATGAGGGGTGGCATTATTGAGGATGTATTTTAGTTTCTGAAAATATTCAATATGGTAATAAAAAGTCTGGTATCAAATCAGTTTCAGTGTCTATTGACTATGAATGCAGGCTGATCAAAGCTGGAGAATTGATCTGAAACCTCACAAATTACTGTAAGATGGTGAGTAAAACTTAGGGGGAAACTATTGGGATGTATTAAAAAGGAGACTAGGGGCCCGTCCAGACAGTACCTTTATCCCAGGAGCTTCCGCAGGAAACAGAAGGGTGGCCAGATATTGTTCCCTGTAAACGCGGAAGTAATCGCTACAAAAAGCAAAAACACAAGATTTCCAGGTCAGGAATTTTGTGGGTTTGAGCCGAATATGTGTATCTTCGCATGTCTGTATGTCCCTGAAATCAGAAATCACGGGATTTTTAAATCTGGGATTGTTCCAGCTTTTAAATGTTTGTTCCTGATTGGCTGGTTCCTAAAAAGAAGATGACACTTGAGTAGACCACAAAAACATTGTTTGTGTGACAGAAACTTTATGAAATGTGTGGAGGTCGCATTTTCTCTGGTCAGGACAAAGTTGTGCCCCCCTAGTCAATGTTGTATGTCTTTTCACAAGAAGAGCAATTGGGGACAGCCACGTATAACCCAAGCAACAGCACCCTGTTGTTTGATGTCACAAATACCAAACCAAATCTGTCTGGACAGATGGCCAGACAGCCAGACTCTAAAGTGTCAATAATGACAAAGTTCTGCTCCTGGCTTGATTGTGCAGTGCTGACTTGGGCAGAAGTAGTCCTACCCCATAAACCTTTGTTTGTGTGGCAGATACTGTACGTGAAATGTCTGAAAGGCCCAGTTTCTCTGCCCAGGACAACGAATGGAACTTTTGCAGCGATTCGCTGCAGTGATTCTCCGCATATCCGCATCTTGAGGGTTTTTTAAAAAATGCCAAAGCTTCCTGCGAAAGTCCATCAGTGGCCATCTTGGGAACCTCTAAGTCTCACAACAAAGCATGAAGTCTGGCAAATGGAGGCAGAAATCCCACGACCAACAGGTCTGTATGTGGACCTTTTCTGAAGTCCTGGGATTTTTTGCCCCTGTTTAAAACCCGTGATTTAGTGCTGTGAAATTCCTTGTTTTGTTTGATTTTTTTAATACTCTAACACAGGCATTCACAAACTTCAGCCCTCCAGGTGTTTTGGACTTCAGCTCCCACAATTCCTACCAGCTATTAGGAATTGTGGGAGTAGAAGTCCAAAAAGCCTGGTGGGCCAAAGTTTGCACATGCCTGCTTTAACATATCTCCTTCCACCTCTCCTCTCATATTTCCTCTTCACAATCAGTTTTGTTTAAATTGTTATTTCATCTACTTTTGCCTGTTCACCGAGACTGTGGTGCAGCTGCTGGGAGTCAGTTGCATTAAGATCACTACTGATCGAAAGTTTATGAGTTCGAAGCCAACCCAGGTCGGAGTAATTCCAACCATTGGGTAGCCCGCTGTCCACCTTTGCAGCCCAAAAGACAGTTGCATCTGTCAAGTAGGAAATTTAGGTATCACTTATGCGGGGAAACTAATTTAACTAATTTACAATGCTATAAAATCTCCAGCAAGCATGCAAAGAATGAGGAAGTACTCCATCTGTGTCACAAATGGATGGTGAAGTGACAGCTCCCCTGGTGGCTGGAATACCCTCATGAAAGCTGGAATGTTAAATAGCCTCTGTGTGTCTGTCTATATATGTTGTATGTCTATGCCATTGAATGTTTGCCATGTATATGTATATTGTAATCTGCCCTGAGTCCCCTGCAGGATGAGAAGGACAGGATATAAATACTGTAAATAAATAAATAATGTGCCCTTTTTGTCCCTATACTCTCTGCTCTCACTAACATCATGCTTCTTCATGGGATTCGTGTCTCAGGACATTCTCAAAGGAGAGCAATCCATTGGGTCCAGTCTTTACTACTATAAACAGCAAAGTATGGCTGTTTTTGTTAATATCCTCTTCATGTCACTCCTCCATGGCGATGTGCACATGTGGTCATTGATCCATTTGATTAAAAATATTCTCTCTAGGAAGCTCTAGGTCCTCCAGTGCAATTCTACTTTCCAGAAGGTATTCTGGAAGACCTAGAAATTGCCGGCCTAAGACAGATAGACTTCCAAATTTTAAAAAAACATGGCCATTTATTTATTTGTAGTTTTTCACTTTCACAGGGGTCCTATGCCCTTAACCCCAGCATGGTTTGCAATGACCACAAACTGATCTGCAGGTCAATTCCTTTACTCAGAAACATCGTAATTTTTCTCAAAGTATTCTGAGGCTCAACACAGAGCTGAACCTCTAAATTGTGAATCAGAAATCCAGATCTTGTACCTCTTATTGACTATCATTGGAAGTCAAGAGTCAGGTGTCATTTTTTACATTAAAGAGACCTGGATGGATGTAATTTAAAGTCATGAGGCAATTGTGCATATCAAATTTTAAATGTGTTGTGATTTCAGCAGCCTTTGTGATAAACTATATTTCACAAAACTATATTTCTGTCTGGAGAACCTGTGTGGTGTAGTGTTTTCAGTGTTGGACTAGAACTTTGGAGATCCGCATTCAAATCCCCACATGGGCAAGGAAACCCAATGGGTGACTTTGAGCAAATCACACTCTCACAACCTCAGAGGAAGGCAATGGTAAACCACCTCTAAATAAACCATGCCAAGAAAAGATTGCAATAGGTTTGCCTTAGGGGTGCCATACATCGGAAATGACCTGAAGATACACAATAACATCTATTTGCCCTAGTATGTTATTTTATTTGACACTAGCTTGGGTACCCACCCAGTGTTTCCCAGACTATTTGAAAAAGTCAGTTTTTAATTGTACAAAATGCATACGGTTTGGGGTGAATTACAACTCACATCATGCTGGGGTAACCCTGAAAACACAGTCAGTACTTAAAGTTTTGAACTGGATGTTTGGGGGCCCTTCCACACAGTCCTATATCCCAGAATATCAAGGCAGAAAATCTTACATGTGAAAATGTGAGATTTTCTGCCTTGATATTCGGAAATATAGGACTGTGGGCGGGGGGGGGGCTCGGTGACTTGGAAGGTGCTGAACAGACTGCGCTCTGGCACTACAAGATGAAAAGCCAAACTTAAGAAATGGGACTACAAAGTGGAGTCCACGACATGCGAGTGTGAAGAGCAAACCACAGACCACTTACTACAATGTGGTCTGAGCCCTGGAGGACCTTCTTACAGCAACACCAGAGGCACTCCAAGTGGCCAGCTTCTGTCAAAGGACATTTAGTATAATGCCAAGTTTGTAACTTTGTTTGTTCTTTTAAATACATTATAACTGTACCATGCATCACTTCTGACATGATACATAAACTCCCCATCGTACACTATTGTTTCTGACCCTCTGTTTCAAAATTATCCATTTTCAGATGTATTACCCCAGCAAGTGCAGTTCCCGTTCACTCTCAATCTCTTTTTTAAAAAAAAAAACCACATTGAAATCTTTGAAATTGTGAAAGACCAAAATCTTGCAAGTGTTCAGGTTTTGGAACTTCATGGTGCCAAAGTAGGGATCTCCTGAAATAGCTCAATTTTGAATGAATATCTAAATAATTTTTTAAAACATGGATCAAGCAGTTGAATTTTGGGAGACTGCAGGCCATTATTGCTTCGTAGGACACTGCCCACAGCAATGCCCATTTACCCACGTCATCAAATCAATTCAATACAGGCAAATCTGAAAAATAGCAACCCATGTATTTTGGGTTTTTAATTTTTTAATTTTTTAAAAATTGCCATTTTCTCCTGTTTTAAAGCAATTCCTGTGAACAGGAGACAATTTCTGCCCATCTTCTAGACACAATTCTGGGTGAGTTCTAATCAAAGCAGAGTAGAGTGGTATGATACTTCCTTTGTTTTAGACATTATACTCCTATTAATACAGTCCAGAATCACATTGGCTTTTCAGTTCTCACTTCACACTGTTGACTCATGTTCAGCTTGTTGCCTACTTAGACCCCTTTCATATGTACTTCGTCAAGGTGGATGGCATGTGTTCTGTATCTCTGAATTTTCTCTTGCACAAGTTCCATTTACTAAAGGGAAAATGTACCTTTATTTTTTTTAAAAAAAAAACAGGATGTAACATTTTAGTTTTCCAGATGTAAGCTTAATTGAAAGAACCTACACAGAGAATTAAATGGATAGTACCAGCATTCTGACCATGTCTAGCTGGTCTCTAGCTATTAAAGCTTTCAGGTTAAGCTACATGGCTTTTCACTATCCCTTATCCAGGTGATCCCAAAATTTTAAATGCTGACTTGACAGAACAGGAAAAAGTATTTGGTTCTCAATAGCAATTAATAAATAATGCCTTTCCATTTCAAATTAGCCTACTAAAATGAATGAATGTGAAAGGGGTTGAAAGGGGACCAAACAACTGGATTCAATTATCACCCAAGCTGCTTCTACACTAGATTTAATGCTGTGGAAGAGGGTCTACCCTAGCAAACCTTTTGTATTGCTACCCCATTGGAATGGTGATCAGATCATGATATAAATAAACATAACAGTTTAAATAAGTTCTTTGGTGAGACACCAGCACTCTTAGGTAAAGAAAAGCAAAACACCTTGTAAAACTACAGCTCCCATGACTTCACAGCAATAAGCCATGGCAGTTAAAGTAGTACTCAAATGGCATTATTCTACCATGTAAATGCATTCATAGAAAGCAAATGCTTCACTTTACACCATACATTCCAACGGATGACAGTTAAGCGCAAAGTTATCAGTAAAGGCATATTTATTATTATTTATTTCCAGCATTTTTACCCCACTTTTCTCAATCCCCGAGGGGGGACTCAGAGCGGCCTAACAAACAGTAAAATACAATATAAAACCCCCAAAAAGCATTCAACATTAAAATACATTAAAATACAATTAACATTAACACATCATACATATGCATAGAGTATGCATATAGTCTTAACCAATCAGCAGTCATCTTTCTGTGTATATTTTATTATTTTATTATACTTCAGATGAATAGGATGGACTATATAAAGAGAACATAGGAAAGTGGAGATGTAACTGCATGGGTGCACATAAAGGTTGGTGAAAAATTTCAACGATTACAGAAAGACTGCTTTCCTTACCAAATTCAAGCACAATTCCTGGGTAACTTCTGCATCTTTTGAATGACCGTTGCTTTGCTCTGACCATACAGCTCTCGCAAGATTCCCTTGACCAAATCATTCCTTAGAGTGTAGACAAAAGGACTCAGAAGTGGATTGACTATACTGCTGAGAAATGCAGGAATTTTGCGAGCCCCAGCAATGGATTGTTTGGAGGGAATCACATACAATAAGATGGAAATACTTGTGGCCATGAAGAACAAGGTCAGATGAGAAGCACATGTGTTGAAGGCCTTTTTCCGCCCAGTGCTGCTAGGTATAACCAATATAGCCGTGGCAATATAAGCATATGAGATGATGGTCAGGATCACGGAGCACAAAATGACAGTCGACGACAGAAAAAAGGTGATTATCTGTATCAAGCTTGTGTCAGTGCAGGACAGCTTCAGCAGAGGTTCACTGTCACAGAAGAAGTGATCAATAACGTTGGACTTGTAGTAGGAAAACCTGGTGATCATGATGGTGGGATAAAAGACAGAGGCAAAAGCACCCAGCCAACAAACCGACACGACATGGATACAGACACGTTTGTTCATGATGCTAGCATAGTGTAATGGCTTGCAAATGGCCACATATCGATCATAAGACATGGATGTCAACAAGAAGTATTCCACGGTGGCAAAGAAGAAGTAGAAATAGGATTGGGTCATGCAGTTGACAAAGGAGATAGTTTTGATCCCATTGAGGAGGCCTCTTAGCAAAGTGGGAACAGTCACTGTTGAAAAAGCAAGGTCTAGGATGGAGAGGTTGCCAAGGAAGAAGTACATGGGGGAGTGGAGACGGGTCTTGGTGGAAATGAGGAACAGAATAGTCATGTTACCAATTAATGTCAGCATGTACATAGCTGTGAGAGCCATCGCCAATATAACCTCTGCTTCACGCCGAAGAGGAAAGCCCAGAAGAATGAAGCTGTCATACCTGGTACAGTTTCCCATATCTAATAACATAAAAAACCAAAAAACAAAGGAAAAGTCAAAATATTTTAAAATTGACATTTGCAACAATTTAAACAGAAAGGAAGAAACCATGGAAAGGAACAAAATCTGGCTACCAGTATTTTTTTAATTAAAAAACTCAAAAATCAGGACAGTAAATAAAGAGCAAGACTCAAAAAGCAGGGGAATTCCAGACAAGAATCAATCAGGGCCAGCTAACACCTCCCAACAAAAAATTTCCTCAGGCAGTAACCAGCCACATGCACACACAAACCATAAATGCATACAAGCATATCTTTTTGAATATGCAAGCATTCACATAATATTACGCTTAGGAGCGGACCTGTCTAAAGTGGGTAGTTTTCACAAAACTTAAGACCAGCTCCTTGAAAACCCAGCATGGGTTCAGTAACCTAAAGCAATGGACTCAGTGCCTACCTTACATTACAACTGTACCCTCAATTCATTTCTGACACGATAAATAAATAGTGCCTACCTTTGTTTGACAATCGATTTCTCTGTTTTCATACCTTCATAATAACTTATATTTATTATTATTTTCTGCATTGCTATCCCGTCCTTCTCAACCCCCGAAGGGGGACTCAGGGCAGCTTCCTACTGTCATATATGATCCATGGTGATGTTCTGTAAGTGTCCAACAAATTAAAACACCTGCCTTAGTTTTTTCCTGTTTTAGAAATTTGAAGGAAAGGATAGGGAGCAAGTTCACTCAGCCTAAGACATGTTGCATCTGAACATTAGGAAGAACTTCCTGATTGTGAGAGCTGTTCAGCAGTGGAACTCTCTGCCTCGGCGTGTGGTGGAGGCTCCTTCTTTGGAGGCTTTTAAACAGAGGCTGGGTGGCCATCTGTCGGTGGTGCTTTGAATGCAAATTTCCTGCTCCTTGGCAGAATGGGGTTGGACTGGATGGTCCATGAGGTCTCTTCCAACTCTATGATTCTATGATTTTTCTGGCTGCAATCACAGAAACATTGAGTTATGACAGGGAAAGCTACCCAAAGCCTTCTGTCTCTCTTCCAAATGGTAAAAGTGGTTGGAATGGTTCAAGACATGGTGTAGTTACATAATCTAGAAGTTTTATGCAAGGGAGACTAGTCTTCTGCTAAAAAATACATTTCAGGGCAGTGAGAATCTACAGGTTTGCTTGTACAAAAAGTCAAAAACAAGATGTATAAGAATACTTACTTTAGCCAGGGAAATCACACCATTGAGTTTTTTGAATGAACACTTCCAGATCTTTTCTTCTGTGCTTGCTTCCAGTATTCTGCTCTTGTAGCATTCAGTAGGCAATTTCCTGCTTTTTATATCCTGAACGTAGATTTCTAACTAGCTTAGCCATCAGCAAGTCCCATGAAGTTCAAAAAGTACAATTTCCCAACAACATGATTAAGGACTTCCCGCTGAAAGAAGTAAACATCTTTGATAATATCAACGAGCAGGATGATCAATGAAGTCAACCCACCATTTGATCGAGGACAAGCACTAGTTTCAAAAGCATGCCTCAAATGCAAAATGATGACAAGATGTAATAATTGTGTTCCAATAAATGTCCATTGTTAGGGTGTTGAATATTTTTCTATCTTCTACAAGGGATTTGAGAAAATGAAAAAGGGAAAAGAAAAGGATGTAGAAAGGCTACATTGCTGAGACACTACATGGAAATGACCCTTCTGAAAGCATTGAATGACCTGTGATATGCTGAACCAGCGTTCAAATTGTAGTCAACTTCAAAGTTCTGCATGTCATTGCTAATAACTGAGACAATAAACAACAGGTTGTGGGTTACATTTTCTTATGTTGATCCCAGAGGGTGACATTTTCAGAAGGGAAATCCATTCATTTATTCTAGGGACCTCATTATTAGAAACTTTCAAAATGATGTCTGTAATTGTGTATACTAGCCTATAAACAAAGATTTTGATGACAAACAACAACCGGGATGGGCAATTGGAACAGATCTGTGGGACAATTTTCCACTGAAGACATCTAAAAGGGCTACACAGGCCACTAAAAATGGGAGAGGGGAGTAAATAGCCAAAAGTCCAACAGTGTGTTGATGGGGAGATCTAAACAGTTTCAAACAATAATTGCCTCTACTCTTGTCTTTCAAGGAAAAGGACAGTCCCCTTTGCATTATATGTATGTGCACTTAACTAATGGGAGGGAAAGACAAATTTTGTCAAAGTAAATTATGTGGAAACATTTGCATTGACATTACTGGACATTCATTTTGCTCTTGAGCAGAAGGTCCTGGGAGACGATGGTCCTGTTGTGTATTCTGCTACAGGAACATAACTGGATGCATCTTCACTGCTCTTCCTTTTGTCACAGTAATTTTTAATCTGTAGGGTGCAGACCACCAGTAGGTCGCAAGGATGAAAATCTGGTCCACAAGCCTTCTTCTACTTTATTTATTTTATCTATTTTATTTCCACTCCTTTCATGCCACCTGCCACTCTTTCTAAAGTAGAATTGTTGATTTTGCAGAAGAAACGCCAGGAGAAAGTGCTACTTAGCATAGGCTCAGAATAGTGGAGTCAGCTTGCCAGCAACAGTGACGAAAATAATCCATTCTGATTGGTCCACACAAGCACAGGCTGTGATTAGCCCAGAGAACATCATGTGCCTCTAGATAAGAAACAGTCTTGATTGGCTTAGCATTCACCATGTGCGTTTGTTTACAAAGTTAGCAATTGGGTTAGGAGATGCGCATGGCAAATGAGGTTTCCACTTGGCAGGCTTCCAGTGGGAACTCGGTAGCAAATGTATCGATTCAAGTACAGTCTGCACGTAGGGCAGATAACATAGAAGAAAGATGGAAATTTACACTGCGCAACGTTTGTCAGCAAATAGGATTGAGATGCTGAGAATGCTTTGTTTAATTGGGTAGAGTAATATGGGTTCATGAATGCTAGCCAGTAACAATGCATGAAGAAGGGAGGGACTGAAATATTGTCGCCATTGTTTGTATAAAATCTGTTTACTGGGAAAGATCGGGGTGCTGTCTTCCAGCGGCATTGTTCCGCAAAGAGGGCAGGCCCATCAGCTGATGTCATGTAAATAAAGCTGGTTTCCTGAATCGCAGTAAAATTGTCGCGTCATCCGTCCTTGCGCTCGCTAGCAACTGCAGCCTAGCACAAAAGGTATTGCCTTCGGAGTTCTGAGACTCCAGTTACCGCTACATTTCCCTGTCGCTGACCATGGTATATGTTCTGCATCAGAATCTAGAGCTGATGTGGTCTGTCCGATGCAATTTTCTGAATCAGTACCCCAAATAACCAAACTGAATCTAAAATTAACCAAAAACTGATGTGTAAACCTTTTGGTACTAATGTTGGAGAGTGGTCCCTGGTCAAAGTGGTCTTTGGTCAAGTGGTCCCTGGTTAAATTGTCCTCTGGTCAAGTGGTCCCTGGTCAAAAAAAGGTTGGAAACACTGCGTTATCAGCTAATCACCATGGGGAAGAGGATCCACAAGCTAGGTGGGAGGTTTTTGGGAGAAGAACATTGTTTGCTGAGCAGTCAGGACCTCCCCCAACATTTAAATTAGACTTTTATCTCGTTATCCTACTATCCAGGTGCCAGCCAATGGCTGGCCTCCTGTTGATTGGTCTAAATTTAACACATTCAATTAATTGTTGAGTAGTGAGTCAACACTTAGGCAAATTTCTAAATCCACTTTGGTTGAGGCAGAGAATAGAATTTAGATCAATATGTGCTAATGTTGAAATGAACGAGAACTGCAATGAATGGAGATACTAAGCAGATATTAACATTTATTTATTTATTGTTTAGTTGCTTGGTTGGTTTAGCAACATCACTCAACATAGTACTTTACAAGAAAAAGAACAAGATAAAACAGTTATATTTAAATTACATACTTAACAGTTAATAACAAACTCAATTTTACAAAATTCCACTATCATGGAAATTCTATGATCGTGGGAAACAGTCATTTCAAAGATTCACTTCTACTTCTGTGAGAAGGGAGTGGCCTTTGTGCTTTGACTGCCCAAGAATGCAAACAATACTTTCATTTTTTCCTTAAAAGACCCTCATTAATGGTTCACCTGTGGTGTGGAATTAATGCAGCTTGACACTGCTATAATTGTCATTGATCAAAAGTATGGTAGATCAGTGGGTCCCCAGATGTTTTGGCCTTCAGCTCCCAGAAATCCCAACTGCTGGTAAACTGGCTGGGATTCCTGGGAGTTGTAGGCCAAAACAACTGGGGACCCACAAATGGAGAACCACTATGTAGATGTAGTCCTTTAGAAGCTCTTTCACCTTCTCAATCCAAGTGTGCTGGTGCATCACCAAACTACAGTTCACAAGTTTCCATAGCCTTGAATCATGACAGTTACAGTAGTAACAAGATGCATTAATTCTACAGTTTAGATACCTTCAAACTGTTTGAAGGTAGATTTGCTTATGCAGGAATTAGAATTGTGCAATTCTCTACTACCCATCCATATTCAGTAGAGAGCTGCCATTATATTACTTACTACATAGCAAATACGATTTGCTCAAAGTACATTGAGCACATTGTATTTGCCATGTGGTGTGTGTGTGTGTGTGTATGTGTGTGTGTGTGTGTATATGTGTGTGTGTGTGTGTGTGTGTGTGTGTGAATGTAATGTTCATTTGTGGGATTAACATAACTCAAAAACCACTGGATGAATTGACACCAAATTTGGACACAATACACCTATCAGGCCAACAAGTGACCATCACTCATAAAAACACAACAGAAGGGAGTTTAAAAGCAAAAAGATTTACAATGCACATGCAAAACCTCATATATACACATATACACAAATATATACACACATACATACACATACACACACACACACACACACACACACAAAACACATATACATAAACTGGGCCACAGCAATGCATGGCAGGGGATGGCTAGTAGTAAATACTAAACTAACTAGGGTTCTACAAGGACCCTTGATTTAGTTGGAATCTGGTTTGATTATTTGGAATGGGCCCTAATTTAGTTCCAACTAGCTGAGACCCTCTCAGTTAACTTTGCAGGTGAATAGATCAAAAAACCCCTAAATCTATCTGTATCAAAGGTGATTGGGTTAATTCCTTCTGCCATAAACTGAACTTTACTTGAAGTTTGCTAAATTTACTTAAGAGTTTAAGACAAAAGTTAGTTTATTCCCCAAAGAAATTTCCAAAGCACCCAATTAACAGTTGCAACTCACTTTTTGAAAAAGAAAAAAGTAGGATCTTTCAGCACAAAGGACCAATTAAAATCACACGAAAATTCCCATGTCAAGAAATCCCTGGAAAATATTTCTTAGTCAGAAAATATGGGTCTTTTATACGTATCTTTTAATTTGCCTGATAGGTCAATTTAACTTATGGCAGCCTCATGGATATGAGGTCTCCAAAAGCCCTGTCCATCAGTTTCTCTACTTAGACCTTTCAAAATTCAGATAATATGTGGCTTCATTGATTGAATCAATCCACCTATGACACAGTCCTCCTTATTTCTGATTGCTTTCCAATCTTCTTAGAACCGTCCTCTTTTCTAATGAATTGCATCATCTTGCAATATGTTCAAAATATGACAGCTTCAGTTTAGTGATCTTAATTTCTAGTGAGTGTTCAGACCTGATTTAAGGACCTGATTTAAGAGCTTCCCGTACTTTCCTCCTCTGTTCCCAGTACAATGGGGGAATGTATGGGGTGGGGGGGGGGGGCAATGTGTGTTACCACCCTTCTCCCCATCTGATGGAGACAGGGACAGGGTGCCAATGAGCTCTGTCCCATCTCCAGGGTATGATGGGGGAAGGAAGGAGGGCACGTGGGACACCACGAGCCGCCCTGCACACCTTCCCTTTCACCAGCGACTGTTAGTGAAATGGCACAGCCTGAAAGAGACATGTGAAGAGGTCCTAAGACCCAGTCAGTTGTATTTTTCATGACCCATGATATCCATAAAACTGTCCTCTAGCACCAAATTTCAACTGGTTTTATGCTAACAACTTTATTCTAAGATGCTACAAGATCCCTTTGCATACTGATATTCCAAACTATCATGGCAATGTCTTTGGCCCCATCTTCACCGCCATATAAAATCCAGATTATCTGCTTTGAACTGGATTATATAGCAGTGTAGACTCATGCAATCTGGATTATCTGCTTTGATAATCTGGATTGAATGGCAGTGTAGATCCAGCCTTTGAATGATTCTGTCCGTCATCCTAACTCTATTTTCTGAAATGGCCACCTCTGCAAGACCTCAAAGATCTGTTTCACCACATCCCTGATTCTAACAGTGAGAAACTGGGCTACACCATTTGGGAGGTTGCTGCAAGATGTTCCATTTTATTCTCCTCTGTGGAATCCCTGGTCAAGGCGGAGGTAAGGCAAGTGATGCCCTTCTGCCATGATCATGCCATTGGTCAGGTATCGCAGTGGGGGAGGAGGTGGAGGCCCCACAGCCTGATCCCTGGGAACCTCGTACCATGTAGGAGGAGCAAGTTCATCTTCGGGCATCACGGAAGAGACAAGATTTCCCATAAGACGATGGTACCGATAGTTCTCTTCACGTTCACCTCCATCTCCAGCCACCCACAAGGTAAAAGAGGACAGAGGAGGGCAAGATCTTTGAGCAGCCCGACGAAGCCTTGCTCCTCTTCGCCCCCAGGAAGAGAGCATTTCCTTCGGTATGGGGTCCAGGTCTTGGTAGATAATCTCACCAGGAGCAAGAGCTATTTCTTTGGGCTGAAAGAGAAAATAAGAAAGGAACTAACTAATGATGGAGGACAGAGCAATCAAAAATCCTATATGCATATAGCAAACCACAAGGCCTTTAACGATCCAGTTTTCAATTGGGAATATACTTCAAGGTGAAGATGATGATTTCGGATTGTACCAAAAATGAGATGAGGTTGGGGTAGACCCGAAGAAAAGAATAGCAAATCACATAATTTATAGATACAGATGCAAATTTAGCAAAGACTACCACACATTGAGGGAAATTATGTATCTCCTCATAGAGAAATCTGTGAGCAGGTCTTTTGTTAAGGAGGAACTTCAAAACCACTTGCCTCTCTTCTGTCTTGGAATGGGAAGTTGGATTAGACAGCTATTCAAAAGGAGGATGTCTCCTGAGACTCTTTCAACTAGAGAACTCATGTGGGCACCCTTGATGGGAAAATGTTCATTCATTTTTTATATCAACCCTTCCTTTAGAAAACAATTACTTGCTTTCCGGAGAGTGTGGTGTAGTGGTTTGAGTGTTGTACTAGGTCACTGGGAAGCCAGGACTTGAGTGTCTGCTCAGCTGTGGAAGACTACTGGGTAATTCTGGGAAAGTCTCACTCTCTCAGAAGACAAAGGCAACCCCCCTGAACAAATTCTACCAGGAAAACCCTGTGGTAGGTACCCCTTAAGATCACCATAAGTGAGAAATGTCATGAAGGCACTTGTTTTCTAGAGAAGTCAACTCAGACGATGTCATTTGAAATGTAAGCAACCCTATGTACAACTGGCACGTTACAATACTTACCCATTGACCTCGCCGAAAGAACTTCATCAACCCTTGTCCCTGACTCCCTTTGCCTGGTTCTGCAGGCAGAACCTCTTGAGCCTCCAACCTCTTTGCAGAGGTCCAGTTCCCCATTCCAGGGAGCTCATCTCCCTTTGCTGGGAGATGGCCTGCTCCCCCTTGCCTTCCTGCAGCTGACTGTGCAGGAGCTGTGGTGACATGAGGGCTATGGGTGGCATGGTGCTATTATGATCTCAGGATGTTGTTGTCAAGGAGACATTGACATATGTAGTCTTCACTGAGCCTAATTCAGAAGTTTCTTAGGAGCCTGAGGATGTTAACCTCAGTCTTCTAAGAAACGCCTATTTCTAATTGATTTGCTTCGCCTTGTTCCCACAGTGTAGGAGTTCTCTTTCTCCAAACAAAGCATCTTTCTGACTAGGGGTATACCCATACCCAACTTTATATTTTGGGTACTCTCTTCTTCTTCGTAGGAATGAGTATTGATGTGTTGAGGCCTAACACTCAATGATCGCTCAAGCCTTTGTTCATTTCCATACTTCAAACTATGGCTCATGTCATGGGATCTTCCTTCTTCTAAAAATACTCCCCACACATAAAGGTAGCTCCAATATCAGCCATATTAGGAATATGTCTAATGAAACCAATGGACCTTAAAATAGCCATGGTTAACTTGTTTCACTGATTTTGCAGGGTCATTTCTAAGTATGGGTAGGGCAAGGGTCAACCCAACATCGTTCATATTAAATTGATCTATCAAGGCTTCTAGACTAGTCTTCTCCCTAATTTGTTAGCTGCAAGTTTGGTGGCTGTTTTCATGCATAAATGAAAAGTTATTCATGTTCATATGAATTCTCCCTTATGATGTGAAGTGTGGCCTGGCAGACCTTTAAAACCCTACGTGAGGAGTAACCATGAATGCAAACAGACCCTCTTCTGACCTATTTATTTATTTATTTATTTACATCATTTATATTCCACCCTTCTCACCCCACAGGGGACTCAGGGCAGATTATAATGTACATATACAGGCAAACATTCAATCCCATAGACACACAACATATATAGACAAAGACACAGAGGCTATCTAACATTCCAGCTTCTGGCCACCAGGGGGAGCTGTCGCATTCCTTCATTCTTTGCAGACTTCCTGGAGATTTTTATGGCCTCGTAAATCAGTTAAATTAGCCTCCCCACTAAAGTGGTATCTAAATTTCCTACTTGACAGATGCAACTGTCTTTCGGGGTTGCAAAGGTCGACAACAAGCTACACAATTGGTCAAGAGCTCACCCCGACCCCGGGCAGGCTTCGAACTCATGACCTTCTGGACCATCCAGTTCAAACTTATTCTCCCATCAAGTAATTTACAATCCAAACTCTCCAGAGAGATGACTATTCAGCCTCTGCTTAAAAACCTCAAAAGAATGAGACTCCGCCACACTTTGAGGCAGTAAATCCCACTGTCAAACAGCTCTTACCATCAGGAAATATTTCCTAATGTTTAGATGGAATTTCTTTTTCTACAGTTTGAATCAATTGCGCCATTTTTGTCAGTGGCTCTGGAGCTCAGAAAACAAGTCTACTCCATCTTCAACATGACATCCTTTCACATTTTTAAACATGGTTATTCAAGTGCCACCTCGGAGTTGGTTGAGGTAGGCAGGATTTCTCTTAGCAGGTCAGGTTTTCCTCCTTCTTTTTACAGGCTTAAAATGCTCAATTTCTCAAACTTCTTATGTTCTTACCATTTTCAGGCTTAAAATGTCAATCCTTTTCATTTTTCATCCTTCACATTCCAGCATATTACTTGTTCTTGAATTGTGGTGCTCTGAACTGAACACAGGATTCTAGGTGAGGTCTGACCAAATCTTAATAGAGTAGTACTATTTCTTCCCCCTACTTGCTTACTGTACTCCTATTGATGAAGCCTAGCATCACATTAGATTGTTTAGCGGCCACATCACACTCACATTCAGCTGGTGATTTACTAAGACTCCTAGATCCCTTTCACGTGCTCATGACCACCACCCTATCACAATATTCGTTTTCAATTTTCTTTATTGAATTTTCAATAAAATAACAACATATATACATAAAAAGGGGAAAGATGAGCGTAGAAGAAAAACAAAGCCAAATAAGAGAGAATATGTATTAGGAAAATATGAAAGAGAAAAAGAAAACAGTGAACAGATGTGAAGGAAGAGCAGAAAGAGTGTGGGATGGGGTGGGTGTGAGGGAGGGGGGCAAAGATAAGGGGGGGGAGAAGAAATACACATAAAACAGTTTTAAAACAGAACGGTCGTCTTCCTAGCTTCTTAGACACCCTTCCACAATATTATGAAGCTCTTGAACAACACTTTAGCATTCAGATCTTTATTGTTCTCCAAACTGCACTGTTTCCGACCTCTTCCCTCTCCACGTGTCCTCAGAACACTGTCAGGTTTTTCCATCGTCGCCTGATGTCTCGGGCCACTTGATCCAGCCACCACTCGGCATACATGGCTTCCTGGAGCCAGAGCTGGAATTTTTCCCACTCATGAGAATTCTTGAAATCCTGAGATGTTAGTTCCAAGAGGGCCGTCTCCAGCTGACGGAGGGTTGTTCCAGAAAGACGCAGGTTCCGATAGCGGAAATTTTCCTTCCAACCTCTGATGCGTCCCTGCAAAAGAATGCTAATCAGACAAAAGAGTCAATTCGTAATCTTAATACTAGAGTTCCCAACTCTCAAGGACTGACCAAAAGTCTGCACTGGAACTTTGTTAAAGCCCTTAGAGTAGAAGGGAGGAATATTGGAGCAAGAGTAACTCTTTCACTCTGTCTGTCTTTTGCTCTGTATAGATTTGCTTTGGATTTGAATGACTAAAATTATGCCTAATGATATCACTAGGGCCAATCCCCTGTGCTTATTACCATGAGTCATCTCAGAACTCTAAGAACAACATTCTCCTTCAATGTTCTGACATACAGCTGACATTATGCATTCATAACATGTCTGATCCTTGATGAAAATAATATAACATCAGCCCTGCAGCTGGGTCACCTCATGGTGGCCTCTATTTGGGGGTCACCATGATGACCAAAGTCCATATAGGATTTTCCACCAAAGTAATATATACCCACAAACACAACAGTATGTATAGGTCAATAATCAGATATGAAATATAAACATATATTGGATAAACAAGTATAATGTTGATGCTCCGTACATCAGAATGAATATCAAACTAAACATAAATTAGCCACTTGTGAAGTTACTCAGTTGAACTGAAAGGTCTGTAGAGTACACGACCAGTTTCGACTTTTTTAGTCTTCCTCAGGAGACTATGGAATTGTACATTTCTGTGGCCAACACTTCACATTTCTCTCCTAAGTAATATTCTATGTATTTTTTCCAATATATCAATGGAGAGCAAGTGTCCATGAATGTATATTTCTTAGATACTCTGCTAACAATCTTGGTTCTTAATTCAACTGACTGACTTCACAAGCAGCTAATTTATGTTTAATTTGATATTCATTCTGATGTACGGAGCATCAGCATTATACTTGTCAATTTGTACTTGTTTATCCAAAATTAGTTTACATTTCATATCTGATTATTGATTATTGACCTATACATACTGTTGCGTTTGGGGGGTATATATTACTTTGGTGTATAACCAGGAACCCATTTAATTCATATAGGATTTTCACCACCACCCCATTCCTGCAGTGGTGGAACTCTCCAGACTTTGTGGGAGATCTTGGCATGCATTTTTTTCATGGTCCTCATTTTTCCAAGAAATAGACACATCACTTGTATCTAACAATATTCCAGAAATGGAATAACATCTTCTGGCAAGATTGTATGAAACAAAGATTGTGGCAGTTGGGAACTAATAAGAGCATTTGGATCTTGATAATGCAATTCATCTTTATGAACATGATCCCAAATGCTCCCACAATACCTTGCCCTCCAACCATTCTAATTTGGTAGGAACAATCCCAATCAAGTTGGTGCCATTCAATTTTTTCAGCTGCTTTTATAATGTCCCAGTTTAAATTTACCTCCCCTTTCCTGGCTTATGGCAGTTGGTACAAACAAAGTTCAAAATATAGCAGTAACTTGAATTCATTTAACTCGGTGATGGGAAAAGAGAAGGAGGGCAAAACCTTTCCCTTCTCAATCAGATGAGGCAAAAGCAAATTGCTCCAGCATCTCGCCTATGGGTTCTTTTACATCAGTGGTTCTTAACCTGCAGGTCCCCAGATGTTTTGGCCTTCAACTCCCAGAAATCCTAACAGCTAGTAAACTGGCCAGGATTTCTGGAAGCTGTAGGCCAAAACACCTGGGGAGCCACAGGTTAAGAACCAGTGTTCTACATGAATACCTTTGGCCATTTTGGTCATACTATGGTCACCCCTGGTAATGTGTCCTCATTTTTATCTGTGACATATTGGAGGGTATGTGGTACACCTGATTCTTCACATCACCCTGGATCTAGCTAGTTGTCCTTCCCTACATCCACCTCCTTCACCACCCCTGTGAACTTACACCACCGCAGACCCCTGGCCAACAGCAGTCAAAGAGCTCCTGTTGTTTGTCTTTTCTTCTTGGGCTGCAGGAAGCGGCCTGGTTGAGCCCTACTTGGGAAGGGACGCTCCCCATCAGCCCCGGTTACCACTTGGGGCTGAGGCTCTGCAATGTCTGGTCTTGAGGAAGGAAACTGGGCAGCACTGTGGGAGAAAATGACTCCAAGGAGACCTCAGACTGACCTCACAATGGACAAATGAAATCACAGAGCTATTTGTCTCTCAGTTTGTAGAGGCTAAAAGCTATTCTCTACCTATACTGTAAAGACGCTATCCAAAAAGCTGTGTCATGGGGATAGGGCCAAACAATCTATATCCAGGCATGTAGCCGGGGGGGCTAAGGGGCTTCACCCCCCAAATTCTCAGGGTGGTCCGCGAAAAGGCCTTACTTGTACATTATTTAAACTGTTATGTTTATTCATATCATGATCTGATCACCATGCTCGTTATATCCCACATTAATGGGGTTATTGGGATAACAATACAAAAGGTTTGCTAGGGTAGACCCTCTTCCACCCAGTCTCAGCCCCCAAACCAAACTCAGCCCCGAATCAAAATCCTGGCCATGGCCCAGTCGATATCAATCCTTCTCTCTCTCTCTCTCTCTCTAAAATTCTCTCTCTCTCTCTCTCTCTCTCTCTCTCTATCTATCTATCTTTATCCATATCAGCCTTGCACATATATAGTCAGTGATCCACATTAGCTGGGGTTAGGGGCACAAACCACAGTGAAAGTGGAAAAGAAATGCAAACAATTTGCTATTTTTGCCTGAGAAAATGTCTTTCTGGGAATACCTCCATCATGACCCTATGGTCAGATTCCACTGGAATCACAATGGATGACTCATGGATTCCTTGATAGGCGCTCTTTCTAGGAATGTCTGCATCTTCTAGCCTGACTTTAAGGACAACTTCAGGAGCCCCTGGTGGTGTAATGGGTTAAACCCTTGTGCCACCAGGACTGAAGACCGAATCCTGGGAGAGCATTGATTGAACATGCAGAATAATCACAGGATGTCTTAAATCTATACCTGTTGATAAACTCTACAAGCTCGCTGGCATTGCCCCCCCCTCCCCATGTGTGATGGGAAGTTGCTGCTAAATGTGAGATAAATAAGGGAAAGTTTTATGAGAACTACCACTCCTCTTGGCATCCCCCCAGCAACAGCAAGAGTATCCCTCTGGGCAGCTGAACCTGGAAATCCCAACTGGATGGCCCCCCGTGAGGGTCTTCCTCCAGGGGCAAAACAAGAATGGGCAACTTGGAAGTCCCTGAATAGATTCAGAAGTGGAGTGGGCAGATCAAAAGACAACTTGGCAAAATGGCACTACCTAAAAGAATCCCAAACCTTGTGTGGTTGTGGAGCAGAACAGACAACTCCGCATCTGTATGCTTGTCCACTGTGCCCTGCCTCATATACAGAGGAGGAATTGTTGGAGGCTACACACAATGCTGTTGCTGTTGTCCGTTTTTGGTCAAAAGATTTTTAGCCACCTGCGCAACTTCTATTTTTATCGGTTTTATACTAATTTATGCAATACTTTTGATACAAAATAATAATAAGCTCTGGATCTTCATGCAGGGACATGAGAGAAGCCTCCTACAAGGATGATAAAACATCAGAACATCCGGGCGTCCCCTGGGCAACGTCCTTGTAGATGGCCAATTCTCTCACACCAGAAGCGACTTGCAGTTTCTCAAATCACTCCTGACACAAAAAAATCCAGAGGAATATCTTGACATTGATTCCAAATGAGATAAACTCTTCCTTTCGTTAATGTTACCCTTCTGTCCAGATTCCAGAGGACTCAAGGAGAGGAGACACTTCCCTAAAACTGCAGCATTCTTCTCCAAAAGAAAGTGCCAAGAAACCTAAACCTGTGCTTCCAGAAAACAACCACAAGGCGGCGGCAGACAAACACCAGAGAGAAATGTAGAACATTAAGGAAGATGGTTCTCAACCTGTGGGTCCCCACCTGTTTTGGCTGTTAGGATTTCTGGGGGTTGAAGACCAAGACATCTGGAGACCCATAGGTTGAGAACCACTGAGAATGAACAATGAAATAGTAAATAATCCAGACAAGTGGGGTCAATCTGGCAAAATAAGATTCCCAAAATACCTACATTTTCTGAGACTCCTTAGGAATTATTAGTCAGAAATATATTGAAATAACCAAGCAATAAGAAATATAGACTGAGCTTTCCTTATCCAAAATTCTGGAAGACTCCAGAATCTAAAATTGTCTACACGATTAGCTGAGGTAGTGACACCTTTGTTTTCTGATGGTTTAGTATACTACCTGGACCTATTTGCAGGGAGAGGGCAAATTACTTTCTCCATCCTGAAATAAGGAGGCATTTGCCAATACTTCCAAGGTGTACTTAGAATTGCTTGAAATGTGTTTAATCTATTTTACTCCCAAGTAAGTGTGCATAGGATAGAATAGATTATGGAAAGCAGTTGTTATTCCTGGGAGGGCTCAAGGACAATCACTGTTGTCTTACACCTTGAGCATCGGTTACCTTAAATGCTTGAGACTAGAAATGTTTTGGGTTTTGGGAGGGGGGTCATTTTGAAATAGAGTCTCGCTTATCCAACCTTTGCTCATCCAATTTTTTGTATTATCCAACGCAGTCTCCCTCTCTTCCGGATCTACAGCTGTTTCAAGATATTGCGATGTTTTGGTGCTAAATTCATAAATACCGTAATTACTACATAACGTTACCATATATTGAGCTGCTTTTTCTGTCAGTTTATTGTAAAACATGATGTTTTGGTGCTTAATTTGTAAAATCATAACATAATTTGACATTTCATGCATTCAGTTCCTCATTATCCAACATTTTCACTTGTCCAACATTCTGCTGGCCCATTTATGTTGGATAAGCGAAACTCTACTGTATTTATTTAAATTTACTTATTTTTTAAAAATTTACCCCGGCCTTCTCACCTCCATGGAGGGACTCAGACCGGCTTACAGCAAAACTCAATGCTATACAAATTTAAAACATCTTAAAACAGCATATTAATATACATAAAAACAAAAATACATAAAAACCACATTGCCATTAAAACCACATTCGACTCGGTCTATAAAAGTGGTCACTCATTTCAGATTGAAATCAGTCTCAGCTTATTCTGGGAAGGCCTCGTTCCACATCCAAGTCTTCACCCGCCTCCTGAAGGACAACAGGGAGGGGGCAGATCTAACATCGTTTGGGAGGGAGTTCCACAGCCGAGGGGCCACAACACAGAAGGCCCTGTCTCTTGTCCCCACCAGACATGCTTGCGAAGATGGTGGGATCGAGAGCAGGGCCTCTCCGGAGGATCTTAATGTCCTTGATGGTTCATAGGGGAGAATTCGTTTGGACAAGTAAACTGAGCCGGAACCGTATAGGGTTTTGTAGGTTAAAACCAGCCCTTTGAATTGTGCTCGGAAACTAATTGGCAGCCAGTGGAACTGGCGCAACAAGGGAGTTGTATGCTCCCTGTACCCCGCTCCTGTTAGTAACCTGGCTGCCAAGCGTTGGACTAATTGCAGTTTCCGAGCAGTCTTCAGAGGCAACCCCACGTAAAGAGCATTGCAGTAGTCTATTTGAGATGTAACCAGACCCTGGACTACCGTGGCCAAGTCAGACCTGTACCTGTATTTGCATTAGGATTGTCACATTTTGATATTAGAATAAGGGACAGGTACCTAAAAATAGGAAAATTTTCACAAAAATAAGGGACACTTCATAAAAACTTGAAAATCAATTGATGATTTTCCAATTTTTATGAAGTGTTCCTTAGTTTTGTGAAAAATTCCCTATTTTTAGGTACCTGTCCCTTATTCATGTGGCAACCCTAATTTGCATTTATGTACATAATGGAGATGGGACCCAAATCTCATCTCCATTTGTTCATATATACCTACTATGCATAGCCTGAAGGTAATTTTGTATATAATATTTTAAATCATTTTGTGTTGGTATTGCCATCTAGCCAGCCATCCATGTGAACAATTTTAGATTTTTTTGTATTTGGAGTACAAGGAAATTTCAACCTGTATCACTAGCAGCTAATACCTGAGGACTGATATGAGTCCACCATCATTACAAATTGCACTACATTGCTGTTGAGACTGAGGACTCTAATTTTCTATATGAACCATCCACATACATGATGCAGAGGAGATTAATAGGAATTAAATAGGGGGATCTTAAACCAAGCCCTCAACCACTCTTTGATTCTCAGTCCAGGCCATGAGTTATCTGTAGAGCTTTCCACTTAGAATGAACTCCACCACCATTAGACAGTCCCCACTTTTTTTTAACCCACTGCTACCTGTTTTATATTTATTACTTTTCACCCTGCCTTCCAAGTTTTTAAAAACTGCTCAACACAATAACATTGTTTTGAAAGAGTGAATTAAACCATGGCTGGCATAACTGACAGTTGCCATTCCCTCCCTGCAGCTAATAAATGCCTGATGAAGCAAACGTTGGTGGTTGATATACACACTTTATGGGATGCGGTTGCAAATCCAGTCCTCATTCCCACAAAATTGCCAACCCCAAATTCCTGAGAAGACAGGATTAAGCTTGTTTGGTACAAAACGTTCAAGCAAAACAACAAGCCATATGTGCTTCTTTCTTCTTCTGAAGATGCATTAGGTAAAGGTTTTCCTATGACATTAAGTCCAGTTGTGTGCTCATCTCCATTTCTAACCCAAAGAGCCAGCATTGTCTGTAGACACCTTCAAAGTCATGTGGCCAGCACGACTGCATGGAGCGTTGTTACCTTCCTACTGGAGCGGTACCTGTGAGACCTTTTCCCCCTATGTGACCCTTTGTGTTCGACACTACTCCAGTTATCTCCCCCGAGTTTTTAAATATCCTATATGTCCATGTGGCCCGCCCTGTTGGTTTTGTTTTTAGATTCACCTGTATTGTTGCGTTTTCACAGATGTATTTTATTGTGTTTATTGCTTTTATTATGGTTATTGTTCTTTTATGTTGTTGATATCTTATGATGTGTTGTTTGGGCATGGCCCCATGTAAGCCGCTCCGAGTCCCCTCCGGGGAGATGGATGCGGGTTAGAAATAGTTTTATTATTATTACCTATTGATCTACTCATATTTGCATGTTTTTGAACTGCTAGGTTGGCAGAAGCTGGGGCTAACAGTGGAAGCTCACGCCGCTCCCCAGATTTGAAGCTACAACATTTCAGTTAGCAAGTTCAGCAGCTCAGCGGTATAACCCACTGCACCACTGGGGGCATTAACATTCTGAAATTTCAGTCAAAAGCCTGAGATTAGACCAGGTTTTATACCTTGGCCATTCTAGGGGAAGGCAAAGTGTAGCACTCCAGCAGTTGGGTTGAAACTCCTATTAGCAGCAACCATCACAGACACTGCTGGGAAGCTACAGTCCAACAACTTGTAGAGGACCACATATTATCCTCCCTGGTTTAGAAGAAAACCCATCTGCATTGGTTATCAATGAAAACAACAACCCCAAAAAGAAAGAATGAGGTCCAAGACACCACAAGGAACAAATTCTTAGACCAATCACTTTTATTAAACATACAAAATTTAGTACAAACCAAGGTAAGTGTTATAGAAAGCACCACAAAGGCAGGGGATTCAGAGAAGAGAGCAAACATGCTCCCCTATCCCATGTTAGAGAGGGCATTAATATGGCACCACAGAGCCAATGCACACACTTTATCAAATAAAGGAAAAGGCCATAACTCCCAAAATACCCAGGAGTTAGGGACAAATCTTTTGGTGCCTCCATTAATCACATCTCCTCCTACCTCATGAAGTAGGGGACACGATTCAGGGTACAAAACAAGTAATATTTATAAATTAGCAATCAGCAAAGCAAAGCATTCTGTGGGGTTTTCCCCAACCAACGTGGCACTTAGTACAGATTTTGTAGTGCCAACGTGATAGAGGGGTGTATTTCTTGGATGGAAATCCACAACATGAGATAACTACTTAGGCCCAGCCACAAGCCTGCGTCTGTGGGAGTCTTTGTCAACCACCAGATGGGGCAGTGAGAGACCACAACAGAAGAGGTCCTCCAAATGTTTAAGTGCCAAGAACCTTCTTCATCCGTCCTAGAGTGTTTTGAGATCTTCCGAAATGTTACTGCCACCTACATTTGCGAGAGTGAAACTATGGACAGAGTGTGTTGAAATCCACCAGAATTGTGTATTTTTAATCATGGAAGCCACACCCTAAGAGACAACACAGACACCACATATCCTCCCTTATACATACGAGATGGCAGAAATGGTTGTGGCTCCAAGCCACTCAAACGCTGGTATGTGTATGTGCAATGGAGAATATTATCTTAATATGACATAGCCTCCTCAACTGGGCCTGAGAAACCATCTCTTGGAACATATGTGAGTGAGGTGTAACTCTTCAGATGTTGCTGGATTGCAGCTCCCAGCATTTTTAACCATTTGCTATGTATAAAGGTGTTAGTGAGATTTCAAGACCACCTGAAGGGATGTAATTTGCATACTTGTCTTAGAGGGATATTCAATGGCTTCCAGGGTCTCAAGGTTCTCTGGTCCTTCATTAGCTTAGGAAGGATCTGGTGGGCCATCACAGCATGCTTGGATCACTGCTGCTTTTCCTGTCATTTTTGGACTCAAGTGAAAGCCAGAGATCAGGATTTCTATCTTTCTCCATCCCAACTCCATGATACTTGAGGCTTTTGTCATCTTCCTTTGGAGTCTGACAACAAAAGCTAAGGGGAGTCTTTTAAGTTGGCACACAATGGCCAAGACTCTCTTGTCATCTCCATAGTATATTCTGCTAATGTTCTTCCACTGGGGAACAGGATTGATGTAATTCTCCACCCACAAACACTCAAGAGGATACTGTGATAGACTGGTGTCATCTGGAAGGGGTTTGGGGGGTTCGGAGAGAAAGAGAGACAGGAAGAAAGGGCAAACCATGGACTGTTCACCCCCAATCCAAGTCATTTCCTAGACTTAATTGAGGTTAACAATGCAATTTGTCAAAAAGAAGAACTATCACACTCCTTCCAGCTTCTCAAACCAAGCTGGTCTTGGCTAACCGGGTCAGCAAAATCAACTTCTGCAAGGACAAAAAAGGGGGGGGCTCTGTACCCCACTGCTTCCCAAAAAAAGATGTCAGGTGTTAAACGCCCACCATTTTTTGCATCTAGCCCAGTTAACATCAAAAATAAAATTAGCTTTCGCCGGTGCAAAATACAGTGAGTTATGCAGACTGGACTGAAACCAAATAGTAAAGACTGACAGCCAAGAAAATGGAGAGGGAAGATGAATATGAAAGGTGGCTGGCTATGAGGAAAGTGATGCTTGGACATTTCAGTGGAGGCAGTGTAATGCAAATCAAGGAGACAGTGGGATAAAATAAAACAATCTGAGTCTTGGTTAACCCAAAACAGGCGGCCTGCAACCTTTAAGTAGAATAAAGTTTCAGACAGAAATCAAGCAAGAATAGGGGAGGGGGGTTAAGGTATGCTCCAAGACCAAGTGGCAACTGACTCTCAAGGAGCTGGTGTCTCTACTCTTTGGGAAGCCTGAGCGTCTTGTGTGCATTCCAGCAACCGGACTCCACGGAGAAGGACCTGCAGAAAAGTATCGCTCAACTTTCCTCTTCTGGCCCGGTTGCAGTCAGTCAACAGAGTCACAGACCTGTTCCACAGAAGCATTGAAAGCATGGGGCTGGTCGGCGTAGACATGGTGGGAGGCACCCGGAATAGCCTAAGGAAGAAATATGAAAGCCAAGAATGAGCATTGGGTTTGGTATAGGTGAAAACCAGGCCTACTTAGTTCCAGTCTACACAGATAGTAAGAAAAAAACCCAATAACCTATATACGCTGAAGGCAACTGATCTCATGTGATCTTGGGGAAAAAGCAGAGCCTGTTCTAGTCAAAGCTTGAATTCGAGATTGTCAATGAATACCATGTGCTGTAGGCTATATTTCAAGAAAAGGAACTAGCAAAACTACCTGTACCTTTCCTGAAGCATACTATAGACTTGCACAGGACCTAAAGAGGCCCACAAACACATCTCTGGGTGGGGAATATTTTTTGGAGCATAAGTAAGTGAAACTGTGGGCAACAGAAAGTAATATAAAGTAGAGTCTTGCTTATACAACATAAACAGGCAGAATCTCTATCTCTTCTCTATCTCTATATATAATAAAGCGAAATGTTTGTATGTATGTTTGTTTGTATGTTTGTTTGTATGTTTGTATGTATGTTTGTGGCAGCGTTCTGATTGGCTGCCACTTCCACAGGCCACAGCGACCAGCGCAGGTGATAGACCTGCACCAAACTTGGTACACATAACCTCCCTGACCCCCTTTACGTCCTGGTGTGGTTCAGGGGACATGACCCACGGATTATGGGATTTGTAGTACTTTCAAACACTTTGGTTCTCACAGGCCACTGAGGCCACCAAAAAGGACCAATACAGGCCACACTTGGCACACACAGCCCCCATGACCCACTCTACGTCCTGGTGCAGTTCGCAGGAGGGTGGACCATGGATGATGGGACTTGAAGTACCTCTACTCACTTCCCAAGTCCGCTGTGACCCTCATCCAATTACTGATCGAGACCACACTTGGCACACATAACCCTCATGACTGCCTTCACGTCCTGGTCAGGTTTGGGGGAGGACTGACAATGGATGATGGGATTTGTAGTACTTTCACACCTCTGTTCCCACAGACCACTGCGGCCCCCAACAAACACCGATAAAGACCACATTTGGCACACAGAGCTCCAGTGACCCACTCTACAGCCTACTGAAGTTTGGAGGGGGGCAGAACATGGATTATGGGACTTGCAGTACCTTCCTTCACTTTCCAAGACTGCTGCAAACCTCATCCAATGACTTCTCAACACCAAACCTGGCACACAGAGCCCTCATGACCCACTCTACATCCTGGTGCCATTTTGTCTGAGACAGATCACAGATGATGGGACTTGAAGTACCTTCACTCACTTCCTCAAAACAATGCAACCCTCATCCATTCGCCAATACAGACCACACTAGGCATACACAGCCCCCATGACATCCTACTGCAATTTGGAGGAGGGTGGCCCACAGATGATGGGACTTGCAGTACCTTCAGAAATTTCATGATACCACTACAACTCCCAATAATGAGGGATCAAGACCACACTTGGCACACAGAGTCCCCATGACCCACACTACATCCTGCTGCAGTTTGGAGGACGGCAGCCCATGGATGATGGGACTTGGAGTACCTTCCCTGATTTCCCAAGACTGCTGCAAACCTAATCCAATGACTGAGCAACACCGAACCTGCCACACAGAGCCCTCATGACCCACTCTACATCCTGCTGCAGTTTGGTGTGAGACAGACCACAGGTGATGGGGCTTGAAGTACCTTCACTCACTTCCAGAAAACAATGCAACCCTCATCCATTCGCCAACACAGACCACACTAGGCACACACAGCCCCCATGACCCAATCTACATCCTACTGCAATTTGGAGGAGGGTGGCCCACAGATGGGACTTGCAGTACCTTTAATAATTTCATAATACCACTACAACTCCCAATAATGGCCAAACTTGGCAGACAGAACCTCCATGACCCACTCTACATCCTGCTGCACTTTGGAGGAGGGTACACCATGGATAATGGGACTCGCACTACCTTCACTAACTTCCTGAAACCACTACGAGCCACGTACACTTATGATAAGGATCAACCTTGACACACAAGGCCTTTCTCAAATGACCCGGGCAACCCCGGGTCCCCAAGCTAGTATTGGATAAGCGAAAATGTTGGATAAAAGGGAGGATTAAAGAAAAGACTATTAAACGTCAAATTACATTAGGATTTTACAAATTAAGCATCAAAACATCATGCTTTACAACAAATTGACAGAAAAAGCAGTTCAATAGACAATAATGTTATGTTATGTAGTAATTACTGTTTTTACGAATTCAGCATCAAAACAGACAGGAGTTCTTTCTTTCTCCCACCCTGGACATTATTCCACAGGTAAATATACACTCCACTTCCCTCACCTTCAACAAACTTCTGAAGATGCCATTAGCCACAGTTGCAGGCAAAACTTCAGGAGAGAATGCTACTGGACCATGGCCCTATAGCCCAAAAACCTCACAGCAACCCAATGTGTTGTTGACTGCAGGATTTTCCCAAGGCTTCAAACCAAACTGCTCCATTTCGCCACACTCTTGTTTCTGCCAAAAGCTCATTCTCCATCAATTTTCTATCCCTTGCTTTACTCTTTCCATTTTCTCTTACATTAACATGCTCCTTTTTGTTCTCAGGCCGGGAGGGACGAGACATGGTTGGTGCAGGTTGAATGCTGTGCCCAACAGGAAAAATCTCTGCCGGCCACATCTCGCTCCTCCCAGCGGACGCCCGGCCAGCGGATAGGCCCGCTGTGGTTGCTTCCTAGAGAAACAGCTGTGGATCCGGGTAGGAGGCAGACTACGTTGGATAATGCAGAACATTGGATGAGCGAAGACTGGCTAAGCGAGAATCTACTGCAGGGGTGCTCATTAGGTAGATCGCGATCGACTGGTCGATCCCAGGACCGAAGGAGGTCGATCCCAGCTGGATGGGGCACTTCTGAGGGGGCAGAGCCAGGCCGCGCGAAGCCCCGCCCCCTTCCCCCGGCTTTAGCGCTTCCGCAGCTTCTGGAGGCAAGAGGGGGGAATGCCAAGGCAGTAGTGGCATAGATAGCCACTACTGGCTTGGCATCCCCTCTTGCCTCCAGAAGCTGTGGAAACGCTAAAGCCAGAGGGGACGGGGGTGGAGCCAGGCTGTGCAAAGCCCCTCCCCCCCCCCAGCTTTAGCGGCTTCCGCAGCTTCTGAGGCAAGGGGATGCCAAGCCAGTAGTGGCATAGATAGCCACTACTGGCTTGGCATCCCCCCTCTTGCCTCCAGAAGCTGTGGAAACGCTAAAGCCGGGGGGAGGGGGCGGAGCCAGGCTGTGCAAAGCCCCGCCCCCTCCCCCCGGCTTTAGTGCTTCCGCAGCTTCTGGAGGCAAGGGGGGGGGGATGCCAAGGCAGTAGTGGCATAGATAGCCACTACTGGCTTGGCATTCCCTCCCTCTTGCCTCCAGAAGCTGCGGAAGCACTAAAGCCAGAGGGGGAGGGGGCGGAATCAGGCCGCACTAAGCCCCACCCCCTTCCCCCTGCTCCGCCCTGGTAGATCTTTCAGACTTGGTTTTATTAGAAGTAGCTCGCATGCTACTTGGTCTTGGATCAAAATCAAGATATTTTATTCACATATTTAACGACAGCGGCAAGGATAGTACATGCAAAAAAGTGGAAACTGAAAGAAATGGCAACAATAGAAGAATGGCTGGTCAAGATAGAAGAAATAAGAGAAATGAACAAATTAACATTTGCCTTAAAGAGATTGTACGGAAGGCCCATAAAAAACACGGACTGGAACCTGTATGAAGAATTTATGAAAAATTATAATTGGATAAAACTATGCGATAGAGAGAGGTATTTCCTAAGTGATTAAACACAAAGAAGGAATGATAAAAGAAGTTAAGTGGAGAAGTCAAGTATGAGAGAATTAAAAGGGGGAAAAATTGACAAAACAAAAAAAAACACAAGAATGATGATTTGGAAGTCACAGACCCCTTCCCTACCCAACTTTCCCTTATCTCACCCTTACCTCTCCAATCCCCTTTCCAACCCCCAATTTTACCTAATATTTCCTGGGCCAATACCCTTTAGATAGGATGTTTTATGTATATATGAAAACTCAATAAAACTCTTTTAAAAAAAGAAGTAGCTCGCATGCTGAAAAAGTGTGGGCACCCCTGCTCTACTGTATCACTAGAAAATATTCACCACAGGATCACATGTGTAAAAACATATATCGTTCATTCTTTACAGCATGCAAACAGACAAGAGATATGCAAAGAACAGAAACAATATCCCCCACTCAGAAATGTTTGTTTCTTCTCTAGGTCACAATTTTATGATACGCTTGCAGCCAAAGTACAGTTAAAATATAGAGACCATTGTTATCCAAGGATTCTACTGTACTGACATTCAAAACCCATAAAGGCTGAACATCTGTTTTTTGTATTTAAAAATAAGTGAGAATTTTGGAATGCTGCATTCTGTTCCAAGCATAGGATTCCATCACTGAACATACAAGGAAAATCTAAGAACAATGGGCAGGCTTCACTTTAAATCTTTTGGCAAATGACTTACTATGTCACAAACATAGCTTTCTGGTCGCAGGTCCTTGACTTTCTCCCCAGTGCTGGTATCAATCCAGGAATTGGCACCGTAGATGAGGGTGATAGGCAAGTCGCGGCGAACCAGGTGGATGCGTTCCAACATGGGACGTCGGGCCCAGCCAAATGCTTCTGACATGGCCTTGAACCCTGCTTCGCCACTGTGGGAGAAAGGAGAAGACAGCATGGTTAAGGAAGATGGGGAAAGGGGTTCCTTTTCTAGATGGGGAAAGGGGTTCCTTTTCTCACAAACCCCACTGGAGTTCTCTTGGAAGATGGCAGAACAGGACAGCCATTAAAACATATCCGGTGCACAGCTCTGCAGGTTCTTTATTATTAGGGTGTTTATATGATTCTTTTCAATCCAATAGGACTCAAAAATGGTAGGTTACATACCTGTGACCATCTTTCTTCGAGTGAAGCTCTGTGAATCCACACTTATGAAGTTTGCGCGCCAGCGCGGGCTTCCAACGGAAACTTTCCCAGTTTGAAAAGTTTTGGCGGTAGCTCCGCCCAGCCGGCCCGGAGGGCATAAAAGGCGCCTCCATGCGCGCCCACCCCATTCCTACGCCACCATAGCAACTAGGAAAGGGTGGTTTGAGATAGAGGGGACGGCCGGGCGGGTTCGTGTGGATTCACAGAGCTTCACTCGAAGAAAGATGGTCACAGGTATGTAACCTACCATTCTTCTTCGAGAGCTCTGTGAATGCACACTTATGAAGACTTACCGAGCTAAGGTGAAGGAGGTGGGAACAAACCAGCCAATTTTTTGAAAACCGAACAGGTTTATTGCAACCAGCAATATGAATAAATAACACATCAACCAAATAAATATGAGTGGAAGGCATGCTCCCACTTGTAAACACAGTGCAACAAGCACCACTCATGTCAGGCACACAGGCCTCATAACAGTAAGTGCAACGAGCACAAAAACTACGTAGGTGCACAACCGGTGCAACCTAGACCCGTAAGGCTTAAGGGTAAAGCGCGCTTTAACCGGTAGACTGTGCCCCTACTCGGGGCACGGCAACTCTTGTACATTAGAAGTGCAAACAGAAAGAGGGGGTATCGCTCGACCTAAACTGTCGAACGAACCGTGCATAGAGGGGAGAGACAGGGTTGCCTACTAGGCACTGCCCTGAGGGCCCTTGGGGTTGAGAATTGACCGACCAAAAGCCGCCTCCCTTCTAAATAGGGTGTCTACCCGGTAATGTGATGTGAAGGTCGAGGGGTTGGCCCAGATGGCCGCCCTACAGATTAAGTCCAAGGGGATTTAAGTGGAGAAAAGCGGTCGACGTGGCCACTGCCCTTGTCGAGCGGCCCTTGACCCTAGGGGGACACGGTTGGCGGGCTATCTGATAGCACAGCTCAACCAGGGACGCCACCCAATTTGACAGTCTCTGTGATGACACCGGCAAGCCCAGCTTGTCGGTGGCATAGGAAACGAAGAGTCTTGTCGACCGACGGTACTCCGCCGACCGACTCTTGTAGACCCAGAGGGCTCTTTTGACATCGAGGGCTCTGAGCGCCGAGTCACTGTCCCCAGATTGGGAGGACCCCAGGTCCGGGAGCACAATGTCGGTGTTGACATGGAATGGAGACACCACCTTAGGCAGGAAGGTGATGTCCGTCCGCAGGATGGCCCTGTCTGCCAAAAACAGCAGGTAGGGCTCGTCGACCCGGAGCGCCGCCAGCTCGGAAGGCCAACGCGCCGAGGCAATGGCGACCAGGAACGCCACCTTCCAGGAGAGGAGGCGTAGGTCGATGGACGACAACGGCTCGAACGGTGGAGATGCAAGGCAGGACAGCACCAGGTCTAGACTCCAACCCGGCGTCGGTGGATGTACCGGGGGGCGGGTGTTGTTGACCCCTCTCAGGAATCTCTTGACCATCGGGTACTGGAATAGCAAAGGGGCTCCCCTTTGCTGATTCTGCCAGGTGAGCGCAGCCAGGTGGGTTTTCACCGAGGACATGGACAGCCCTCTGTCGACCAATCCGGCCAGGAAGTCCAGGACCGCTGGAATCGAGAGCGGGAAGACGGCGGCGGACCGGTCCGTCTGGAACTTGGCGAAGCGGGCTATGCAAGCTGAATACGCCTTCGACGTGGCCGGTTTGTGGGCTGCTGCCAGGATCGCCGCTACAGCCGGTGAGACGTCCGACGCCCGTGGATCCTCCACGCCGCCAAATGTAGGGACGGAAGGTCCGGGTGCAGGAGCAGCCCCTTCTCCCGAGTCAACAGATCTGGACGGTGAGGGAGAAGCATGTATTCTTGACCCGTCAAGTGGAGCAGGGTCGGGAACCAGACCTGCCTCGGCCAGTAGGGAGCGATGAGGATACAATCGGTCCCCGAGAGCTGGATCTTCTCGATGATTCGGAGAAGAAGTGGGAACGGCGGGAAGAGGTAGAAGAAACCCGTCGTCCAGTCGAGCAGGAGTGCGTCCCCGAGGCAACCCCGGTGTGCATCCTGGGCAATCCTAGCACCGAAAACTGGCAGTTGGCTGTTTTCCGGCGATGCGAAGAGATCTGCGTCTGGGAATCCCCACCGCTGGAAGACACGGTGGAGTTCCTCCGGATGCAGCATCCATTCGTGGGACGACCAGCTGGTTCTGCTGAGCGAGTCCGCCTCTAAGTTCTTGACTCCCGGAAGATGGACGGCTCTGGGGGTCACCTGGTGACAGATGCACCACTCCCACAGGCTCTGGGCTAGGGCCAGGAGTTTCCTCGAGCCCGTTCCGCCCTGTTTGTTGACGTAGTACATGGCCACTATGTTGTCTGTCCTGACCAGTACTACGTGTCCCCTGACGAAGGGGGCGAAGGCCCGAAGAGTCTTGGCTATGGCCAGGAGCTCCAGGTAGTTGATGTGATGGAGCCTCTCCGTCGTCAACCATTGTCCGTTGATCGACAGGGTGCCTGTGTGGCCTCCCCACGCATGCAGCGACGCATCGGTCGTCACCGTGATGGATGGAGTCACCGTGTGGCAAGGTACTCCCTTGCACACGTTGGTCTTGGAAGTCCACCACCGAAGGGAGTCTCTGACCGCCTTCGGGAGGGACAGCTTCTTCGAATGGTGCTCTCTGACCGGGTTGAAGTGGTCGAGAAACCACCGCTGCAGCAGCCTGAAGCGTAGCCTTGCCAGTGGAGTAACAGACACTGTGGAGGCCATGTGGCCCAGGGTGACCTGGATCTGCTTTGCCGTGATGCAGGGCCTGGTGCAGCTGCTCAGCTCGCGTCGGAGCGCTTGAAACCTGACCTCTGGCAGATAAGCGAGCTGATCGACGGAGTCGAATATTGTCCCGATGAACTTGATGGTCATTGTTGGGACCAGTTGGGACTTCTCTTCGTTGAGGCGCAGGCCTAATGAAGAGAGTAACTGCAGAGTCACCGAGACCTGTTGTTGCAGGAGTTCCGGAGACTGAGCCGCCAGCAGCCAGTCGTCCAGGTAGGGGAAAATCCGGATTTTCTGCCTTCTCAAGTGCACAGCCACGACCGACATGCACTTGGAGAATGTTCGAGGTGCTGTCCCGAGGCCGAAGGGAAGGACGTTGAACTGGTACGTCCTTCCGGCTATCTTGAAGCTCAGGAAGCATCGATGAGCAGGCCGGATCGAGACGTGGAAGTATGCGTCCCGAAGGTCGATCGAGGCGAAGTGGTCGCCTGCCCGGAGAAGCGGGAGAATGGACGACACACCGACACCATCCTGAATTTCCTCGGCGAAACGTACGCGTTTAAGTCTCTGAGGTCCAGGATGGGTCGCAGGGAACCGTCTGGCTTCGGCACGGTGAAGTACCGTGAGAAGAATGCCTCTCTTTCCTTGCTGTGGGGGAGCTGTGAAATTGCTCCCTTTTGAAGCAAGTTGTCGACCTCCTCCAAGATCACCTCGGACGGCTCCGTCTCGACGATGAACCCTGTCGGCGGGAGCTCGTCGAATTCCAAGGCATAGCCGTCTTTGACAATCCGGAGAACCCATGCATCTGAGGTGATGCGTCGCCAGGCACTGATGTAGCGGGCCAGGCGGTCTCCGAAGGGAGGGTGGGATGGTGGAGGTCGAGGGTTGGGGGGAGGCATGATGGTGGCAGCGGTACCTAGCGAGGAGGCGGTGTCGTCCCTCGCCCCGTCAAACACGGCGATTCGATTGTCCATTGCCGTTGTTCTGGCGGGGTCTCGACTTGTTGCCTTGGCGGGGTCGATTGGCCTGTTGGTTCTGCTGCTGTCTCGGCTGCTGTTGCTGGTGTTGCTGCGGAGCCGAGTATGGCCTCGGGGATTGGCGGTACTGCGCTCTGGGCTGGAACTTTGCCCTCTGGTAGTACCGGGGCCTGGGCTGTGTCGGTGGTCGATCCAACTTGGCCGTCAGGACTCTGAAGTCGTGAGTGGCCTTCAGCTTGTCATCCGTGCCCGCAAAGAACAGTCCCTGGGCATCAAACGGCAAGTCTTCGATGGTCTTTTTGGAGTTGGAGGACAACCCCAAAGACTTCAACCACGCGTGCCTGCGGATGGCGACACCGTGGGCCAGCAGCTTTCCTGACGTGTCCCCCGTGTGGCGGGCCATCAGGATTTGGTGGTGTGCCAGCGACTGCGCCTCTTGTGAGATGGAGAGGAGTGCAGTCTGTTGTTCTTGGGAGAGATCCTGGAAAAAGGGTTGGGCCCTTTCCCACAGGATCTGGTGGTAGGCTCCCATGCACGCCCCGTAGTTAGCCATTTTTGTCAACAAGAGTCCGGCTCGGTAGATCTTTCTGCCGACCGTGTCGAACCTCTTTCCCTCTTGGTCGGAGGGGGCTGTGGACTCTCGGCCCGAGGACTGGGAGGAGGTAACGATCATCGAGTTGGGTGTCGGATGATCGTGCAGCCATTCCTTCTCCCTCTCGTCGATCTTATACCACGCCTCGATACGCCCGGACGTAGGAGGGATGGTCGACGGGGTCTTCCACGACGCCTTCACCACCTCTTCCAGGGGTCCCAGCATGGGAAGGTGTGGCTGGGCCGCGTCCTCGACTTGCACCCTGCTGAAGACGGGGCAGGTGCTGGATCTCGTAGGGACATAGGTCTGCATGCCCAAAGATCTTGCCATTCGGCACACCTGTTCACCGAAGGCTCTCGCGGAGTCTGTCGGTGACGATGAAGGTTCCACCTAGCAGCCTCTATGGGACGGTGTTCTGTCCATATTGAGGGACAAGATGGATCCCGACCTCAGCGATCGAGGGACCTCTCCATCTTCGACCTCGTCTCCCGACCATGGCTGAACCACATCCTGGTTCACCGGAAGTTGTGACTGTGGCGGTGACCTTGCAGTCGAAGGGCCCGCGGTTGTCAGTGTTGACTCGGGAGGGAGGTTTCGCTCGGCCGGAGCCAAGGCGAGCCTCGTGGTCTGTCTGCCCTTGTCGGGCGAGGTCACGAAAAGTTGTCGGACCGAGGTCTGGCCCAAGGGGACCCTGACGACGGTCTGGACAGAGTCTCTCGGAGAGACGTGTGGCTCTACCCCTGTCTCCACAGCGAGAACAGGGATAGGCGAGGAGTCAGGGCACGACACCGAAGACGATGACGTCAGAGTCCTGCGCCTCTTTGGCGATGGCGGTCTCGAGGCAGCGGCCTCCAGAGACTTGCCCGGAGTCACAGGAACCAGGCCTCTGGTCTGGGCTCTACAGGCTTCCTCGCTCGACCTCCGGAAAGCTATCTCCATAGCCCGATCGGAGGGAGTCTTCGCGATGGTCGACCTCTGGGAGAGGCCCGACGCCATCGAGCTCGTCGACAACCGGCGAGGTTGAGGCAGCTGAACCGTTTCGGTGGTCACGGTGCAGGGCCTCTTCGACACCGAAGTCTTCGAGGAGACAGACTTCGTGTTCTTCTCCTTCCGTGGACGCTTCTTCACGGGTGAGCGGTCGACACGGTAGGGGCCGGAGCAGCCGCCCCGGACCCCAAGGAGGCAGATGGGACAGCCGTCGCCATCTCTGGAGGGCAGAGAGCACGCTCCGTCAGGTAGGCCTGAAGCCTGCGGGCTCTCGCTTTTCTGGTGTGCGACGAGAAGGCCTGGCAGTGTCGGCAAGCGGGAACAACGTGCCCCTCTCCGAGACACCGAAGGCACTTCGAGTGACCGTTGCAATCGCAGGATGAACACTTTTTGAAACTGGTTGTGGACATACTATGCTCACACAACCAGCCGTATTTCCGATGTTGCCCAAGTGGCGGAAAACAAAGGAATGGGGTGGGCGCGCATGGAGGCGCTTTTATGCCCCCTCCGGGCCGGCTGGGCGGAGCTACCGCCAAAACTTTTCAAACTGGGAAAGTTTCCGTTGGAAGCCCGCGCTGGCGCGCAAACTTCATAAGTGTGCATTCACAGAGCTCTCGAAGAAGAAGTAGTGTTTAAAAAGCACCAAAATGCCAAAAGCACAAAGCAGGCCTTTGGTATCTGCTGGGGATGGGTCCCTGGACCCATGATGCTCAAGTACTATGCTATACAGTAAAATGGCGCCCATTGTTTAAAATAGCAAACAACTCTTAGTCCACCATGAGTCCCCTCAGGGAGAAAGGACGGTCTATAAATAAAGTTATTATTATTATTATTATTTATTGTGTCAGAAGTGACTTGAGATAACTGCAAGTCGCTTCTGGTGTGAGAAAATTGGCTGTCTGCAGAGATGTTGCACAGGGGATGACCAGATGTTTTACCATCCTGTGAGAGGCTTCTCTCATGTTCCCACATGGGAAGCTGGAGCTGACAGACGGGAGCTCAGCCTATCTCATGGATATGAAGCACTGACCTTCAGGTCAACAATTCAGCCGACACAAGGGTTTAATCCATTGCGTCACCACAGCTCATTATTATTATAACTCATTGTTAGTACTATTATTATTATTATTACTCAAATGAGTGCACGAGAGAGAACCTGGGGTTCAGTAAATTGGTGGGAGGGAATGCTAGAGTATTCCTACACATCAGCTTAGTGCTCAATGTGTGGCAGAATTGCTTTGCTTTTTGGATTTAAAAAAACTGTCTGGGCTGTAATGGGTTGGATCCCTGAAAACAGAACATGGATATGGATATGGAGGCCTGGCTGTACAAAGAAAGACATGAGATAACTTAATTCTTCTAAAATGGTCGTGCAACTTGTTCAGTTATGCTCTTAAATAAAAATAATAGCACCACAATTTTTGAAGAATTACGTTATCTCATGTTTTTCTTCCCAAATGCATAAGGTAGTGGCATACCTAGTATATTTGACATCTAGAGCAGATCATATGTAACACCCCAAGGGAGAGAATGGGGGAGACCTGGATTGGGAAAATAGTATTTCTGGTTTGGGGACAGGCAAGCTGGTTCCGATAGTACAGCAGCTGGGACAGAGTAGTGATGTTCTCACCTGGGTGTTTGAGCATTGCAGTGGTAGATGTATTCCGAGATGGTATCGTCGTCAAAGAAATCGGCAAACTTCTGCCTAAAGTCTGGACGGAAGCGCTGCACTAGTCCAGGACCTGGAAAGAAAAACAGAGCTGGTAGGTTAACTCCAAGCTGACGAATTGTAACCTATAGTCAAGCCTTTAAGCAAGACCTTCACACCCTGAGTCCCTCCAGATGTTTGTAACTCCAACTCCCAGAAGCCCTAGCTATCTTGTTCAATGGTCAGGAATTCTGGGAGCTGAAGTCCAAAACATCTGGAGGGCCGCAGGTTGTGCAGGCCTGCTTTAAGCCATGTGTGGGCAATCAGGGAAAGCAAGGGAGGCACATTAATCATCCAGGTTACCCAGACTACACCCTCCTTACCTAAAATTACCCCTCCCCCAATTTTCTAGGGCAGAGGGAACAGTTCTGTTAAGTTTGGGGTGGTGTTTTGGGCTATTTAAGGTCCAGGAGAGTCAATTTTTTCACAAAAGAAATGAACTTGAAATTACCGTATATAATCAAGTATAAGTCGAGTCAGTCCCTTTTTTAGCCTGAAAAAGACCCCTTTGGTTTATACTCAAGTGAGATCCTGGTGGGAAGGCGTGGGGCTGAAATAAGTCCTTCTTAAAGCCCCATGCCTTCCCGCCAGGACCCTCACCTCTCCACCCATTTCTCCCGCCCTTCCTTCCACCTAAGCACTCACAGTAAAAGTCCCTTTTTATAATATAATAAAATAATATAAACTAATAATATATTATCCTCCTTCCATAGGAAGAGAGGCACATAGCAAACAGTGGGAAGGCCCTGGAAGAGATATAGTTCATAGTAATAGTGCACAGTAATAATGCTCCCTCCGTTTTCCTCTCGCTGCACATGCGCCTCCCTCCCTCCTCCTGTCGCTGCGCACTCCCTCCCTCTTTATTCATACTTTAAGAGTTACATCAGGCCCTACAAGCCCCTATTTCCACCTCATGCCCACTCCATCTCCAGCAAAATAAGGAGTCATTTGTTTAAAAGAATTAGAAACAAGCTGTCCTCAGGGGCTGTAATAACAATTTTAGGTAGTATCGACAGTTAGAACTGCTGGTCCTTCAGTGTATTCCTCAGCACTTGTCCATTGTTCCTGCCAACCTACTCACCCCAAGGTCCAGCTGCCCGCAGCACGGCCAGAGGGTTCGACCGTCCCAGCACGGTCGCCACAGCCTTGACCCAAGTTGGAGGGGTATGGATCTGAGCTGGGTCTGTTGGTCGTGTGGGGAAGCCCCAGGGGTCTACGAGGATCAGATGTTTTACTCTGGATAGGAGAGGTGGAAAAGACATACTGTTGTAAACTACTCACAAATGCTACATGCAGGAATAGTAACCTACTAAAGTGGAGGTTTCCTTGACAGGCTAGTGTATTACATGCAGGAAGGGTTTTGAATCAATCAAATTGTCCTGAGAAACATTCAAATATGAGATCTCTTATCTGCCTTTTTGAGTAATGCAGTTCAGCAAAAACCAAGCAGTGCCATTTTTGAGGTTGCCAAACCTTCGAATGAGATGTAAGAAGGGCAGCTCCATATGAGAACATTTAAAAATCGTGATAGACTCATCTTTTCTGAATTAGTTACTTTGTGTGGGGGACGTAAAGGTAAAGGTTAGTGATGTCAGACTTTGGAGGGTGGTGCTCATCTCCATTTCGAAGCTGAAGAGCCAGCATTGTCCATAGACACATCCAAGGTCATGTAGCCGGCATGACTGCATGGAGCGCTGCTACCTTCCCACTGAAGCGCTACCTGTCGATCTACTCACATTTGCATGTTTTTGAACTGTTAGGTTGGCAGAAGCTAGGGTGAACAGCGGGAGCTCACCCTGCTCCTTGGATTCGAACCACCAACCTTTCGGTCAGCAAATTTAACCCGCTGCACCACCGGAAATATGCACCATTCAGAAATAAAGGAGAATGTGATAACATTTTATCCTGGTCCTGCTCTCTCTCTCTCAGTGTGAGTTTTCATTACTTAGATCAGTGTATCCCAACCTTTTTTGAGCCGCGGCACACTTTTAACATTAAAAAAATCCGGGGGCACACCACCAACCAAAATGACACAAAATGACACTCTAACACAGTAAAGAACGGTTGGGGGTTGGTGGCCTGCTGGGAGCAGCTGCTGGGAGTGCCAAAGCCGGGAGGGCGGAGCCAGGCTGCGCCATGCCCCGCCCCTACCCCAGGCATCACCTCTCCCAGCAGCTGCTCCAGCCTTGAGGGGGCAGTGCCAAGCCAGCGGTGCCAGAGCCAGCACAATGCTGGCTTGGCACTGTCCCCTCAAGGCTGGAGCAGCTGCTGGGAGTGCCAAAGCCCGGGGAGGGGGCAGAGCCAGGCCGCGCCATGCCCCGCCCCTCCCCCCAGCTTCAGCTCACCTACAGGCTGTGCCATGCCCCGCCCCCTCCCCCCAGCTTCAGCTCTCCTACAGAGGAGGAGCATGAGCGGTGAACGGGCTTCAGTGGGCGAGGGGCGAGAAGGGCGTCGGGGGTGGGGCCAAGAGGAAAGGCTGCCGCCACTGCCGCCATCCCATTGCGGGCTCTGTGGGGTCTGTGCCGGCAGACAGGCCGGAGGAGCGGCGGCTTTGGAGTGCCTCCCATCCCTGGAGGGGATCCGGGCCTGCAGCGGGAGCACTCCCCGACCTGCAGTGGCTTATCGCCCTGGCGACCCGGAAGACTTGATCGTCTTCCGGGTTGCCAGGGCGAACAGCTGCCTCAGATCACCGAGTACTCCCCCTGCAGGCCCGGATCCCCTCCAGGGATGGCAGGCACTCCAAAGCCGCCGCTCCTCCGGCCTGTCTGCTGACACAGGCCCCACAGAGCCCGCGATGGGATGGCAGCAGCAGCACTCCATAGCAGGGCGATCAGCTGGGGAATGGCTGGGGGCGAGAGCAGGCGGAGGCCTGCAGCTTCCGATCACCTGCTGATCTGCTCTCCTCTGCTGCGGTGGCAGCTGGGTCCGCTTTGCCATCCTCTGGGCTGGGGTCATTGGGCCATTCCATCTTGGGATCCTTCCTCTCTTCAGGATGTCAGCCTTTATTTTGGTTCGCACCTTGTCTTCTTGAATTTTATTTTATTTTAGTGGTTTTTATTATTATTTTATAATAATTTTATAATAATAATATAATAATTTTATATTATAATTTCAATATATTATAATGTCTATATAATATAATATAATAATTATGATATTAATACTAATAATATATGAATCTTGATATATTAATATGTTAATATTAATGATGTGTAATATATAGTAAATATGGTAAATAAATAAATAATGTAGATTAGAATGTAGTTCAGCCTTTAGGTGTGGCCCTCCATAATATTTTTTGGCTCTCGTGTGGCCCCTTGGAAAAAATAATTGCCCACCCCTGGCATAGACTCACCTCTCTGGGTGTTGCAAGCTGTAGGAAGCAGCCAAGAAGCCCCCAAGACTGTGGCCGAGCAGAATCATGTTGGGGATGCCCATCTCTTTACGCCAGGACTCAATGGAGCTGACAAACTCCTCCTCAGCCTCTTGGGCGTCACGGGAGAAGCGGGGCCGGGAGCTGCGTCCAAAGCCGAGGAGGTCAAAAGCGTGGACAGGACGTTGCTTACTTAGGTAATCTAAGTTGAGGATCCAGAGCCCAATGCCTCCGCCAAAACCATGTACCATCACCAGTGGAGTGCGTCCTTTGCCCCTTTCTGGAGAAAGGGACACCGTCCAGACCTTGGCCTGGTTGGGAAGGGACACATACCGGGTCACAAATCGGTTCTGGAGGCCTGAAATAGAGATGGAAGGGAGAGGTGAGTGCTCAGCACCCAGAGGCAAAAGTCAAACAAGACATAAGGTCTGGATTTTCCACAAAACAAGCGGTCTAAAGGGATAGTACTATCTATCTCCTGTGTGATGCCAATTCAATAACTACCTTCGTGACCGTATCTCACTCCATGAAACAGCCCGAGCTCTCCGATTTTCACCCAAGGAGACTTTCTGCTGTACTTTCTGCAACCGGGCTTGCCTATCTAGGATTGGCCTTCATAGTCATCAACACGCTTGTAGAAAGCGCAGGATGAGTCCTTCCTGAATCTGAAATTCCATACAAGGAACCCTGGAGGAAACACATCAAATCTAGGATTTAAATCTCCCAGAATGAAAGCATTCATTGGATGGTGGGCCGTAGTGTTTGGGGAGGACCGTGTCAGCATTTGGGCTACACGTTAATGGCACTCTCTATGTCAGTTATAACATTTGCCTCTTCCATTTCATGTAATTGCTTAGTTATAGTTACTCCTAAGTATTTTATTTTATTCTTAACTTTTAACCCCATATCAGATTGCTTCATAAAATCTTCTTCTTCCTTTTTTGTATAATTGAGTAACATCAAATGTTACAACATTAAGGCAAATGTTACAACATTAAGGAAAGCTACTCAAAAGAAGTTACTGGAATATGAAAATATAAAACTATCATGATTTGGACGAATAGCATTAATTAACATGAAAATCCTTCCAAAGATAAATTTTATATTTAGAATGGTACCACTACATATTTCGGAAGAGGAATTAAACAAACGGCAACAAATAATCTGCAATGTCAGTTGAGGGAGTCCCTTTGGAGGCTTCTCAGCACTTGGAACTATAGCCTGTTTGTGGAGGTGGGAGGCTGTCTGTGTAAGTGGACCACTCCACCACATACACAATTTTCAGTTTTATTATGTGTATAGATAAATGGTACAACAATCTGTATTTATTCAAATACAATGCTGAGTAAAATGGCAACCACAGCTTTGCGTCTTCCCCCTGAGGACATGCAATACCTAAAGCAGAACGTCCTGCTCCTCACTTCACTGAGGAGACTTTCTGGGGGACGGGTCAAAGGGAAGCAGCGCCATCAACTGTGACCCCATTGGAGCCGGCGACTCACTCTCTCACTCACTCACTTACTTTGGGAGCAAGCCTTGCCTTCCCTGGCCCAAAGGGAAGAAAGAACAGAAGGAGAAGGAGAAAAAGGAGGAGGGGGGAAAGGAGGAGGAGGAAGGGACACCGGGACTTACTTACTTACTTATTTATTTATTTACTTTATTTATATTCCGCTCTTCTCACCCTGAAGGGGACTCAGAGCGGATTACAGGTACACATACTTAGCAGACAATCCCTGCTGTTTCCACATAACACATATAGACGAACAGAGGCAAACTCTGGCCACCAGAGGGAGCTGACGCACTCCTCATCTCTCAGCATTCCCAGCATCCCTTGTTGTTCCTTCCGCATTGCTCAGCATTCCTGGAGTTCTTTAATGGCCTCATAATTCAGTCAAAATTTGCCTCCCCATTTAATGTGGTACCTTTATCTCCTACTTGACAGATGCAACCGTCTTTCGGGCTGCAAAGGTCAACAGCAGGCTACACTTAAAGGTCGAGCACCCACCTCGACCTGGGCAGGCCTCGAACTCATGACCTACTGGTCATAGAGATCTTATGCAGCTGACACTTACCCAACTGCGCCACATTCCCTGGTGTGGAAAGCTCTTGCATTTCACTTTTTATGTCTCCCTCCTTGCCTCAGCTTGTATCACTATGTCTTATTTTGGGGGGTATGGCTTCTATATCACAAATACTTAGAAATCGTTGAAGGTCCCTCCAGCGAACCTACAAGCCAGTTTGGGGTTACTGCACACCTCAGCAATGACAGCCTCCGTTTTACCGCGGATCCCACGGCCCCCTACTCTGGGGGTGTCGATGCTACTGGCGACTCCAATAGAAGGGCATATAACAACACTGCCCCCCGAACTCACCCTGAAAGGAGGAGGTGGACTTTTGGAGTTCCAGGCGGGGAAAATTTCCACCACAGCCTGAAAGAGAGCTTGGCCTTGCAGGCCATCCGGTCCCAATTTCGTCTGGCGGCCACTCAGTTGGCACGGTTGGGACAGATGCTCTCGGCCTTTCCACCCTACACCCACCTACCTCCGATGCCGACGAGCCGGCCGGACCGAGGATCAAAGGCTGAAGCGATGGGGATGGAGGTGATGGAGACCTGCATTCTGGGGGACGACTGCCCACTGGCGTCCCTGGGTCGGGGCAGCTGCCTGTGGTCTCGGGGAGGCCATGCGCAGCGTCCGGAAACCCAGGAGACCCAGAGGGCGGCCGAACGGCCCGTGGAGCAACGGGGACCACCGGAGACGGAGATGGAGGCAGCGCGGGAGGCCTGTGCCGCTCGCGGGGCCCAAGAGACCCAGGAGACTCAGTGCGCTGCCGGCCCCTCTCTGGAGCAACGGGAGCCGTTGGACCTCGAGCCGCTGAACATCTCGGCCATTCTGGCCAAGATCCCGGGCGAGCGGCCTCGGCGCAGGGCCTCCCGCCACTCACCCCTGAGGGCCCAGTCCAAGATGGCGCCGGCTACCCAAGATGCTGTAATGGCGCCTGAAGCCCCGCCTTCGTCTTCGCCTCCATCTGCCTCATCAACGGAGTGGGAGGCGGCCCTGCACCATCCGGGGAGGAGCCAAGGGCGGAGCCAGCAATGGGGAGGAGCCAGGAGTAGTGACCAAGAAGCCATCAAGGAAGTGCCAGCAGATCTCCCCTGTGACTGGGGAGAGGGTAAGCGGAGCATATCGAACAAGGATCTGAGGGGCCTGGCAGCCCCAGAACCTTCACCCCCATTGGCAGAGACATCTATCAAGCCTCAAGCCCCCCTTCCTGGCCAGGGTTTGACACACAAACTGCCTTCCCCCCTGTCATCTGGCAATGGAGGGGGGTGGAGGCGGAGACGGAGGAGGAGGCAGGCAAAGGGGCATACCCACACTGATGCCCCCAAACCTATGGCATCACCACCAGCCAAGGTAGACTGCCAGCTGGCCTTCCGTCCAGAGACATCTATCAAGCCTCAAGCCCCCCTTCCTGGCCAGGGCTTGGCACACAAGCTGCTTTCCCCTCTGTCATCTGGCAAGGGAGGGGGGTGGAGGCGGAGACGGAGGAGGAGGCAGGCAAAGGGGCATACCCATACCGATGCCCCCAAACCCATGGCATCACCATCAGCCAAGGTAGACTGCCAGCTGGCCTTCCGTCCAGCCAAACCGCGTGGCCCTTTGGGACTACAACGGACATTTCGGGCGAGAACCTTTTGGGGAGTTGCATATGGGGGCAGAAGGACCTCTGCCTCCCGGACCAAGCAGGCTAATCTACCCCTGAAAGACCTAGAAGGCCCCAAGCCCCAAGCGGAGCCCAACTCCTGCTACCCCCACTCTGTGTATTATGCCCAACCCCCCAAAGAGGTCAACCATGACCTAGAGGGTCTTAGTGGGGGGGGGGACGTCGGTTGGTTGGAGTCCCTGTTGTTACCCCTGCCCCGGGCTATTACTCTCCTCAAGTGCTCTCACTGCCAGTTGTGCCAAAACCCCTGGGTCAGTTGGCCCCCCCTGATTCTCCTTTTCAGGGGGTGTGCCGCAAATTGAGCCCTCATAGGCAGTGTTAGATTCCACTGGCGGGGCCCCTATTGCAGTGATCTCTGGGCCGGGGAGGCGCAGCATTAGGCACAGGCCGAAAGCGAGAGGCACCCAGAGTCGATGTATGACTCGGAGTGCCTCTGACCTGCGTCCTATCCCGAAGTACACTGATGACGGGTCTCCAATCTCCTCCCCTACCTCTCTGGTGTTAGTGAACGCGCGTTCTGCCAGGAATAAGACAGCAACCATTAAGGACTTTATTGAAGACCAGCGAGCTGATCTATGCTGTATTACGGAGACCTGGCTCCAAGACGGTGACGACATCTGCCTGCAAGAACTGGTCCCTACCGGCTACGCCGTCACTCACCAGAATAGGAACGGGAGGCGGGGGGGAGGCGTGGCGATCCTCGCCCGCGACCTGTTACATCTTAGAGCGGTCCCTGCGTTGGAGGCAGACGGGATTGAAAGTGTTGGCCTGATGTGTGGGGCCCGGAGAGTGTAGCCTTCTTGCTGGTGTACCGAGCACCTAGCGCGCCCGGCAAGGAGTCTATCCCTGCTGCTTGAGACTGTGGCGGAGTGGGCATTGAGGTTCCCTAGACTTGTGGTGCTGGGGGACTTCAATGTCCACGCCGACACAGCCTCCCCTCCATCTGCAGCAGGGGACCTGGTGTCGACCATGGCGGCATTAGGCCTCTCCCTTTCTAGGTCGGGCCCCACACATCGGGCTGGTCACACCCTCGATCTGATCTTCTCTGCAGGTGTCCAAGTGTCCGCCACCTCCGTAATAGAGGTGCCATGGTCGGATCACTGTGCTCTAAGAGTCCGGGTCGAACAACCACGCCCCCCCGGCAAGGGTGCCGAACCAATTTGGGTTCGCCCGAAGGGACTTATGGAACCAACTCGGTTCCTGAATGCCCTGAGGGATTTGGAGCCTGTCAGCGACTCGTCCGATGAGCTAGTTACCATCTGGAATTGCAAGCTATCTGCTGCTCTCGACGAGATCGCCCCTAAACGCCCTCTCAAACCCCGCATGCGTTGTTCCCCGTGGTTCACTGAAGATCTTCGAACCATGAAGCGGGAGAAGAGACGGCTAGAGCACATGTGGAGGAAGCTCCGTGACGGACCTTCGGAATCAGCTTATAAGCTCTTTATGGAGGCTTATGAGCATGCTGTCAAGGAGGCGAAAAATTCCCACTATGCCTCCTTGATAGCGTCTGCAGATTCACGCCCGGCTCAATTGTTCAGGATAATTCGGCAGCTGACGATGGTCCCTACCATCCCAAATAATGATGATCGGGCCCTCTCAGCCGAGGCTTTTCAGAATCATTTTGCAGACAAGATTGCGATGCTCCGCCGGGACCTCCCTGCCACGGTTGATACAGTACAGGAGCTTGAGACTCCGTGGCCCTCCGTCGGATCCACCTTCGACCGGTTTCGGCCACTGGACGCAGAGGATGTTGACAAGATTGTCGTAGCCCTTCGACCGACCACCTGCTCCCTCGATCCGTGCCCCTCCACGCTGATTCGAGCTTGCGTGGAGGGGTTACGAGACCCTCTGTTGAATATAGTCAACTGCTCCCTTGAGCAAGGGGTTTTCAGAGGAGTTAAAGAGGCGGTGGTCAGTCCATTGCTGAAGAAGCCCAGGTTAGATCCGCGGCTCCCTCCAATTACCGCCCAGTGTCCAACCTTCCGTACCTGGGCAAGGTAATTGAGAGGGCAGCAATGGACCAGCTGCAGACATTCTTGGATGAGACAACCTGGCTAGACCCCTTCCAGTCCGGCTTCCGCTCAGGCCATGGGACGGAGACTGTCCTGGTCTCCATCACAGACCTACTCCGCTGCCATTTGGACCGAGGCGGATCGGCGCTGCTCGTGTTATTGGACCTCACGGCAGCGTTTGATACTGTCGATTACCAACTTTTGACACACCGCCTGGCGGTGGCGGGGGTGAGAGGGACAGCCCTCAACTGGCTGTCCTCCTTCCTCCAAAACCGCCGGCAGCGAGTGAAGTGGGGAGGGGTGGCCTCCGAGGGCTCCCCCTTATGCTGTGGGGTCCCTCAGGGGCTATCCTCTCCCCCGCTGTTATTTAACATCTATACGCGACCACTCGCCCAACTGGTGTGGAGTTTTGGGCTGGAGTGCCATCAGTACGCTGATGACACCCAGCTCATTCTGAGGATGGACCCCGGGGTGGTCTCTGTACCCGATAATTTCCATCTCTGCCTGGAGGCCGTTACTGGATGGCTGCGAGCAAGTCAGTGGAAGGTGAACCCGCGAAGACGGAGATCTTGTGGCTGGGCCGCCCGGAGGGGTAGAGACCCAGTTGCCGACGTTTGACGGTGCGGCTCTTCATCCGCAACCGTCGGTAAAAGTTTAGGGGTCGGCTGGGCGCCCAGCTGTCTATGGAGGAGCAGATTGCCTGCGCCTGCAAGACAGCCTTCTTTCATCTACGTCAGGCAAAACGTCTGGCTCCTTACCTCTCCCGTTGCGACCTGGCCACGGTGATCCAAGCCACGGTCATCTCGAGGCTCGATTACTGTAATGCGCTGTACATTGGCCTACCCTTGTCGGCAATCCGGAAGCTTAAGCTGGTGCAGAACGCTGCAGCGTCTGTCTGCTCGGGAGCCTTAAGATTCGACCATGTGACTCCACTCCTGCGCGAACTGCACTGGCTTCCAGTTGAATTCCGGGTAATCTTCAAGGTGTTAGTTCTAACTTTCAAGGCCTTATATGGTTTGGGGCCAGTGTACCTGAAGGAGCGGCTTACCCCTTATGTGCCCAGGAGATCACTGCGCTCAGAGGGACTCAACCTTTTGGATGTGCCTAATATCAGGGTTTGCAGATTGGCTAGTACACGTCGGAGGGCATTTACCGCTGCCGCGCCAGCTCTGTGGAACGGCCTCCCCGAAGAGATCCGGGCCATCCGGGTTCTCTTGCCGTTCCGCAGAGCAGTAAAAACATGGCTATTCAGGCAGGCATTCGGCCCATAGCCAACTGCCACTATCTGCACTATCTGCATTATCTGCACTTGTGGGTTCGCTGTTAGCATGCCATTGCCAACTACTGCTATTGGCTGGTAATATGTTTTAATTCGGGTGTTTTAATTGTTTTACTGTATTTTAATGTATGTTTTATTTGCACTAACTTTGTGAACCGCTCTGGGCGCCAGAGAGAGCGGTATATTAAGCCGAACTTAATAAATAATAAATAATAATAAATCCTGCTACGGCTTATTTTATGGGTATGTCTTATTTTTAGGGAAACACGGTAGTTACAATTCCAAAACAATCATAGTCAGCAGGACCACTTTGAAAGATTCTTGCCAGCATGCTTTTGCTCCCTTATAAAATGTAAATATTTCTTCTAAGCTGTTGTGACAAGTGATTTGTGTTTGTAATTTTGTTGTCAAGCCGACTTGTGGTGATTCTGTCAATGAGAGAGTCCCAGGATCCCCGGTTATTTGCATCCCTGCTCAGGTCTTGCAATTCACGGCCATGGCTTCAATCCATCTATAGTGTGTTGTTCCTCTTTCCCTACTGCCTTCCCCTTTATCATCTTTTCTAATGAGTCATGTCATATCTTGAGTCTATTTGCAAAAACCCAAAAAGGCAAAAAGTCTGTAAGCGATGATGGTAAAGCAACTAGGGCAGAACTGGCCTAGGGACCTCTTCACTCTGAGAATGAACCTGCTTTAAATCCGGTTGCTGCCTCCTAGAAAATTCTGGGGTTTGTAGTTTAGGGAGGAGCCGTAAACAGCCTCACTAAACTACAAACCCAAGAATTCTTCAGGAGGGAGAAACTGGTTTTAAAGTGGTTTCATTCTCTAGTGTGATGAAATAGTAAGAAAGGATTTGCAGATCTTGGGGGCAGCCACAAAACACTGTTCTCGAAACACTTTACTCACACTGCAGGATCCGAGCTTCTACATTCTTGAGGTGCGACATGGAGGTAGGACTCCAGGCAGGGAGCCAGCCCCCTAACCAACCTTGGGACCTATGGAAAAGAGAAGAGATGGTTGAGGTGAGGGCAGGTTAAGGGGAGAATGGAGACAAATACCATGGAAGGAAAATGAATAGGGAAAAATCCACGAGGTATTAAGATAGTCAGTAATAGGAATGTACTTCATATACTCGAGTATAAGCCGACCCGAATATAAGCCGGGAAAACGTATTGACTTGAGTCTAAGCCGAGGGAGGAAAATGCAGCAGCTACTGGTAAATTTCAAAACAAAAACAGATACCAATAAAATTACATTAATTGAGGCATCCGTAGGTTAAATGTTTCTGAATACTTACATGAAACTGTAATTTAAGATAAAACTGTCCAACTCTGATTAAACCATTATTCTAACCTTCTTCAATGTAAATATGCTTATGTATCCTTCCAATAATAATAAAGATAATAAAATAATAAATGTAATAATAATAATAGAGTATTTATTTATTTACCACTCTTTTATCCCGCCCTTTTCAGCCCAAGTAAAATATTGGAAATGTAATAATAATAATAATAGAAGAAGAAATGGAATAACAATAATAAAGTAAAATAATAAAAGTAATATAATAATAATAAAGTAAAATAATGTAAATGTAATATCAACAATAATAAGAGTAAAATAATAAATGTGATAAAGTAATAATAGTTAAATAATGTAAATGTAGTAATAATAATAAACAGTAAAATAATTAATGTAACAATAACAATAATTACAGAGTTAAATGATAAATAACTTTGACTCGAGTATAAGCCGAAAGGGGCTTTTTCAACCTTAAAAAGGGCTGGAAAAAGTCATCTTATACTCGAGTATATACGGTAATACGAAAGTATATTCTATCTCAAGCTTTGGAAACTTTAGGATATATTGAGGCTGACATGATATGAAAGAGCAGGGAAGCAACCTTGAACAGTTATGGGGTTACCAGATATCAGGTCTTGTGTAATTTCCACAAATCAGCTCCAGACAGACATGTGAGAATATATCCCCTATGGATACAGAGATCATACTATATTTTATTCATTGATATTCTGCCTTTTCCACAATAAAGGGGTTCACAATGGCTTACAGCTTATTAAAAACTAAATAAAAATGTGTGTGTATATATATATATATATATATATATATATATATATATATATATATATATATATATATTGTTTTAATCAACAACTACCCTGAATTGTTAAAAGTCTACAGAAAAATATGTTTTTATGTGCACCTCAGTTCCCAACAGTGAGAAACTATGGTGCATAAGGCTTAATGATATCACCAGGGGATATCCTTAGGCCTTAGGTTTTAACCTAAGTGGCACAATCTTGAATTGGAAATCCTATTGACATCTCTGCTTTACATGGGGATCACTGACCATTTGAAAAACAGGAGGGGCCCTGCAGAGGCATGGCATATACATTTCACTACAAGCATACAGAGGGGAAAAGTTCCCCATTCTGAGCCTTTTGTAACCTCATAGAGAACAAATGGGTTCACCAAATGGCCAACTCTGATGACGCCATCGGCTTTTTAGACAACATGAAAGAACAGTCCTTCTAGAAAACAACTGCAAATATAATACAAGTGCGTGAAAAACCTATGTTTTTTCTTGGGGAAAGTTCCTGCACTGAACTCAGTAAAACTTCCTTCTGGTAAATGTGCTGAGGAATGTCACCAAAGGGTATAATTTAAAGCCCATCAACCACCAGTACCATTAAGGTCGGAGGTCATAACCTGGAGGCTACAGTCAGTCTCCTTCGGTCCTGAACCTTGCCAACCATCCTGTTTTCATCAAGCAGTTCTGCACTGATTCCATCCAGTATATTTTGCTAGAAGCAAGGAAAAATCAATTTCAAAACACCATTCTGCATATATTGTTGGGGAAGAGGAAATGGAGACAAGGGTCTTTCAACTCTGCGTTGGTGCAATAAGACCACTTCTGGAATACGTATGCATGCAAGCATGAGAGAGGCCTTCAAAGTATCTAGTTACAAATAGCTGCTGGGAACTGTAATCTGACAAGTCCTGGGGAGCTACACACTCTCAACCCTTGGATAGCAGAGATAATGAAACAGACATACTTTGAACACATTGTAATGAGTATTATTTTTCGGTATCAAAGGGTCCGCCTACACTGTAGAATTAATTAAGCTTGACACTATTTTAACTTTTATAGCTCAATGCTATGGAGTAATTGGAGTTGTATACAAGGTCTTGATTTATATTTTTTTGCCAAAGAGCGCTGGTGTGTCACCAAACTGCTACTCCCCTGATTCTATAGCATTGAGTCAAGGCAGTTAAAGTGGCTTCAAGCTTCATTAATTATACAGTGTCCATGAAATGACAATTTTAGCAATGTCCCCTATTATTCTTTTGGTCTCCTGACAAGTATCAGGGCCAATAATAATGATTATACCAATGCCGCAACAGTAGGCGTTTCCTCATTAGAACATGGAAAAGTTACTTTTTAAGCTATAATGGCCAGAATCCTGCAGCCAGCATGACCAGTGACCTAAGTGGCTTGAAGATTTGAGTCCAAAAAGCAACTTTTCCAAGGTCTAGACCAGAGTTTCCCAACCTAGAGGCCAGGACCCCTGGAGAGACTGAGAGGGTTTCAGAGGGGTCGCCAAAGATCATCAGAAAACATATATTCCTCATGGTTTTAGGAACCCCTTTGGCAGAGAAGCTTGAAGATCTCCCCACCTGTCCTTCTCTTCCTTTTTGGAAACAGAGGGTGAATACTCCCACCAAAAGCCCTCCTCCTGTTGTGATTGGTCAGCTTCTCAGCCAAGAGGAGGGCTGCTTCTGAAACTCCAAGAGGGGAGGGGAGAGCAGGAGCGCGCAGTGCATGGCAGCGTGGGGCACATGTGTAGGGCAAGGGAGAGCATGCAATGCTGGAGGGAGGCTCACACCAGTGATTCCCTTAAGGCATGGGGGTTCTGTTTGGCCCAATTCTATCATTGGTTTTGGTTCAGAATGCTCTTTGATTGTAGGTAAACTATAAATTCCAGCAACTAGCCTATAACTCCCAAATGTCAAGGTCTATTTTCCCAAAACTCCACCAGTTTGGGCATACTGAGTATTCGTGTCAAGTTTGGTCCAGATCCATCACTGATTGAGTCTACAGTGCTCTTTGTATGTAGGTGAACTACAACTCCAAAATTCAAAGCCAATGCCCACCAAACCCTTCCAGTATTTTCTGTTGGTCATGGGAGTTCTGTGTGCCAAGTTTGGTTCAATTCCATTGTTAGTGGAGTTCAAAATGCTCTTTGTTTGTGGGTTAACTATAAATCCCAGCAACTACAACTGCCAAATGACAAAATCAACACCCACCCACCCCCCAATCCCACCAGTATTCAAATTTGGGTGTATTGGGTATTTGTGCCAAATTTGGTCCAGTGAATGCAAATACATCCTACATATCAGATATTTAGATTACGATTCATAACAGTAGCAAAATCATAGTTATGAAGTAGCAATGAAAATAATTTTATGGTTGGGGGTCACCACCCAGGGTTGCGGTATTGGGAATATGGGTTAAAGGGTTGCGGCATTGGGAATATTGAGAAACCTAGACAATATCCTTCTCACATCTCCTCAGTTAGGTTAACAAGCCTGAAAACTGGAACAAGCACCTAAAATCTTTAATGGGTGTGTTAAAAGAGGGAAATTCCGCAGGTGTAGCTTGACACACAACCAATAAAAGCTTCCAAAACCAAATATCCAAAGTAGAAGTGTGATTATATCATTGCATTTAAAGGGAGTAGACTAATAAGGGGTAAAAGTCATCGGTGCGTGGAAGGAATTCAACAGGTGTCGCTTGACACGAAACCAGCTAACAAACAACACCTGATGAATTTCATTCTTCTGACACACCTACGTATTAAAAGTAAAGGAGTCTTGTCCAGTTTTCAGAATGGACCCCTACTCAAAGGTTGTTTTCAGAGATCTTACTATCAAAACTTTTGTCTATTGAGTCTCATCTGAAACCTGCAGAACTTGGAACTCAGGATCCCTTATCGTCCAAAACCAAGTCAGGAAACTTGATTAATTTGTCAATTTGCCGCTGCACAACTTGGGCCAGCGAGGACATTTCTCTTCCTCCCTCTGGTCATTGGCAACTGTTAGAATGGAAAGATTTTAAGCAAGGACAAGGCCGAACAAGGCTACATTGTTAGGAATCTGTGACAGTGGCAGAGGGAAATTTTCCCTGAGTCATCTCCAATTCTGCTTATTCATTCTGACTCCTAGTCATGCACTTTGACACTATTACAATATATCTGCCATGGCTCAATGCTATGGACTCCTGGGAACTGCAGTTTCATGGGGCACTCTTGAGCAAAGAAGGCAACAGACTGTGATTCCATAGCACTGAACCATGGCAGGTAAAATGGTGCCAAACTGCAATAATTTTGCAGTGTAGGTGCACCTTCAGAATCTTTCATCCATACATGGAAATCAACGTATTGTCGAAGGCTTTCATGGCCAGAGTCATTGGGTTGTTGTAGGTTTTTCGGGCTGTACGGCCATGTTCTAGAACAGGGGTGGGCAATTATTTTTTCCAAGGGGCCACACGAGAGCCAAAAAATATTATGGAGGGCCGCACCTAAAGGCAGAACTACATTCTAATCGACATAATTTTTTTTTTATTTATTTACTATATTTACTATATATTTCACATCATTAATATTAATATATCAAGAAATATTCATATATTATTAGTATTAATATCATAATTATTATATTATAGTATGTATGTATATATATAGACATTATAATATATTGAAATTATAATATAATATAATATAACATTATATTATTTATTATATTATTATTATAAAAAAAATTTAAACCCACTAAAATTAAATTAAATTAAATTCAAGAAGACAAGGTGCGAACCAAGATGGAATGGCCCAATGGACTCAGCCCAGAGGATGGCAAAGCAGACCCAGCTGCCGCCACAGCAGAGGAGAGCAGAGCAGCAGGCAATCAGAGGCTGCAGGCCTCCACCCGCTCTCGCCCCCAGCCGTTCCCCAGCTGATCGCCCTGCTATGGCGTGCCTGCCATCCCCAGGCCTGCAGGGGGAACAGTCGGCGATCTGAGGCAGCTTATTCAACCTGGCGACCTGGAAGACGATAAAGTCTTCCGGGTTGCCAGGGCGACTAGCCCCACAGGCCGCCGAGTGCTCTCGCTGCAGGCCCGGATCGCCAAGCACTCCAAAGCCGCCGCTCCAAAGAGATGTCAGGCACTCCAAAGCCGCCGCGATGGGATGGCGGCAGCGGCACCCCTTCTTCTTGGCCCCGCCCCCGACACCCTTCTCCCCGGGCCAGACAGAATCGGCTGCCAGGTCAAATCCGGCCAGCGGGCCGTAGGTTGCCCACCCCTGTTTTAGAAGCATTCTCTCCTGATGTTTCTCCTGCATCTGTGGCAGGCATCCTCATAGGTTGTGAGTTTTGTGGAAACCCAATTTTCCTAGTTTCCAAAAACTCACAACCTCTGAGGATGCTTTGCACAGATGCAGGCGAAACTTCAGGAGAGAATGCTTCTAGGGCCAGGGCTGTCCAACTGCTGGCCCTGCAGGTGTTTTGGACTTCAAATCCCAGAAATCCTAACAGCTGGTAAACTGGCTAGGATTTCTGGGATTTGAAGTCCAAAACACCTGCAGGGCCGGCAGTTGGACAGCCCTGTTCTAGAACATAGCCATACAGCCCAAAAAACCTACAACAACCCGGAAATCAACTTGATGCCAAACAACAACAATGCAAGCTTAACAAAGAATTCCTTGAAACCTGGAATGGCAAATTCTAAGCGATCTACATTCCCACCCTGGAGTGCAAGATGAATATCTCTGTTATTAAATGATGGGGAAATTGCTTGTTCGTGTCCAAAACTCACTTGTTGCACACAACAATATTAACAACAAGGCGGAGCATGTCTAAATTAGCTGAGTGAATGCTTGGGACATAATTCTTCCTCTTTCAACCTCTTTTAGCTTGCCTCTCTGACACTTCCCACTCTTTATTTCTCTTTGCAATAACCAGTTTTAATCTTTGATCTCCTTTTCTAGGCTGCACTCCACCCTGCCCACTGGACTTGGCCACTGTCCAGCATTCCCTGCTTTAAGAGGTGGATTTAACTCGTGCCTCCATGGATTTCAATCTTCTCTTTCTATCCTTCCCTTCCCCAGACAAGCTTGTTCACAGACCAAGCCAAGGCATTTTCCCAGCGTGCATTCTAGCCAAACTTTGGCACAGTCCCAACCTGAGTCCCTGGATACATCAACACTGTAAATTTATGCACTTTGGCACCTCCTTGCCATGGCGCAATACTACAGAACCTTGGAAGTTGTTGTTTTCAGAGGCCTTCTTTGCCAAAGAGTGCCAGTGCCCTAACAAACTCCATACTCTTACAAATTTAACCACCCATTTGTATGATTTGGGAGTATCTTAAATTGCAAAATTACAAATAAATAATACTAAATCTGTACTCCAAAATCCAAAATTGTTTACATGGTCTAAAATCACCCCCAGGCTATATATCAGGCATGGGCAAACTTTGGCGTTCCAGGTGTACTGGACTTCAACTCACACAACTCCTAACAGCCCACCGGCTGTTGGGAATTGTTGGAGTTGGAGCCCAAAACACCTGGAGGGCCGAAGAAGAGAGAGAGAGAGAGAGAGAGAGAGAGAGAGAGAGAGAGAGAATATGAAACATAAATTACTTTCATGTTTATACTACAAATTTATATTCACATTTGATTGATTCAAACAATGTTTGCGTGTTTTAATCTATGTCAGGGGTGCTCATTAGGTAGCTCGGGAGCTAATAGTAGATCTTTGGCCCTCTTCCAGGTGATCTTCGGGCCTCACCAGCCGGATGGGGCGCTCCTGCTGCTGGCTTCCGCTCTTGCGGTGCTTCTTTCGCCTGCGGGGCATTGCAGAAAGAAGGAAGCACAAGGCAGGGCCTCTGGAGGGAGCGCCCTTTCTCTCTCTCATCCAGAAGCAGCTGTGCAGCCTCCGTTGCCAGCGAGACAGGCAGGGCGGAGCGCTCCCTCTGGATGTCCCATGCTTTCTCCTTCCTGCAATGCCCCGCAGGTGGAAGAAGCGCTGCGCGGGCGGAAAACAGCAACAGAAGCATGCACGGTGGCAAGAGCGCGCGGCGGCAGGAGCGCGCGGGATCACATGGCGGCGGGGGCAGGTAGATCTTTTGGACTTGGTTGCTTTAAGAGTAGCTCGCATGCTGAAAAAGTGTGAGCACCCCTGATCTATGTTATATGGTTTAATAGGTATGTTAAATATTTTAATATGGTATATGTTAATAGGAGCCCCTGGTGTCACAGTGAGTTAAACCGCTGAGCTACTGAACTTGCTGAATTTTGAATCTGGAGGGGGTGAGTTTGGGTATAGTATTAATTAGGCCTATTTTAAATAGTAACTCCCTAGCAACCAGAAACTACATTGATCCAGCCTCTACTAATTCCCATGGGTGTCTGCTTGTCAACTGAGAGTCTACTATATTGTGTACAGATATATGGAAATTCCAAATCATTATGTACTTTATGCAGCCCTGCAGCGCCTAACATCCTGCTTTGCAGCAGCTGCAGAGCTGTTTGGGCTGGAAGTCAGCCTGAAGAAAATGGAAGTCCTCTACCAGCCCGCACCACAGGAAGAACACCATCATCCCCATGTCAGCATAGGCAAATCTGTGCTTAAGTCCATTCAGCAGTTCACCTACCTGGGAAGCATCATCTCTTCAGACGCCAAGATTGATAAAGAGATAGATCACAGATTAGCAAAGGCATAGATTGCATTCAGAGGCTTCACAAAAGAGTCTGGAGCAACAAGCACCTGAGGCAAAGCACCAAAATCAGTGTGTACAGAGCTATTGTCCTGTCTATTTTCCTCTATTGGTCTGAAACATGGGTCACCTATTGCTAACACCTACGACTCCTACGCTTTCATCAGCACTGTCTTCGCACAATCCTGAATATACACTGGACCGACTATGTGACGAATGTTGCTGTCCTTGAGCAAGCAGGGATCACCAGCATTGAGGCCATGCTATTGAGAACACAGCTGCGCTGGGCAGGGCATGTCTCTAGGATGGAGGACCACCGCCTCCCAAAGATACTACTCTACGGTGAACTCGCCACGGGTCAGCGCAAGAGAGGCGCCCCAAAAAAGAGATATAAGGACTCCCTGAAAAAAATCTCAGGCTCGAGCAGATTGATCACCAACAATGGTCCACCCTGGCCTCACATCGGGAGGCATGGAGACACACTATCCACAATACTGCGGCCTCTTTCGAGAAAACACACCGAACGGGTCTCGAAGAGAAACGACAACGCAGAAAGAACCACGACTTGGAAACAACATCACCCAAGGAGACTTTCTGCTGTGCTTTCTGCAACCGAACTTGCCTATCTCAGATTGGCCTTTTTTGTCATCAACGCGCTTGTAAGAAGCGTGGGATGAGTCCTTCCTAAGAATCTTCATTTGCGAAGTAATGCCGAGAGAGACACTACCACTACATTATACTATTAGTATTTATATAATATATCGTACCATATCAAGTCAATACAGAGTTTATGGTTTGGCAAAGTTTGGGTATAGTATTAATTAGGCCTATTTTAAATAGTAACTCCCTAGCAACCAGAAACTACATTGATCCAGCCTCTACTAATTCCCATGGGTGTCTGCTTGTCAACTGAGAGTCTACTATATTGTGTACAGATATATGGAAATTCCAAATCATTATGTACTTTATGCAGCCCTGCAGCGCCTAACATCCTGCTTTGCAGCAGCTGCAGAACTGTTTGGGCTGGAAGTCAGCCTGAAGAAAATGGAAGTCCTCTACCAGCCCGCACCACAGGAAGAACACCACCATCCCCATGTCAGCATAGGCAAATCTGTGCTTAAGTTCAGCAGTTCACCCCTGGGAAGCATCATCTCTTCAGATGCCAAGATTGCAAAGAGATAGATCACAGATTAGCAAAAGACATTGATCCAGCCTCTACTAATTCCCATGGGTGTCTGCTTGTCCACTGAGTCTACTGTATTGTGTACAGATATATGCAAATTCCAAATCATTATGTACTTCTATGCAAACTCAAAAAGACTGCTAACACCAAGCACTTGGCTTAAAGGACTCCACTTGTACTCCACTGCTCCTTGTTACCTCTAACAAACTTTGTTTCCCCCTCCCTTTCCCTTGAAGCAGGAGGAGAGATCTAGGAGAATAACAAGAGCATATACATTAAAAAAACATCAATGTGTTTCCCAGCCAGGCAACCCTGGACTCAGAACCCGGAAACTCACGCCTGCTCAAGGTCTTCCTCCATGGCTCCTCAAGAAGGAATACATCACAACAGCTGTTTCGGAAAGGCGGGGTTGAAGAAGAAAGGGGCGGGATTAGAACGCGGGGGCAGGGCGGAGCTGCCGGGAAAGGGGCGTGGCCCGCATTTTATGAATGGGGGGAGGCTGGGCTGGGAAAGGCCGGTTGTGTAACCTTCCTGCTGGGTTACATAAGGGGAGAGGAGGAGGAGGCGGGAGGGAACCTCCGAAAGAGAGAGGGCCTCCCCGCTCCGGACTCCCTCCTCTGGCTGGGATTGGAGGGAAAGAGGGGGAGGAGGGAGGGGCCCTTCTTTCCTTCCCTCCCTGATGTGGGCGGAGCATCACAAAGAGGGGAGGGGCCTGCTCCTGGGTGATTGATGGCTGCAAGGAAAGGGGCGGGATTAATTGCAACAGGCGTCCTAGGAAAAGTTTCCCATCTCCTGGAATCCACCTCCCATCAGGTTTCCTTTGCATGGAACTACATGTTCCAGAATCCACAGCCAGTTAGCCCCAAGAAACTTTTGCAAGTCATAGAATTATAGATGTGCAATACCAGATTCTTATGATATGGGAAAGGGAGGGGGCTGGGTGGGTGGGTGGCTGGGGGGGGGGCTTCCTGGTCAAGGGGCCCCCACTGAGATCTTCTGGAGGGGCCCTGCTCTCGTTCCCATCACATTCGCAATCGCGGCTGGTGGGGACGAGAGACAGGGCCTTTTCTATGGTGGCCCCTCGGCTGTGGAACTCCCTCCCAACTGAGATCAGACCTGCCCCCTCACTCCTGACCTTCAGGAAGCTATTGAAATCCTGGATCTGGAAAGTAGCATTCCCAGAATAATGGCTGAGTTTAATAATATACCAAGTTATTGATTATGTATGCCAGGCCTGGGCAAACTTGGGCCTTTCAGGTGTTTTGGACTTCAACTCCCACAATTCCTCACAGCCTCAGGCCCCTTTTGGACTTCAACTCCCACAATTCCTCACAGCCTCAGGCCCCTTCCTTTGAGGTGTTTTGGACTTCAACTCCCACAATTCCTCACAGCCTCAGGCCCCTTTTGGACTTCAACTCCCACAATTCCTCACAGCCTCAGGCCCCTTCCTTTGAGGTGTTTTGGACTTCAACTCCCACAATTCCTCACAGCCTCAGGCCCCTTTTGGACTTCAACTCCCACAATTCCTCACAGCCTCAGGCCCCTTCCTTTGAGGTGTTTTGGACTTGAACTCCCACAATTCCTCACAGCCTCAGGCCCCTTTTGGACTTCAACTCCCACAATTCCTCACAGCCTCAGGCCCCTTCCTTTGAGGTGTTTTGGACTTCAACTCCCACAATTCCTCACAGCCTCAGGCCCCCCTTTTGGACTTCACCTCCCACAATTCCTCACAGCCTCAGGCCCCTTCCTTTGAGGTGTTTTGGACTTCAACTCCCACAATTCCTCACAGCCTCAGGCCCCTTTTGGACTTCAACTCCCACCATTCCTCACAGCCTCAGGCCCTTTTGGACTTGAACTCCCACAATTCCTCACAGCCTCAGGCCCCTTTTGGACTTCAACTCCCACAATTCCTCACAGCCTCAGGCCCCTTCCTTTGAGGTGTTTTGGACTTGAACTCCCACAATTCCTCACAGCCTCAGGCCCCTTTTGGACTTCAACTCCCACAATTCCTCACAGCCTCAGGCCCCTTCCTTTGAGGTGTTTTGGACTTCAACTCCCACAATTCCTCACAGCCTCAGGCCCCTTTTGGACTTCAACTCCCACAATTCCTCACAGCCTCAGGCCCCTTCACCTTCCTCACAGGGGCCTGAGGCTGTGAGGAATTGTGGGAGTTGAAGTCCAAAACACCTCAAAGGCCCAAGTTTGCCCAGGCCTGATGTATGTGGACCGAAATTTGATATGTTTTTTTATCTTGGCGATCTGGTTTATGTGTATTTTTAAGTATTTTAATCTATTTCTATTTTAATCTTTTATTTTTATGGTGTTTTAAATTGTAATTTGGCATTGAATCCTTGCTGTTAACCGGCCTGAGTGTCTCTGCGGAGGTTGAGAAGATCGGTATACAGTATAATTAAATAAATAATAATAATAGAGTTGGAAGAGACCTCGTGGGCCACCCAGCCCAACCCCATTCTGCCAAGAAGCAGGAAAATTGCATTCAAAGCACCCCTGACAGATGGCCATCCATCCTCTGTTTAAAAGCCTCCAAAGAAGGAGCCTCCACCACACTCCGGGGCAGAGAGTTCCACTGCTGAATGGCTCTCACAGTCAGGAAGTTCTTCCTAATGTTCAGGTGGAATCTCCTGTCTTTCTTGTAGTTTGAAGCCATTGTTCCACGTCCTTGTCTCCAGGGAAGCAGAAAACAAGCTTGCTCCCTCCTCCCTGTGACTTCCTCTCACAGCATGTCTCCTCTCAGCCTTCTCTTCTTTAGGCTAAATATGCCCAGCTCTTTAAGCCGCCTCTCATAGGGCTTGTTCTCCAGACCCTCCTCTGGATACATTCCAGCTTGTCAATACCTCTCTTCAATTGTGGTGCCCTGAATTGGGGGTAGCATGACATCCCTGGATCTAGACCAGACCTGGGCAATTACTGGCCCTCCAGGTGTTTTGGACTTCAACTCCCAGAAATCCTAGCCAGTTTACCAGCTGTTAGGATTTCTGGGATTTGAAGTCCAAAATACCTGGAGGGCCGTTAATTGCCCAGGTCTGATCTAGACACTAGACTCTAGACACTGGCCAAAATCCTGTTGGCTTTTTTTGCCGCCGCATGACATTGTTGGCTCAATTGGTGGTTCATTTCAAGCCGTGCAAGAAAACACGGGAGTCCAAATTCACAAAGAGAACAATAGTTATATAATCTCAGTCATCAAATAATCATCAAATATGTTGAAATGTCACATAGACCAGTGTTTTCCAACCTTTTTTGAGGTGACACAAAATGACACTCTAACACAGTAATACATATAGTTAATATGTTTTTAAATGTATTTATACACTCAGTGTGAAATCTGGGTCTGTTTTGATGAACAGAGAGAGCAGCCAGATGGAAGCACACTCTGAGGCAGAGAGTTCCACTGCTGAACAGCTCTCAGTCAGGAAGTTCTTCGTAATGTTCACCTTCCTACACAAACATACTTCCCTGTGACGTTTGCTTTTCTGCCTGCGCTGTTGTGCTCTCTATCTATCTATCTATCTATCTATCTATCTATATGTAATGTTCATTTGTGGGATTAACATAACTCAAAAACCACTGGACAAATTGCTGCCAAATTTGGCCACAAAACATACCAATACTAACCCAAGGAGGGACCATCAGTCAAAAAATTGATTTTGTCATTTGGGAGTTGTAGTTGCTGGGAGTTATAGTTCACCCGCAATCAAATAGCATTCTGAACTCCACCAATGATGGAATGAAATCAAACTTCCCACACAGAACACCCATAACCAAGAGAAAATACTATAAGAGTTTGGTGGGCATTGACCTTGAGTTTGGAAGTTGTAGTTCACCTACAGCCAGCGAGCACTGTGGACTCAAACAATGTTATGTTGTGTTATTGTTTGTTTTCTATCCAAAATCACAATGTTGGAAGGAGGCTCACCACTTTAAGGTCCCTAAAACAGGCATGGGAAAACTTCGGCCCTCTGGGTGCTTTGGACTTCAACTCCCACCATTCCTAACAGCCTGAGGCCCTTTCCTGCTTAAGTGGCTGGCTGAGGGGGGGACGGAAAGGGCCTGAGGCTGCTAGGAATGGTGGGAGTTGGAGTCCAAAACACTTGGAAGGTCCAAGTTTGCTCATGCCAGCTTTTGACAGAGACCTCTTCCTCCCCCTTCCCCTTCGCACCCTTTCTTCCCCCTCCTGCCGAACACTTACTCTTTCTTCTCTACTCGGGCTCCCTTCTTCCCAGCCTCGCTCTGCTCACTTTGCCTCGCTTTGCTCACGCTGCCGCTTCTGCCGTCATTTTGATCCAAGGGGGCAACGTCAGCGTGTTCAGGAGGGGAGGGAGGAAGATGTGGGGCAAGTTTGCGCAGTAGTGCCCACACAGGTCACGTCTTCCTCCCCACCTCCCCTCCTGAACACGCTCACGCTGCCCCCTCGGATCAAAATGGCGGCAGAAGCGGCAGCGTGAGCAAAGCGAGGCAAAACGAGCAGAGCGAGGCTGGGAAGGGAGCCCGAGTGGAGAAGAAAAAGTGGTATTGGAGGTTCCAATTTCCCACAGCACACCTGATGATCACGCACAGCACACTAGTGTGCTACGGCACACCAGTTGGGAAACACTGACATAGACCACTCGGTCTGAAGTGGTGAATCCAAATAATAATATGGAATTTCTCCAGGTAAGTGAAACAGATAAGAATAATCAAAATCAGTAAGGCACAATGGTCAATTGTTACTCACAAAGAAAGGTCCCAGAGCCAGAGTTCGAAAAATTCAAATAATATTTGTAATCCACAATGGGGAAATCTCATGACGCTCTGCAACAGTCGACGGTCAGGGGGATCCCTGGGCAGTGCTGTTTCGGATTATTTCCTCAAACGAATACGTCCATGGTCCCGAAGAAGCCTCAGAGGGCGAAATGGCTCTGCACAGGGATCCCCCCTGATCATTGCAGAGCGTCCTATGAGATTTCCCCATTGTGGATTACAAATATTATTTGAATTTTTTGAATTTTCACTTTTAAGAACTCTGGCTCTGGGACCTTTCGTTGTGGGTAACAATTGAGCATTGTGCCTTACTGATTTTGATTATTCTTATCCGTTTCACTTACCTGGAGAAATTCCATATTATTATTTGGATTCACCACTTCAGACCGAGTGGTTTATGTGACGTTTCAACTACATTTGATGATTATTTGATGACTGAGATTATATAACTATTGTTTTCTTTGTGAATTTGGACCCCCCGTGTTTTCTTGCATGTGACTTAGAGGAACTACAAAACCTCTTCTTCGTGTTTTCATTTCAAGCCATGACCATCTATACCAGGCATAGGCAAACTTTAGCCGTCCAGGTGTTTTGGACTTCAATACCCACAATTCCTAGCAGCCGGGTTGCTGTGAGTTTTCCAGGCTGTGTGGCCATGTTCCAGAAGCATTCTCTCCTGATGTTTCGACCGCTGACTGGCACAACCTGGGAATCACAAGCAGATATAGTGAAGACACTGCACTTGCGCTTTGCTACTCTGCTACTGAGTACGCATGTCCAGTGCGGAACACATCTCACCACACTAAAACAGTAGATGAGGCTCTTAATGAGACATGCTGCATTAACACATGCTGTGTGCTCCCTACACCACTGGAGAAATTACACTCTCTAGTTGGTATTGCACCACCTGACATCCGCTGGGAAGTAGGAATGTGGGAATGTGGTGCAGCTGGCTGCATAAGATCTCTACTGACCAGAAGGTCATGAGTTCGAGGCCTGCCCGGTTCGGGGTGAGCGCTCGACCAATTGTGTAGCTCGTTGCCGACCTTTGCAACCCGAAAGACAGTTGCATCTGTCAAGTAGGAATTTAGGTACCACTTGAGTGGGGAGGCTAAAATTAACTGATTTACAAGGCCATACAAATATCCAGGAAATACACACAAAAGGTGTGAAGGAATGCAACAGCTCCTCCTGGTGGCCAGAAAAGCTGGAATGTTAAATTGCCTCTGTGTCTGTCTTATATGTTGTATGTCAAATGGCATTGAATGTTTGCCTGTATATGTATATGTGCATTGTGATTCGCCCTGAGTCCCCTGCGGGGTAAGAAGGGCAGAATATAAATGATGTAAATAAATAAATATAGGAGCCAATAATGAAAGGCAGTGAAATCTCTGGCCCATCCCATTTGGGTATCAGCCAGCACACCAACCCCTTATATCAAGAAATAGTTTTCTAAGATCTAGAGAGACTCGCAGGAACCTCAGCAAGTGAGAGTCCATAAGTAGCAGGCTAAAACCCAGAACTTCAATCCATGGCTGATACCAAATGGAAGACTCCCTCCTGGGCACACAGAAGACTGGGCGACTTGGAAGGCACTGAATAGACTGCGCTCTGGCACCATGCGATGCAGAGCCAACCTTAAGAAATGGGGCCACAAAGTGGAGGCCATGACATGCGAGTGTGGAGAAGAGCAAACCATAAACCACTTGTTATAATGCAGCCTGAGCCCTGCCACGTGCACAATATGGCAGGGCTTCTCACAGTGACACCAGAGGCACTCCAAGTGGCCAGCTACTGGTCAAAGGACATTTAATCGAATGCAAAGTTTTTAAACTTTGTGTTTTCTTAAATACATTGGATCGCTCCTGATACGATAAAGAAATCATTTCTCTGAGACTGGCTGTGAGACACACCAAGAGGCATCGAAGTACAGCAGCCGTAAAGCATCATCATCATCATCATGCACCACCATCATCATTATTAATCTGCATTACCTCACACCATTCCAACTCAATTTTCAGGTCTGTTAGAAAGTATTAGTCAACAAGTGTTTCTGAGCATACGTAGAGAACTCCTCTTTCCACCACTTCCTTTGATGACTGCATTTCAGCAGACTGGAAGGAAGCAAGGCATAGAATTTATTTTAAGCTCTGCAAAAAAGATCAGAGTAAATGGGTGGCCAAAGCAGTGCACAGGCAGCATTGTAGAAAGAAATATTAAAAAATCTGTGCTGTTCTAATTTCTATTTCAAATTCATAGGCCGCCACTCCCCGGAGGGCTCAGAGCGGTTTACATCAGAGTTGAGTGACACAATAAAACCAGTAAAAACAGTAAACATAAAACTGATTAGCCGGGTGGGAAGGCCTGCCTAAACAGATAAGTCTTGCACGCTCTCCGAAAGGCACAAGTCTTGGAGCGTACAGACTTCAAGCGGAAGACTGTTCCAAAGAGACGGGGCCACAGCAGAGAAGGCCCTGCGCCTGGTCTTTGTAGATTGTATGGTCTTGAGACTGGGAACCAACTTTATTTACCTGATAGCTGGAAACAGAATGTTCTCAGCAAGTATGCACAATTATTTACTTTTTATTTACATTTTTAAAAATTACTTTTAATTTAAAATATTTATGATCATTTGTAATATTTGTTTATCATGTAGCCACCTTGATTGAGTTTGAGGTGGGAGGCGCTGAACACGCATGTGCACTGGCTTCTCTTTCATAGGGAGCAAAGGAGTTGAAAACAAAGGCGAGCAGTCAAGTGCACGTTTTTTTTTGCAACGGAAAACTTTATTAGCATGTACACAAACAAGTCTAGAGGCTCCGGGAACCTGCATTCACCTTACAATATTAAGACATGAAACTGCTACAGTGCAAACAAATGCTATTGGCAACTTGCAAGGGTGTTCATGAATCTAACGGCCGCCTCTCAGGCGCAGCACAAGGTGGAGTGTCGACTCTTTCTGGATGTTGTAATCAGAGAGCATGCGGCCGTCTTCAAGTTGCTTCCCAGCAAAGATGAGCCTCTGCTGGTCTGGGGGGATGCCTTCTTTGTCTTGGATCTTGGCTTTGACGTTCTCAATGGTGTCACTGGGCTCCACCTCGAGAGTAATGGTCTTGCCAGTCAGGGTCTTCACAAAAATCTGCATGCCTCCCCTCAAACGCAGCACAAGGTGGAGTGTCGACTCTTTCTGGATGTTGTAATCAGAGAGCATGCGGCCATCTTCAAGTTGCTTCCCAGCAAAGATGAGCCTCTGCTGGTCTGGGGGGATGCCTTCTTTGTCTTGGATCTTGGCCTTGACGTTCTCAATGGTGTCACTGGGCTCCACCTCAAGCGTAATGGTTTTGCCAGTCAAGGTCTTCACAAAAATCTGCATGCCTCCTCTCAAACGTAGCACAAGATGGAGTGTCGACTCCTTCTGGATGTTGTAATCTGAGAGAGTGCGGCCATCTTCAAGTTGCTTCCCAGCAAAAATGAGCCTCTGTTGGTCTGGGGGGATGCCTTCTTTATCCTGGATCTTGGCTTTCACATTCTCAATGGTGTCACTTGGTTCAACCTCGAGTGTGATGGTTTTGCCAGTCAAGGTCTTCACAAAAATCTGCATGCCTCCCCTGAGTCGGAGCACAAGGTGGAGAGTAGACTCTTTTTGGATGTTATAGTCGGAAAGGGTGCGGCCATCTTCAAGCTGTTTGCCGGCAAAGATCAACCTCTGCTGGTCTGGAGGAATGCCTTCCTTGTCTTGGATTTTGGCCTTGACATTCTCAATTGTGTCACTGGGCTCTACTTCTAGAGTGATGGTCTTTCCAGTCAAGGTCTTCACAAAAATCTGCATGCCTCCCCTCAAACGCAGCACAAGGTGGAGAGTGGATTCTTTCTGGATGTTGTAATCTGAGAGAGTGCGGCCATCTTCAAGCTGTTTGCCGGCAAAGATCAACCTCTCTGCTGGTCTGGGGGATGCCTGGGCTCTTTGTCTTCCAGTCAATTTTGGCCAAGGTTGACTGGTTTTCAATCTTTGTGTCACTGGGTTCTACTTCTAGAGTGATGGTCTTTCCAGTCAAGGTCTTCACAAAATCTGCATGCCTCCCCTGAGTCGGAGCACAAGGTGGAGGGTGGATTCTTTCTGGATGTTGTAATCTGAGAGCATGTGGCCATCTTCAAGCTGTTTCCCAGCAAAGATGAGCCTCTGCTGGTCTGGGGGATGCCTTCTTTGTCCTGGATTTTGGCCTTGACATTCTCAATGGTGTCACTGGTTCTTCTAGAGTGATGGTCTTGCCAGTCAAGGTCTTCACAAAAATCTGCATGCCTCCCCTCAAACGCAGCACAAGGTGGAGAGTGGATTCTTTCTGGATGTTGTAATCTGAGAGAGTGCGGCCATCTTCAAGCTGTTTGCCGGCAAAGATCAACCTCTGCTGGTCTGGGGGGATGCCTTCTTTGTCTTGGATTTTGGCCTTGACATTCTCAATTGTGTCACTGGGCTCTACTTCTAGAGTGATGGTCTTTCCAGTCAAGGTCTTCACAAAAATCTGCATGCCTCCTCTCAAACGCAGCACAAGATGGAGAGTGGATTCCTTCTGGATGTTGTAATCTGAAAGAGTGCGGCCATCTTCAAGCTGATTGCCAGCAAAGATCAACCTCTGCTGGTCTGGGGGGATGCCTTCTTTGTCTTGGATCTTGGCCTTGACGTTTTCAATGGTGTCACTTGGTTCAACCTCGAGTGTGATGGTCTTTCCAGTCAAGGTCTTCACGAAAATCTGCATGCCTCCCCTGAGTCGGAGCACAAGGTGGAGGGTCGACTCTTTCTGGATGTTGTAATCGGAGAGCATGCGGCCGTCTTCAAGTTGCTTCCCAGCAAAGATGAGCCTCTGCTGGTCTGGGGGGATGCCTTCTTTGTCCTGGATCTTGGCCTTGACGTTCTCAATGGTGTCGCTTGGTTCAACCTCCAGTGTGATGGTCTTTCCAGTCAAGGTCTTCACGAAAATCTGCATGCCTCCCCTCAGCCGCAGCACGAGATGGAGTGTCGACTCTTTCTGGATGTTGTAATCGGAGAGAGTGCGGCCATCTTCAAGTTGCTTCCCAGCAAAGATGAGCCTCTGCTGGTCTGGGGGGATGCCTTCCTTGTCTTGGATCTTGGCCTTGACATTCTCAATGGTGTCACTGGGCTCTACTTCAAGAGTGATGGTCTTTCCAGTCAAGGTCTTCACAAAAATCTGCATTTTAACTCTCCTTGAAGCGTTTCCCCTTCCAAAAAAAAGATAGGCTCAACTCGATGGTGTCTGTTCTCTTTCCTCACGCGAATGAGTCTGAGCACCTCTGAATCCCGCCCGTTTTTTTTCAAAACCAAGCTTTGAAAACAGAAAGAAGGCGCATGCGTAAGGGTGACTGTACTACGCATGCGCCAAACAGCCCTTTCAACGGCATCTTGTTTCTATGCCAGCGCGTCACAATTACTGCGCAGGCGCATCATCGCGCCCGGCTTAAAAATGGCCGCGCTGGTCCGAAATGAGGCTAGGGCGCATGCGTCAAAGGCGTGTCCGTGCTGCCTGCGCATGCGCACTTCCCGGAATGAGCCGGAAGGGCTTTCCCTCCGCTTCCGGCCACCCAGTCGCTCAGGCTCTGAGGCGAAAACCAAGAGACGCCTTTCCCTCCGTCGCGATGTCAGGCGCGGCCTCCGCCTCGTCCGCTTCGGGCGCCAACTCGGTGGGCTCCGTCGTGCGGCGGTTCTTGGCCGAGTACAGCAGCGGGACGCCCAGCCGGCTGAAGGTGCTCGACGCCTACCTGCTCTATGTCATGCTGACCGGCGCGCTGCAGTTCGGCTACTGCCTCGGCGTGGGCACCTTCCCCTTCAACTCCTTCCTCTCGGGCTTCATCTCCGCCGTGGGCAGCTTCATCCTGGGCGGTGAGGGAGAATTCCTGGCACAGAGGGGGGGGGATGCACGCACCCTCAGGCCTAGGCCAGCTTCAGCCCTCCAGGGGTGTGGACTTCAACTCCCACAATTCCTCACAACCTCAGGCCTAGGCCAGCTTCAGCCCTCCCGGGGTGTGGACTTCAACTCCCACAATTCCTCACAACCTCAGGCCTAGGCCAGCTTCAGCCCTCCCGGGGTGTGGACTTCAACTCCCACAATTCCTCACACCCTCAGGCCTAGGCCAGCTTCAGCCCTCCAGGGGTTTGGACTTCAACTCCCACAATTCCTCACACCCTCAGGCCTAGGCCAGCTTCAGCCCTCCAGGGGTTTGGACTTCAACTCCCACAATTCCTAGCACACACTCTCAGGCCTAGGCCAACTTCAGCCCTCCAGGGGTTTGGACTTCAACTCCCACAATTCCTAGTACACACCCTCAGGCCTAGGCCAACTTCAGTCCTCCAGGGGTGTGGACCTCAACTCCCACAATTCCTCACACCCTCAGGCCTAGGCCAGCTTCAGCCCTCCAGGGGTTTGGACTTCAACTCCCACAATTCCTAGCACACACTCTCAGGCCTAGGCCAACTTCAGCCCTCCAGAGGGTTTGGACTTCAACTCCCACAATTCCTCACACCCTCAGGCCTAGGCCAACTTCAGCCCTCCAGGGGTTTGGACTTCAACTCCCACAATTCCTCACACACTCAGGCCTAGGCCAGCTTCAGCCCTCCAGGGGTTTGGACTTCAACTCCCACAATTCCTCACACACTCAGGCCTAGGCCAACTTCAGCCCTCCAGGGGGTTTGGACTTCAACTCCCACAATTACTAGCACACACTCTCAGGCCTAGGCCAGCTTCAGCCCTCCAGGGGGTTTGGACTTCAACTCCCACAATTCCTAGCACACACTCTCAGGCCTAGGCCAGCTTCAGCCCTCCAGGGGTTTGGACTTCAACTCCCACAATTCCTAGCACACACCCTCAGGCCTAGGCCAACTTCAGCCCTCCAGGGGTTTGGACTTCAACTCCCACAATTCCTCACACACCCTCAGGCCTAGGCCAGCTTCAGCCCTCCCGGGGTTTGGACTTCAACTCCCACAATTCCTCACACCCTCAGGCCTAGGCCAACTTCAGCCCTCCAGGGGTTTGGACTTCAACTCCCACAATTCCTCACACCCTCAGGCCTAGGCCAACTTCAGCCCTCCAGGGGTTTGGACTTCAACTCCCACAATTCCTCACACCCTCAGGCCTAGGCCAACTTCAGCCCTCCAGGGGTTTGGACTTCAACTCCCACAATTCCTCACACCCTCAGGCCTAGGCCAACTTCAGCTCTCCGGGGGTTTGGACTTCAACTCCCACAATTCCTCACACCCTCAGGCCTAGGCCAACTTCAGCTCTCCAGAGGGTTTGGACTTCAACTCCCACAATTCCTCACACCCTCAGGCCTAGGCCAGCTTCAGCCCTCCAGGGGGTTTCGACTTCAACTCCCACAATTTCTCACACCCTCAGGCCTAGGCCAACTTCAGCCCTCCAGAGGGTTTGGACTTCAACTCCCACAATTCCTCACACCCTCAGGCCTAGGCCAACTTCAGCCCTCCAGGGGTTTGGACTTCAACTCCCACAATTCCTAGCACACACTCTCAGGCCTAGGCCAACTTCAGCCCTCCAGGGGTTTGGACTTCAACTCCCACAATTCCTAGTACACACCCTCAGGCCTAGGCCAACTTCAGCCCTCCAGGGGTGTGGACCTCAACTCCCACAATTCCTCACACCCTCAGGCCTAGGCCAGCTTCAGCCCTCCAGGGGTTTGGACTTCAACTCCCACAATTCCTAGCACACACTCTCAGGCCTAGGCCAACTTCAGCCCTCCAGAGGGTTTGGACTTCAACTCCCACAATTCCTCACACCCTCAGGCCTAGGCCAACTTCAGCCCTCCAGGGGTTTGGACTTCAACTCCCACAATTCCTCACACCCTCAGGCCTAGGCCAGCTTCCCAGCCCTCAGGGGTTTGGACTTCAACTCCCACAATTCCTCACACCCTCAGGCCTAGGCCAGCTTCAGCCCTCCAGGGGTGTGGACTTCAACTCCCACAATTCTACTCACACCCTCAGGCCTAGGCCAGCTTCAGCCCTCCCGGGGTTTGGACTTCAACTCCCACAATTCCTCACACCCTCAGGCCTAGGCCAGCTTCAGCCCTCCAGGGGTTTGGACTTCAACTCCCACAATTCCTAGCACACACCCTCAGGCCTAGGCCAACTTCAGCCCTCCAGGGGTTTGGACTTCAACTCCCACAATTCCTCACACCCTCAGGCCTAGGCCAGCTTCAGCCCTCCAGGGGTTTGGACTTCAACTCCCACAATTCCTCACACCCTCAGGCCTAGGCCAACTTCAGCCCTCAGGGGTTTGGACTTCAACTCCCACAATTCCTCACACCCTCAGGCCTAGGCCAGCTTCAGCCCTCCAGGGGTTTGGACTTCAACTCCCACAATTCCTCACACCCTCAGGCCTAGGCCAACTTCAGCCCTCCAGGGGGTTTGGACTTCAACTCCCACAATTCCTCACACCCTCAGGCCTAGGCCAACTTCAGCCCTCCAGGGGTTTGGACTTCAACTCCCACAATTCCTCACACCCTCAGGCCTAGGCCAACTTCAGCCCTCCAGGGGTTTGGACTTCAACTCCCACAATTCCTCACACCCTCAGGCCTAGGCCAACTTCAGCTCTCCAGAGGGTTTGGACTTCAACTCCCACAATTCCTCACACCCTCAGGCCTAGGCCAACTTCAGCCCTCCAGGGGTTTGGACTTCAACTCCCACAATTCCTCACACCCTCAGGCCTAGGCCAGCTTCAGCCCTCCAGGGGGTTTCGACTTCAACTCCCACAATTCCTCACACCCTCAGGCCTAGGCCAACTTCAGCCCTCAGGGGTTTGGACTTCAACTCCCACAATTCCTCACACCCTCAGGCCTAGGCCAACCTCAGCCCTCACTTCAACTCCCACAATTCCTCACCCTCCTCAATTCCTCACACCCTCAGGCCTAGGCCAACTTCAGCCCTCCAGGGGGTTTGGACTTCAACTCCCACAATTCCTCACACCCTCAGGCCTAGGCCAACTTCAGCCCTCCAGAGGGTTTGGACTTCAACTCCCACAATTCCGCACACCCTCTGGCCTAGGCCCTTCAGCCCTCCAGGGTTTGGACTTCAAGGCCTCCCACAATTCTTCAACTAGCATTTCTCACACCCTCAGGCCTAGGCCAACTTCAGCCCTCCAGGGGTTTGGACTTCAACTCCCACAATTGGCCCTAGCACACACTCTCAGGCCGAGGCCAACTTCAGCCCTCCAGAGGGTTTGGACTTCAACTCCCACAATTCCTCACACCCTCAGGCCTAGGCCAACTTCAGCCCTCCAGAGGGTTTGGACTTCAACTCCCACAATTCCTCACACCCTCAGGCCTAGGCCATCCCACAATTCAGCCTCTCAGAGGGTTTGGACTTCAGCTCCCACAATTTCCTCAGGCCTAGGCCTCAGCCCTCCAGGGCCTCTTCCTTTTCCCCTCAGGCCTAGGCCAACTTCAGCGGCTGAGGGGAGGCCAACTCAGCCCTCCAGAGGCCTTTGGCTTGAGGAATTCCTCACAGCCTCAAGCCTAGGCCAACTTCAGCCCTCAGAGGGTTTGGACTTCAGTCCAAACCCCTGGAGGGCTCAAGCTTGCCCATGCCTGCCATTAAAGCCTGTGAATTGCCTCTTATGTCCCACTTCCAAGATATTTCCTTATTGTTTGTATATGTAATCAGGATTCTTCTAGGCCAGTGTTTCCCAACCTTTTTTGAGCCGCGGCACACTTTTTACATTTGCAAAATCCTGGGGCACACCACCAACCAAAATGACACGAAATGACACTCTAATACAGTAATACATATAGTTAATATGCTTTTAAATGTTTTTATACACTCAGTGTGAAACCTGGGCCTGTTTTGATGAACTCAACATAGATATCCTGGAAGGAATGGCAGAAAGGCACAAACTTCTTACACAGAACTCCCATAACCAAGAGAAAATGCTATGAGTTTGCAGGGCATTGACCTTGGGTTTTGGAGTTGTAGTTCACCTATATCCAGAGAGCACTGTGGACTCAAACAATGTTGGATCAGGACCAAACTTGGCATGAATACTCAATATGCCCAAATATGAACGCAGATGGAGCTCAGGGGAAATAGACCTTGACGTTTGGGAGTTGTAGTTGCTGGGATTTATAGTTCCCATACAATCAAAGAGCATTTTGAACTCCACCAATGATGGAACTGGGCCAAACTTCCCACACAGGACCCCCAGAAGGCAATAGGAGGTCTCTACTTGGAGAAAGGGGGGCGGGCCTTCCCAATGCATGGAGAGGTACAGACCAAGTAGACAACGGGTGGGGAGGGTGTGTTTGTAATTTTATTCCTTTAACGAGGTAGGCTTCTTAGGGTTTTTATACTTCAACACATTAGACTCCCCCCTTCCTGGAGATTCCAATTTCACACGGCACACCTGATGATCGCTTACGGCACACTAGTGTGCCCCAGCACACTGGTTGAGAAACACTGTTCTAGGCCAGAGTTTCTCAACCTGTGGTTCGGGACCCCTGGGGGTGGGGGGGGTCACGAGGGGGTGTCAAAGGGGTCGCCAAAGACCTTCAGAAAACACAGTATTTTCTATTGGTCATGAGGGTTCTGTCTGTGATGTTTTTGCCCAATTCTATCATCGGTGGGATTCGGAATGGTCTTTGATTGTAGATGAACTATAAATCTACATTAGCCAGCTTAGACCAATGAAATGATTGATCTTTGAACACCAATGTGAATGTGTTTTCAATTTTCTGTGAGTCATTTATTTATTTATTTATGGTATTTGTACCCCGTAGCTTCTCAGCCCCGCAGGGGGACTCAGCACGGCTCACATTTGCAGCACTACAGGCCGCACCACCACAATCTATATATATAAAGGAGAGACGGTCGTGCAAAGGACTTTATGCACGGCCAAACTACGCCCCCCAGAAACGCCAATCCAACGAGACACAATCCCACAAACCACAAGGTATTGCCATCACACAAAAAAAACCCACCTTCCTACCTTCCAACCCCCCCAAAATCAGCCCCCAAAAACCGCCCATTGGCTCCCGTTCTGCGCTGGCCACAAGCGCAGAACAGAGCGAGAGCCATCGCGCAGGCGCACTCCAACCCCCCACCACCCCACAACGCAGGACAGAGGCTAAGCAAACACACTGCGCACTCTGACTCCCCCCCAACCCATCCCATCCCCTCTCTCCCCACACCAGCAGCTTCACCGCCACACCGGCGGCGACCAACCCGCCTCCTCCGCCGCCTCACAGAGGAGACCGCAGCCGCTCTCCAAAGCATCGGTCGCTTCTGGGGCTCTCGGGAAGCAGCACTGAAAAGACCCAGAAAACTACAAAAAAACATGGCGCCCGAACAGCTTCCGGTCCGGCCGAAAAGGCTCCGACGGAAGTCGATCCGTCAGGAAAAGGGTCCGGCCGGAAACTGACACCCAAACAATGCCGAGCATCAGTTTCCGACCGGACCCTTTTCCTGACGGAATGACTTCCGTCGGAGCCTTTTCGGACGGACAGGAAGCTGTTCGGGCGCCATGTTCTTTTGTAGTTTTCTGGGGCATTTTCAGAGCTGCTTCCCCGAGAGCCCCAGAAGCCCTCCTGGCGAAGTGCTACAGAAAATATGGCAGCCGCCACGGGACAGGCGTGGGGACGCTGCCCTCGCCGCTACTGCCCTCCCGGATGGCAGAGGGTGAAAGGAAAGGACCGGGGCTGCTGCCGCCTTCTTTTCCCTCCTCAGCCCCCTTCTTTTCCTCCATCAGCCTCAGGGCCTTTCCTTCTCCCCCTCAGCCTATGGCCCCAAACCCCCCTCCCCCACGTCAGCCCCAGGCTCCTTCTCTTCTCCCCCTCACCCTCAGCCCCCTTCTTTTCCTCTCTCAGCCTCAGACCCCTTCTTCCCCCCCCTTTCCCCCACTCATGTGTATGTACACATGCACAAACATATACAGTACCATACACACGTATACATATATAAACATACATACACATATATACATATACACACACATATATACACTACATACACACATATACACATGCACACACACACCAAGACCATAAGTAGCATCATTTCAAACCCTTACATACTCAGACTTTCCCCCATCTCCTAAATAGGGCACAGCAACGCGTGCCGGGTTCAGCTAGTACAATATAAAAATACACCATATAATCAAAAGCATTAAAAAGCATTAAAACATTACATTAAAACCACTACATACAACAATAATTAATTAAAGCCATCAAGCGGAACACATTGTCAGTCCAGTCAAGTCCAAAGTGTCAATCTAGTCAGATCCAAAGGTACAATTTACATCTGCAGCCCAAAGGCCTGGTCCCAGAACCACAACTTTAGCTTTTTTCTAAAAGCGAGGAGAGATGGAGTCCATCTTACTTCGTTTGGGAGTGTGTTCCATAGGCGAGGGGCCACCGCCGAAAAGGCCCTGTCTCTCATCCCCACCAGCCGCATTTGCAATGCTGGCGGGAGCGAGAGCAGGGCCTCCCCAGATGATCTTAGGCTGCGAGATGGGACATAGAGGCAGATGCGTTCGGACAAGTAAGCTGGGCCAGAACCATATAGAGCTTTATAGGTCAATACCAGTACTTTGAATTGGGTTCGGAGATGGACAGGCAACCAGTGGAGCTGACACAGCAGGGGGTGATATGCTCCCTGTATGTTGCCCCAGTTAGCATTCTGGCTGCCGCCCGTTGGACCAACTGAAGTTTCCGAACCATTTTCAAAGGCAGCCCCACATAGAGTGCGTTGCAGTAGTCTATTCGGGATGTGACCAGAGTATAGACCACCGTGGCCAAGTCAGACTTCCCAAGGTATGGGCGCAGCTGGTGCACAAGTTTTAATTGTGCAAAAGCTCTCCCGGCCACCGTTGAGACCTGGGGTTCCAGGCTCATTGCTCATACAGGCAAACTTGGACCCTCCAGGTGTTTTGGACTTCAACTCCCTAGCGGCTGTTAGGAATTGTGGGAGTTGAAGTCCAAAACACCTAGAGGGCCCAAGTTGGCCCAGGCCTGATCTACACTTTTGGCCTGAGAAATTTTTACATGACCCCAGCTATATACATTCATAAAGTAGGTATGCAAACCAGACATTTACTGATAACAAACCAGCATTTGTGAATAGGCTGCTTTTTATAGATTCATAGAACTGACCACAGAACAACAGAGTGGTTCAGGATTAGGAAAGTCATACGGCAGGGTTGTATATTCTCACCCAACCTATTCCACTTGTATGCAGACCACATCATGTGCGATGTGCGGGGTTTGACGAATGCAAGGCTGGAGTTAAAATTGCTGGAAGAAACATTAACAACCCTAGATATGCAGATGATACCACTTTGATGCCCGAAAGCAAGGAGGAGCTGAGGAGTCTTCTAATCAAAGTGAAAGAAGAAAGTCCAAAAGCTGGTTTGCAACTAAACATAAAAAAACCCAAGATTGATTGATTGAAAAAACAAGAATGATTGATAACTGGCAAATAGAGGGAGAAAACATGGAGGCAGTGACAGACTGTATTTCTAGGTGCAAAGATTAATGCAGACACAGACTGCAGCCAGGAAATCAGCAGATGTTTACTTCTTGGAAGAGTGCCATGACCAATCTCGATAAAATAGTGAAGAGTAGAAACATCACACTGGCAACAAAGATCCGCATAGTCGAAGCAATGGTATTCCCTGTAGTAACCTACGGATGTGAGAACTGGGCCATAGCAAAGGAAGATAGATGCTTTTGAAGTGTGGTGTTGGAGGAAAGTTCTGGGAGTGCCTCGGACCGCGAGAACATCCAACCAGTCCATACTTCAAGAAATAAAGCCTGATTGCTCATTGGATAGTAGAGGCAAAGATGAACTTTGACCACATAATGAGAAGGCAGGAAAGCTTAAAGAAGACAATTATGCTGGGGGAAATGGAGAAAAGGGAAGAGGGGTTGACCAAGGGCAAGATGGATGGATGGTATCCTCGAAGTGACCGGCTTGACCCTTAAGGAGCTGGGGGAGGTGACGGCCAACAGGGAGCTCTGGCATGGGCTGGTCCATGAGCTCACAAAGAGTTGGAGCAACTGAACGAATAAATAACAATAACATGGCTCATCTAGTCCAGCCCCATCATGCAAGGAAAGCACAATCAAAGCACCCCTGGCAGATGGCCATCTAGCCTCAGTTTAAAGGTTTCCAAGGAAGGTGAGGAAAAAAGGCTTTTTGTGACAAGGGAAGTGAGGGAAGGAGAAGGAAAAGCTTGAAGGGGAGGGAACCGCAGAGCCCCTCAATTTGTTTCCTGGAGCCTCAAAGGCACCACAGAACACACTTCGAAAATCACTGATTTAGTGTATGTGTTTATGTGCCTTGACAGACACTGGTATTTCTCAGTCATCTCCTGTCCAAGTATTAACCAGATCTGACCCTGCTTAGCTTCCAAGATTAGATGGCATCTGATGTCTAGAAACTTCAAGTTGGGAGAAATCTCAAAGGCCTTCCAATTCAATCCCATTCTGAAAGAATACCAAAGCAAAGCACATCTGAGAGATTGCCATCCAAACTCTATTCTAAAATCTCCAGAGAAGGAGATTTCACTTCATTCCCAGGCAACATATTCACCTGTCAAACAGCTCTGACCATCAGAAATTCTTCCTAATGTTTAGGTGCCTTGGGAAGTCTGACTTGGTCACGGTGGTCCACGTTCATGTTACATACTGAATAGACGACTGCAACGCGCTCTACCTGGGGTTGCCTTTGAAGACGGTTCAAAGGCTTCAAGTAGTCCCAACGGGTGGCACCCAGGTTGCTCACCGGAGCAGTGTACAAGGAGCATTAACCCACCCACCACCCACCCCCGGTTGTGTCAGCTCCACTTGCTGCCAGTCTGCTAGCGAGCAGAATTCAAAGTCCTGGCTTTAGCCTATAAAACCCTGAATGGTTCCATCCCAACTTACCTGTCTGAAAGTATCTCCCTCTATGATCTACCTCGGAGCTTAAGATTGTTGGTGGAGGCCCTGCTCTCGGTCCCACCCTCTTCGCAAGCGTGACTGATGGGGATAAGAGACAGGGCCTTCTCAATGATAGCCCCTTGTCTGTGGAACTCCCACCCCAATAAAATCAGATCGGCCCACTATCACTTTCAGAAAAAACTTACAATGTGGTTTTGGGTCCAAGCTTTTGAGCAGTAATTTATTTATTTCTTCGCATTTATCTACCGCCCGCCCCCCAAATGGCTCGGGGCAGCTCACAACAGATCAGTCGTTACATAATAAAAACAGGCATATATAAAAACAGTGCAAGTAAAACAGGTAAAAACATTAAAAACAGCATATAAGCGACAATAGTCGTGCACTATACACACAGCAGCAAACACAGTTACAAGATGGCTATGAACACCCAGGTTATGCATTAAATGCACTATACACAACAGCAGCAAACACAGTTACAAGATGGCTATGAACACCCAGGTTATGCAGTGCATTAAATGACCAGAAATTGATGTGATTGATAAATGGAATAGCCCTGGATTATGATTCGGATTGTGAGGTTTTAATTGATGTTTTACTAATTGAAGTTTTAACTACTTGGATTTTAATTGTAATTGTTTATTTTATGGATATATATGTGTATGGCATCAATTTGCTGCTTGTTGCAAGTCCGCCCTGAGTCCCCTTTAGGGTGAGATGGGTGGGGTACAAATGTGGCAAATATTAGGTAGAATCTCTTTTCCTGCAATTTGAATCCATTGTGGGAATTCAGTTCAGCTACTTTGAATCCCCTTCAGGGAAGATAAGCAGGGAATAATAATAATAATATCTGCATTGTGCCCTAGTCTCTGGAACAGGAGAAATCAAGCTTGCTTCCTCCTCAAGGTAACATCAATTCAAATATTTAAACATGGCTCTCATGTCATCTCTCAATCTTCTTTTCTCCAACTTTAATTTACCCAGCTGCCTAAGAGTTAAAAGAGATTAGAAGGATCATCCAGTACAGCCCCCTGCTATACACAATCCAAGCCCTATCGCTAGATAACCATCTAGCCTCCATTTTAAAATCACCAAAGATAGAGACTCTGCCACACTCTCAGGCAGTATACTTAAATATTAATAAGCAAAACTGAGGTAAAATAATTGTGTTTGATCATGCCTCTATATTTTCAGCAACAATCTCTTATTAGTATGTTTCTCCCATTTTCATTTTAGTTTGCTTGAGGATACAAATCAACCCACAGAACAAAACAGAGTTTCAAGGAATCTCACCAGAACGAGCGTTTGCTGACTTTTTATTTGCCAGCACAATCCTACATTTGGTTGTTATCAATTTTGTGGGCTGATTCAAAAAGACTTTGAGGTATGCTTTTTAAAAATGTTAAAATATTCTTTCATGTACTATTCTTCTAAATGTACTGGGATTAAAAAAAATTGTAAGCTACTTTAAATTCTAATTTTGGAGGAGAATTGGGATATAAAAACAATGATATGGATGTATATTTTGAGGAATTAGAAGGGTAGTTCAATTGGCAGTTACCATAAGTAATTAGATGTACTTTGAGTGTGATTGATGTGATTGTTAGAATCTTCCGTTTCTTGTTCCTGTTGAACTTCATACATAGAAGGCCAGCAGTTGGCTTCATCTCATTGCCATGTTTGGGAATAAGAAAAGGATGTGACTAAATCAACACATCATTGGCCTTCACAGTGAGCTAAGTTTTATACTCTTGATTGTTGTTGTTAGTAATTGCTTGTATATGCAGTGTACAATCCTAATCTCTTCGTATATCTTGGAAAGTATAAGGACTAAACGGAAAATGATTCAGTGTCTCTTCTGCCGTTTCCAATTAAGAAAGTTCCATGCATGGTTGAGTCTGTAGCCTTGCTGTTAACTATTTAAAGCTTCTGCTAGACTTTTGGGGCTTGTTCTCTCAGATTTATGTGAACATTTAGGGGTGCTACCATGTTGGTATTGTAAGAGAACCTTTTCATTGCTGTTTTCTTTTTTCCCTTTGCAGATCGTGGGTTTGCCTTGATGGTTCAGACAGTGAATGGGAGCGACATCTGATTAGTTCCTTAGTGGAGAAAGGAATGAGATTTAAAAGGTTACCTGAAACAACTAGTAATTGTCTTGATTCTCAATAAACTTCTTTTGTTATATGTCTTGCAACTTCTCAGTAGTGTGTGATGAGATGCCCTGAATGTTTGGATTTGAGATGTAATCATATGTCGGGATTGGAATCCTAGCGCATGGGGCCAAACGTGCTTCTCAGGTTCCTTAGATGGCCCTGACTTCTTACCCATGACATTGCTTCTTTATAGCAGTGTTTTTCAGCTTTTGTACTTGTTTGGCCATCTTTTAAAAAATTGAGATGTCAATCCTAAATTTTAGTTGCTAGCACTAAGAGTTTTAATAGACTGCCATTCTTGTTCTATCCTATTGCCTTTGTTTTCAGTGACTGCTGGAGTGCCCCCACCTGCCAAGAAACTCTCTGAAACTGAATTTAGCCCATTTTCTGAAAGAGATTCTCTGCTCTTTTTCATGTGTCCCTTAAAGCCATGAAGCCTTTGATACATATCCTGGAATTTTGTATCTGTTTGCAAAAAAATGTGATTTCAGGGACTATGACTAGAAGAGAGTGAATGAAAGATATCCCAGCTTAGCCATTGGTCTCTGTTTTAACCAGGGTTGTGCAACTTTTCGTAAAACTTCCGAATGCCTAATATGACTGGACAGTCTAAATCTGAATCTCACCCTAGCACCATTTTCCTGTCTTTATAGTATGGCTGTTTAAATGAAATTTGAGCACAACATTTGACACTGCATTTTTCTGTTGCATTCACATATTGGCCCAATTGTCCTCCTAATCAGCAACAACATGATGGCAATACTTCCTTCTCGTATCAAAGGTTGCTAGAACAACCAGGCTTATCCATTGCTAATTTGGTTACAACTACAGTGATAATATAGGTCACCCTAACTGTTTGGAGTTGAATTACCCTCGCTACAACTAAACAAGGAAACCCCTATCTGCAACAGAGCAAAAATAGGATTCCAGTTGATTGGCCAAGAATGCTAGTAGGTGGTTCTAACTCGCAACAGTTCTCACCTCTTTCCCTTCCTCTGCTACTTGACAGTATTTTGATTTGACTGTCTTGGCCTTTAATTTGCTGCCCTCTGGTGCCTGCATCTGTCAATTCCATAATCAGTTATTTTTTGTTGTTAACAGAAAACTTCACAGAGTAATTTCAAAGAAGTCTTTAAAATGTATCAATAGCTTCAAGAAGAAAAACAGTTAATTTACGGGTTCTCTAATGTCCCCACAGCCTTCCCCTTGGTATTGAAATCTGGATCCAGCAACCTAAGAACCTACCTTTACAACATTTCATGTTAAGTTCTCTTATACATCTGCATTCAAAACTCACACCTCATTCTGCCTACTGAGCCTCTTTAAATAAATAGAAGGCCATACAGATACGTTTTTGAGCATCTTCAAGTCATTTCTGACCAAAAGTTTTCATGCAAGATTTATCCAGAATTGGGTTGCTGTTGTCTTCCTCTGAGGCCCGAATGTGTTTTGCCAAGGCCATCCAATAATTTCATGGCTAAATAGAGACTTGAGTTCTGGTCTCCAGAATCATAGTCCAGTGCTTAAACTACTACTCCATACAAGCCACTTCCAATAGGAATGCATGGGACGACATGTTAGAATTACATGAACAAATACACGCTAGTTGCTAACTTCGGTTCCCCACAACTTGCCACAACAAAAGAAAAAAATGCCCAAGAGCATCAAAATACAGGACTCTATCAAAAATATTTGAGGACAGTGTAATCTGACTATATAGTGTGACTTACGCCATTGAAATACCTTTACTATTTACTATCCACATTTAAGAAGCTGGTACTTGGCTCAGAAATTATTTAACTGCCATCCAGCTAGATTCTCTCCATGGATAACATGATAATTATCACATACTTCCATTGTGGCATCCAAATAGTTTGTATCGGTTCTGCTCCCAAGAGTAATAGCTTATTTATTTATTTATTTATTCGCACTTATTAGTCGCCACTCCCAATGTGGCTCCAGGCGACTTACATAAGTGACATATCAGGATAAAAACACCATAAAAACATGATAAACACAATAAAACAGAATAAAATACGACTCAGCAAATGCTGCGCACATAAAATAGGACAAGTGTCCAAAGGTCAGCAGCCTTAAGCGCCAAATGCCTGCTGAAACAGTTTTGTACGCCTTCCGAAATGCCAACAAGTCTGTGAGGGCACGAACTTCGGAAGGCAGTGCATTCCACAGCGTGGGGGCAATTATCAAGAAGGCCCTCCTTGTGGCAGTGAGGTGGTACATTTTGAAGCTAGGGACCTCCAGCAGTTGTTCCGACTCTGAATGTAGTGGTCTGGTGGGACAATATGGGATGAGGCGGTCCCTGAGCTTAACTAAATACATGTATTTTCCGATAATATAGAAGGGCAAAGAATGCTCTTATCAGTAGAAAAATACTGTAGGAGCTTCCTATGCAGACTTTCAGTATCTTCTTGGCAAAGGGCATGAGGAAAATACAATATTCTATATTTTCCTTTTCTATCGCCTAGTAATGTGAATTTCTCACTTTTTGTTAAATCTACCACATGGCTGTCTCAAACAGTTTTACTGTCTGAGCAAAGGAAGAGGCGGCACTCCATTTTCTGTTCCTTATACAGAAGCTGACTAAGCTGAGAGTTTAATACTAACAATTGAATAACAGAACAGAAAGCAGTTCAAAAGAAAAGGGAAATCCATGTGTCTTCTAAAAACAAATGTCCAAGAGGAGAAGCCAGAGGAGTGCTGATATTTCTCACCTTTCCTGCCACATTGGCCAATTGCTATACTTATTGGGCCAGTTTTGATAGGCCAGCAGGTATCTTGGTCTTTGATGAAAGTAGTGAGAATATATTTTAGACATTAAAAAATATTCAAATAGGCCTCCTACATTGGTTCAAAGAGGTCACAGAAGGCCTCTGTTTGCCTCCGTTCTCACATCCAGCTCACCCACAACTAAAGTAGCCACAGTTATTCTTGGTTCTTGCAGGCCTTTGGTGATGATAAACTTAGCTGCCTCCTCCCCTCCACCAACCCAGATGCACCTGGATTAATGCTCTCATCTTTGCGGTCTCCAGCTCAACCTAGGGCAGCACCTTCTGCATTGCGGTCTAACGTTCTCCCTGCCTCCTTACCCCTCCACGTGAGCTCAGGCACGTGCCTTGACTTTGGAACTCCCCGCCTCTGCGAAAATCAACCTTGTTTTCGAGAGGAAGCGGTTTCTGTGGGCTGAGCTTCAAAAGCTGACCCAGATAGGCTCCTACACCTCTGACATCATGGAAGAGAATAGTTGGCTGCTTTGACCCATTTAAGATTGATACATTTTCCACTTCCTGCCCCACTTATTACTTCCTGCCTTACCCCGCTTGGGTTGGGGGAGGGTGGAGAAGTTATTTTTGAGAATTAAATGTAAATAAATACATTTTACTTGGTCTTGGGTGGAAAACAGCTGGTTGAAGGAGGTTAAAAATAATCTCTGTTAAGGTTCTGAAAGACAGTGAGTAGAACCTTTGACTTTGAGATGGCATCTTCAAAGCTGTAGTCCCCAAATAGCTTTGCAGACATTTTTCTCAATTTTGCACCCCAATTCTAAGTAGTAAAATATCTTTAAGTCAAATACAATTTAGAGGAGAATAATTTTTGTATAAGAATGCACTTTGGAATAAGTCCTATTGAAGGGGGAAATGGGAACATGGGACCTGACTCATAAAACAGATGAATTGTAAACCAATAATGTGAAAATAAAGAATTTAATTTATACATATACACATATAGTACACATAAAACACGTATTGTTTTATTCATCTATATCCAACAAAATATATGCTCTGGGCATTTTCTAGGTCCTTGAGCATGACTTTATGGTATTCCTGGGCCAGAAGTACTTCATTTCAGTAGGATTCACTATTCTCTGGTTTCACATATCCACAAAACTCCAGGAACATATCCCTTGCAGATACAGGAGTTATAGGCTTATAAATATAGACAGTCCCCAAGTTATGAACAAGATAGGTTCTGTAGGTTTGTTGTTAAGTTGAAATGTGTGTGTAAATCAGAACAAGTACATTTGTAAGTGTAACTCCAGCCATATCTATCTTATCAGTCTATCTATCTGAATTACACTTAAAAATTTACCTGTTCCGTATGTGTGTGTGTCTGCACACACACACCCCTGTGGTGTTTGTTTTGCTGTCTGTGCCCCTGTTCAGAAATTTTCACCTCACTTTGAGTCCCAGTGATAATTGGATTTTGAAATTTAACTTGTGGAAACAAGAATTGTTGAGAAAGCTTCAGTTGAAAAACCTTTTCCCCATGACCATAACTCAGGAGTGGATTTCCCTTCCTGGTGATTGATTTCCCTCACTTCCTGTTGTCTCACCACTGTTCTTAACTATGAGTCATTTGTAAGTCCAATGTTTGTAACTCGGGGACTCCTTGTATATTTTAAAAGGCTACCGGAGGAGGGATACACAGACAATGAACTACATTCAACAAGTTTATAGTCCTTATTGTTTTATAACTTTGAAAGCAGAATAGATAGGAAATTCCACTGGGCATGCATCTTTTTACTGGAGGAAGATTAATGTCCAACGACACAAATAATTTTACAATTAAACACTTGATTTTCTCTAGTGGTCAATATGTAGACGGTGGAGTATTTTCTACCGCTCAAGATACTAAGTTACAAATTTATTTCAATTAAAAGAAATCACTTAAACATTAGAAAGAACTACTTTCCTTAAAGCAGTGGTTCCCAGCCTTTGGCCTGTGGACAACCAGTGGTCTGCAATAACGAAAATATGGCCAGTGGCCAAACCATTATTACACTGTTTCCTCAAAACCACGTGGCAATGAGAGTGACTGGTCTCGCAAAAACCTCTTAAATACAATCTACCTCTGTCTGCTCACAGTGTTTATTTATTTTAAATTTTTTAATATTCACATTTGGCCCACCCGAAATGGTCTTAAACTGTCTGTTACTGCTTATGTTGAGTTTTATTGATTGTATCGTTTTTATAATTGCTGTTGTGTTGTTGTTATGTGTTATTGGGCTTGGCCTCATGTAAGCTGCCCTGAGTCCCTTGGGGAGATGGTGGTGGGGTATAAATGAAGTTAATTAATAAATACATAAATAAATACATAAATACATAAATAATAGTGCCGAGGCAACAGGGATGTCAAGAGGGGAGAGGCTGGCTACACACGAAAGGTTACTACTACCAGCTCTAGATGAATATGGTTTTCTGTGGGCGAGCAGATGTCGACTACTGGATGAAATATTTTCTGTATCAGAAACTAGAGCTGAAGTGGTCTATTCAATGCAATTTTGTGAATCGGCACCCCAAATTACCAAACTGAATTTAAAGTTGACCAAAAACTGATTCATAACCCTTTTGGTACTAATCTTAGTGGATAGCAACTCCATCATCCCTGTCCACAAGGCATTTTGGAAAGAGCCAATGAGAATTCCAGTCCAAAACATATGGATAGAGAAAGTTATTCCCTATATGTAATGTTTCGATACTTGACAATCTGATTTTATTTAAATGATCAAGAGGTTTATTCATGAAAGCATGTATGTGGACACCTTTAGCCGCTTTGAGTCTCCTTGTGGGGTAATAATAATAATATTATAATAATAATAATGTCTAATCCTAGCTCCACAACATAACTTTTCTTATTATGAATGCAACTTCTTGCTTCTAACCTAGCTCTCCTCGCTTTCCTGTTTTTGTTGATTGAGAAGAATACCACAGAATCAGGTGAAAAAACATGTCCTCACCTTTGGGAGGAAGGGCGGAGGAACATGTTAAGGGGAACATGAGCCTCCTTAGCTTCCTTCATCACCAAGGAACTTCTCTCTACCTTAAAAAATGTGCCTGCTTTTTCCTTGTTCCTTGTTAATGACATACCCTCTAACATGTCAGAAATGAATAACCAAGACATGTGTGTCCAAGAAACATCAGATTGTTGTCAAAATGGCCAAAGCTATTTGACGAGAAATACTGATGGTGTCTGATGATGACAAGAGTAAGTAACACAAGAATTTGCATATAGACATTTTAATATTGAATAAAAATACAGAGGTTTCAGTAGATGATGTTAAGAAGATAGCAATGATAAAATAGAACAAAGCAGGATTTCAACTTGTTTGTACAACTTCCATCCCCACTTGGAACTTCTATGCAATAATAAGAAGTTGAAGCATCCCTTTCCATAAGAAAATATGTACAGTCTCTGTAGCTGGAATGGAAATTTGGGAATGCTGGAGCTCTCCGACCAAGTATCAAAATTCTTTGTGTTTGCTCCCAGGTGCATATTTTCTTTGCAGCATCCCAGATATAGTCACTTTTTTTTCTTTCATCACCAAACTAAGATAAAGAGCAAAAAAAAAAGTCATTATATCCACAGAAGAACTATAACTCTTTTTATTCTGGAAGCACTGGCAACTTCAGAGACATGCAAACATCAAAAATCACAAATTCTCTCTTGTGAGTTGGAGTCAATCCAAAGAATTGGGGATCTTTTTCAGTAGGGATGAGAAATTTTAAGTCCTCTCAGAGGGCAAGAAAACTAGACATCTTGTAACAATGCAAGAATCCACAGCTAAAAGATCCTCTGTTTAAAACATTGTCTGAAGGAGCCAGCCAGCAAATAGTGTCAAGGTGAGCTTCCTAGGATCCATCTACATTGTAGAATTAATTGAATTCAACACCACTTTAATTACATTGGCACAATGCTATGGAATGCTGGGAGTTGTAGATTAGCAAGGCACCAGAATTCTTGGACAGAGAAGCCTAAAGACCTTGTAAAACTATAACTTCTATGATCCCCTACCATTGAGACATGGTAGTGAAATTGGTGTCAAACAGCTTTCCGTCCACAGTATAGATGCAACCTTAGCATTTAATTGAAATCCCCTTACTAGTCATTTGAAGAATTTCTTCAGTCTTGCCTATTTCTAAATTGGTTTATTTATTTATTTACCATATGTATACCCCACCTTTCTAATCCCGTAGGAGATCACATATATAGGCAGCAATTCAATGCCATAAAAACATACATCAATAAAATAAAAATATGTATTAAAACAATCATTAAAAGCATATAAAACATTTAAAACCACTTATTTAAAATCACACAGCCCAATATCGTAGTCTGTGGCCGTTCTAAAATTGTCATTGCACTATTCTATGTTATCTTATTGCACTGGAGATTACTAATCGAACGCTTGGTCCCACATCCAAATTTTTAGCTTTTTACTAAAGGTCATAAGGGAGGAGGCTGATCGAATTTCACTAGGGAGGGAGTTCCACAGCCGAGGGGCCACCACTGAAGGCCTGGTCTCTCGTCCTCACCAACTGCACCAACACGGAACCGAGAGCAGGGCCTCCCCAGAAGATCTTAACCTCCTGGCTGGCTCATAGAGGGAGATACGTTTGAACAGGTAAACTGGGCCAGAACCATTTAGGGCTTTATAGGCTAAAGCCAGCACTTTGAATTGTGCTCGGTAGCAGACTGGCAGCCAGAGGAGCTGATGTACCAGAGGAGTTGTATGCTCTCTGTACCCCGTTCCAGTGAGCAATCTGGCTGCCATCCATTAGACTACCTGAAGCTTCCAAACACTCTTCAAAAGAAACCCAACATAGAGCACGTTGCAATAGTCTATTGGGATGTAACAAGAGCGTGGACCACCTGGCATGGAGGATTGTTTTGAAATCCCAACTCCTATTTCAAGCTTGTGCACTCACAAAGGGAAATGTCCTGCCCGAATCACCCAGTCATAGTCAGCATCCCTTGAGAATTTTGCCTCTACCCAAGGAGCCCTTAACTCACCTCATCTGGACCACAAGCGGAAAGTGAACAGAAGGTTGAAAGACACCGTCTTCAGGAAAATAACTCTTAGTCCCAGAACCGTGAGAGAAAGGAGATTCAGCCTCTCATCTGAAATTTTGTGTAAGAAGAATAGGAAACTGTCACTATTTATGCAAGCAAAAAGAGTTGTTGCATTTTTGATTGCTTGGATAAGAGAGATTTTGCTGTCCCTTTAAACAAAACCTATTTCACAAAGTTACGTTTTAGTAGTAATTCATTCCAGAACATTTTACTGCATTTCTCAATTAGTCCATTGCAGGTTGAATATCCCTTATCCATAATGTCCAGAATCAGAAGAGTTTTGGATTTGGTTTTTTAAAATGGAATACCTAAGTTTGCATTTTAAAAAAATGGAATACCTAAGTTGGCTAGGAGTCAGCTGCATTAAATCACCACTGACAAAAGGTCATGAGTTTGAAGCCAGCCCGGGTCAGTGTAAGCTCCCGACAATTTGTCTAGCTTACTGTTGGCCTTTGCAGCCCAAAAAACAGTTGCATCTGTCAAGTAGGAAATTTAGGTACTGCTTATGTGGGGAGCCAAATTTAATTAACTTACCAATGCCACAAAAATCTCCAGCAGTGGGTGAAAGAATGAGGAAGTACTCCATCAAGGACTCAGTGCCACAAGTGGACCGAGAAGCAACAGCTCCCCTGGTGGCCGGAATTTGAGAATACTCTCATGAAGCTTAAATTGCCTCTGTCTTTGTCTATATATGTAATGTGTCTATGGCATTGAATGTTTGCCATGTGTATGTGCACTGAATCCGCCCTGAGTCCCCTGCAGGGTGAGAAGGACGGAATATAAATACTGTAAATAAATAAATAAATATGTGAATAGCAGTAGTAGACCTCAGGAATGAGATCGAACTCTCAACACGAAATTCATTGATTTTTCATAGATACCTTACACCAATAGCCTAAATCTAATTGTAGGCAATACGTTTTAATAATTCTGTGCATGAAACAAAACTTGTTTCAGCCACCCATTTAGGATTTCAGAGTATTTTGAATTTCAGATAAGGGATAATTAACATTTACTTTGTGAAACTCATTCCATTACTAATTAGACTGATTGTTGCTTTTTCCTTTACTTCCTGTTACTATGGAACCATACAGTGGGCCCTGGGCACACAATAAGGTAGTTGCAGCATTTCTACCTTAACACAAATGACAGAATTCAGCAAACACAATACAGTTCATGGTAAGATGTCAAGATGGGGATAATCAGCATACATGCTGATTTTACGGCAACACTACCATTCTACCACCTTGAATGTTTTCTTTCTTTTCATTCTCACCCATTTACTGCTTTTTATTTACAGTTAAACATACCTGTTTCGAAAGTGATGTCACTATCCTCTTCTAAACAGGTGCCTGAATCACCTGGAGAGAGATGGAGAAGGAGGAGAAAAAATTATGCTGATGATAGCCATAGCAAGACTGAATTGAAATACAGAAATGGTGTTTTCAATATTTTGTTGGTCTTATTTTGTTCCAGGATGGTTCAATGGAACACACAATGAGATGCCAAAATCAAGAATCATAGAATCATAGAGTTTGAAAAGACCTCGTGGGTCATCCAGTCCAACCCCCTGCCAAGAAGCAGGAGAATCGCATTCAAAGCACCCCTGACAGATGGCTACCCAGCCCCTGTTTAAAAGCCTCCAAAGATGGAGCTTCCACCCCACTCCGGGGCAGAGGGTTCCACTGCTGAACAGCTCTCACAGTCAGGAAGTTCTTGCTAATGTTCAAGTGGAATCTTCTTTCCTGTAGTTTGAAGCCATTGTTCTGCATCCTAGTCTTCAGGGCAACAAAACAAGCCTGCTCCCTCCTCCCTATGACTTCCTCTCACCTCTTGACCCTTGGCCCTCATTAAGTCTCCTCTCAGCCTTCCCTTCTGCAGGTTAAACATTCCCAGCTTTTTAAGCTGCTCCTCATAGGGCTTGTTCTCCAGACCCTTGATCATTTTAGTCACCCTTCCCTGGACACATTCCTGTTTGTCAACATTTCCCTTAAGAATGGTATTCTGACATTCTACTTGATTAGATTGAGACTCAGTGTGCAACAAGATGTTTTGGACCTGATGCTCACAAAATCATTTTTTAACACTTTCTATTGTTGGAGACTGCCATAAGGAGCCACCCTGTCTGTTTCACGCTAGATTTGGTTTCTGATGGCTTCCACTTCTGGTTTCCAGCAAAAGTGGCAGAAGATCATTTCCATTTTGTGAGTAAAACAAGATGCAAGGAAATTCCGCCTCCGCATCCTGTATCTAGTGGCATAATACTCATATTTTCTAAGAAGATTATGGTGACAATGATATTTTTGCACCCATAACCCTGCAAATTTATCCCCCTATTATACATCCCCTGCTATGCATCATCTAATTGAATTTCCATGCAATCCCAAACTCCTATTATAGGGAATTCTAGAACATATCAACCAGTGTGGAGCATTGACTAGCTTTGAGTTTCCTCAATGTTCCTCAATTCGATCTGGGCTTAGGTACTCCTACCTAGGGTTGGAAAGACTATTCAGAAATATTTGGAAAAGAGTTTAAACATATTAAGTGTTGGGAAACTCATCACTGTAGGGAAAGGTGATGAACTGTGCCTGTGTTGCCTCTGCTGCTCCTTCTAGGTGGCCACAGAGCTTCATCTGAGCTCCTGGCCGTCATGACAATCGCTGCTGATGACCAGTAAGAAGGGTGAGGTAAGATGCAGTGGAGCAAATGTGTTCCTGGACTATTGAAACAATGGCCTTAGATTCTGCATAAACATCCTAAATCCAGAGCTACTCCAGATTTACCTTGGGATAGACAACCCAATCTAGATGAGCTTAAGGGGTGATGAACAATGCTTATTTCACACAGTAGAAGGTTGGAGCTAGAATTTGACCAGTGTGCCAATATTCTTCTTTATATTTTACCTTCTGCTTTATTTCCGTCCACATGACACTCAATACTGTCATCGTTGCCCCATAAAACGATGCCATAGCTGGCAATTCCCTCCTTAGATTGGTCTTCTTTCACGACAACCACTGAGCCATTGACCTCTTTCATGTTTTCTTTGTTGATACCGACATTGAGAGGATTGGAGGAATAGTCGGTAAAGAGGCAAGCAGCTTTGCTTTGGTTTTTTTCAGAAGTTGGCTTAAGTTTATAGACAGAAGGGAGAGAAAACTTAAGATCTGCAAGAGAAAAGGACAGGAAGTTATCAATGCTATCATGTGACAATATTACAGAAAGCTATCCATAGATCCTATAGAAGCCAATATTTCAACCAGTTTGTGTTGTTAACTGCCATCAATTTGACTTCAACTTATTATAACTCCAAGAATGAAAGATTTCCATATCACTGTATCCTCAACAGTCCTGCTCATGTCTTACAGACTCCGGGAAACCGTGGCTGCCTTGGTTGGGTCTATCCATTTGTAATGCAGGCTTCCTCTTTTCCTACTCTCTTTTACTTTTCCAAGCATGATTGCTTTATTTAGGAAGTCGTGCCTTCTCATGTTATGGCCAAAGTATGATTGCCTTAGTTTAGTCATCTTGGCTTTTGGGAGAGATCAGGCTCAACTTGCTCTAGGACTAATTTATTTATATCTGCTTATACCCACTATGGTTTTTAATCATTGAGGACATTTGTGCTCTTACTGCCTTCTATATTATTTGCTTCTTGAAAATCAAGAAAAAAGGCCAGATGAGAGCATTCTCACAATTCAGTTGAAGTGCTATGATTCCATTTTAACTATTATGGTTCCAAGATATGAAACCTTAGGATTTAGGGGTGGGGTTTTCTCGGAGAGAGCTCTAGTACCTCAACAAACTACAAACCCCAGCATTCCATAGGATGTCATCATGACAGTTAAAGTGGGATCATATTTTTGGGGAGCGTTGACACAGTGATATCACTTTTAATAATAATAATAATCTTTATTTGTAATCTGCTCCCTCTCCCCAATGGGGACTCGGAGTGGCTTACTTTTATTTATTTATTTATTTGATTTTATATACCGCTCCTTCCCGCAGGCTCGGGGCGGTTCACACATGACCAAATTACAACAAATCGTACAGCAGTACACATAAAATTGCATAAAAATGCAAGAAGTTTACTATCATGGCTCCAGCCTATGAAATTCTGGGATTTGTAATTTAGTAGAAAGTGGACACCAATGTTCTTTGGCAGAGAATTCTGAATATCTCACATGAGTCCAAATCTCAGGACGCTATGAGAAGGGACAGTTAAAGTGATACTAGACTACTATGATTATGCCATTGTAGATGCACTCCTGATCTATAGACAGAGTATCTAGTCTTGTGGTGCATCTATATGTAGAATTAATGTATTTTGATACCACTTTAATAGTCATTGTGACATTCCATGGAATCCCAGGGGGTTGTAGTTTTGTAAGGACTTTAGCCTTCTTTGCAAAAAAAAAAGGCCGGTGCCCTTACAAATACTTGAGATCCATAGTTTGAATCCATGACAGTTAAGTAAGCGTCAAACTGTATTAATTCTACAAATATGGATGCACCCAAAGAGAAAATATTTAGAGTTAATTTTAAAATTATAGCTAAAGGGGTAAATGATTATTTGGGTAGCCTTTGAACTTCAAGGGGAAGACATATGTATGAAAACAAAAACCTTTTCAACTGCAACACAGCGAGCATCTTGGAATTGCTTTTGCAAAAAAGTTGCAGTTTGCTCCCTTGAGCTCCTCCTCGTTGCAACCATGTGTTTTGTTCCAATTCTGAAAAACCAGTTTCCCAGAAGCAGCCACAAATCTCACACCTCGCTATGTGCTATCACATGCTACTGTTTTGATATGGCTGTAAGCTCACAGCTTCATTATTAGCATCATTAACCACATTTCCTGCTCTTCGATTAAGTTCTGTGAGAAGATGAGGACCTTGGCAAGAGACTGGAGTCTAAGAAAACTGTACCCGTTTCGGTCCTATTTGTGGGGTCATGTGGCCCTAACCCCAGTAAATGTGGAGAGCTGGCTATAAATCCAAACATGGTTTACATGTAATCTAACAATTCATTCAAGAATACCCAGATACATGTGTTAAAGTGGTGTCAAACATTACTGATTCCGCAGTGTAGACACACTTTTGCTCTTAGGACTCCGTCTGCAACTATTGATAGAGTGAATCCATATGCATGGATTCACTACATACTTTCTCAACATTTTGGGACACAATAAATGAACAAGAAGACTGCTTACTTGGAAATACACACAGCTTTGTTCCAGTCCCAAAGATCAGATTTCTAACCCCTGTTACTTCTACACACCAGTATGTCCCATTACAAATATTTACCTCATTTGGTTAGCTTTTATGAAAGTGTGATAAGGAAAGGCAGATTTGCAATTTTTTAAACACATAGAGCCATCTCTCCATATCCATCGGTTCTGCATCCATGGATTCAACCAACCATTTTGTATAAGGAGTGCCATTTTAGTACACCATTGTAGATAATGAGACCAGAGCATCCATGGGCTTTGGTATCCAGGGAAGGTCCTGGAACCAAACCCCAGCACCAGGCATGTAGCCAGGGGAAGGTCAGCCCCTGGAAATTCTCAAATGGTCTGCGAGAAGGCCTTACTGGTACATTATTTAAACTGTTATGTTTATTCAAATGATCTGATCCCATGCAATATATCCCACATTAATGGGGTTATTGGGATAACAATACAAAACTGGTAGACCCTCTTCCACCCAGTCCATCCATGCACTTAATCAAAAATACATGAATAAACTGTGTCCATCCATGCACTTATGAAAATACATGAATACCTATCTCACCTCCCTTTCCTCTGAATTCATTTTAGCTCTATTACAGGTTGTTCATGACAATTCCCATACACACACGCACAACACATACACACACTGGTGTCAAAGATGTTAAAAACCTGGACATCTGCGTGGTCAAACTGTAGTGTGGCAGAACCCTGCTTCCTCGCAATCTTTTTTCCTTAACTATGAAAATTAATATATTTCTTAAATATGATGAAGTGCAGTTGAGCACCATCTAAACATGAGATTATATGTATGTGTGTGTTAAGGTAGTTAGGTCCAAGTACTTGTAACAAAATACTTCCATGCATTACCTCAAACGCTTTGATATGTTCTAACACTATGGTTGACCCCCTCCCCCACCTAGACGAAGTGGTTCAGATAATAATAGAGATATATTACAGATAATAGTACAGGTGATGCAGGCCGCAACGAAGGAAGTAGACAAGATCTTGAAGTGTAAAGATAGAATGTAATCCTAAAGCTAGGATTATCCACTCTGTCATATTTCTATTTCTGTGTATGGTTGTGAATGCTGGACAGTCAAGAAAGATGGTAGGAAGGAAATCAACTCATTTGAAATGTGGGACTGGAGAAAAGCTTGCGGACACCATAAGTTGCTAAAAGGTAATAAATGGGTATAGAACAAATCAAGTCTTAACTCTCCCTAGAAACTAAGATAACTGAATCAAGGCTATCATACTTTGGCCATATCATGAGAAGACATATCTCACTAGAAAAAACAATAATGCTTAATAAAGTCGAGGGCATTAGGGGGGAAAGGAGGATTGAATTCCAAATGGAGAGACTCCATTAAGGAAAACAAGGAGAATTTCCATCCATGACATTGCCAGAAGTTCAAACTGATTTGATTGCACTGAGTTGGATTTCACCTCTCTTAGATTACTGAAATTAGTGACATGACAACTTCCACAATCCCCCAGACAACATGGCTTTTGGGCATCCTGGGAGTCGAAATCCTCAGCATGCTCAAGCCTTGATAATGACCAAGCAATTCAGAGCTGGATCATCCTATGCATCTTACATTCCTTTAGATGGGGGAAAAGCATGTGAGATACGCAGGAAGTCTCTATAAGGCTACATAATCAGAAAGTTACATTATAGATTCCCACCAAAAAGAAAACAAAATGCTATATTAGTGGAAACATTTAAAGGGGCATTAAGTTATTTTAGCCATTTCTTAAACATTGATATAAACAAAAATTACAGCTCACCAGGGATAACTACAAGTTTGATCCCCCTTCCAAATATGAATTTGTATCCAGAAGTATGGACACAGTGAGGAATTCCTCTACAAAACGTTGATTCGGAGACAAGTGTCACACATCATATTTACTGCTATGTTTGTACTATGTGATGGGACATTTGGAAATGTAGTCATGTTTCATAATGGAGGAAAGCTTAGAAAATAACTTGGAGGCCCCATAGCATTACTCCTCAAAAGCAGATGGTTCTATCGGATTTGTGTGCATTTAGAGAACCCTCTTAATAAGAGTCCCTAAATATAGTTTACTTAAGGTTGTGCATAAATTCAGCACTTGAAAAATGGCATATGCTTCAGAAACAAGAAATGTCAAAAACTGATGGATGGATGGGTCAGTAGATGTCTCCTTGAGCCAGATCTTTCTGATGGTATTAGATCTGTAACATACTGGTTATTGCAATCGAAAGTAGAGATAATCAATTAATTGTTGAAATGTAAATTAACAGTTACACTAATATTTTTGCTTCAATGGATCTACTTCAGCTGGGGTACTTAGTTAAGTCTATATTTTGCTGATGTTCCTTGTTTAACAAGTGAATATTTTTGATACTTTTGGGAAAGTCAGTTAACCAAGATTTAAGAATCAACCAATGACGGTTCTTAAATCTTGGTTAACTAACTTTAGATTTCTTAGGGCAATGTATATTTGGGCATGGCTCGTTTGGGTTTGTTTCTGGTGTGCCACTAACTGAAGGTTAATGCAGTTCTAACCAATACTTCTTTAAAGTTCATAGGTTACATATATTTTCTCTCCAGGGAGAATGATAAGTTTTGTTCCACTTCCAAATATGAGTTCGCCCCATCCACTACCAGTATTAACACTGTGAAAGACAACTTTACAAAATGGTGGCTTTCTGGACATCCCTAAACACGTTGTGCTACCTACACTATTTGACTTGTCTTAAAAATGTATTAAATATAATGTGTTTCCTTTTGACAATATTGTAAGGTAGATCAACAGTTCTATACGGTTGTAGTGGATATAGATGTCTGAGTGCAAGCACTGAGAAATTAGCCATTCTCTAAGGTGCCCAAATAATTATACTATGTTACAAAATTTGAAAAAATCTGTTCCTGTTTGGAAAGTGTTACTTCCTGTTTAACTGCAGTATTTACTTTGAAAGTAATTGTTATACTCCAGACACTTTGTTTTTGTAGCTGCCACAAACTATGTTGAATTGACCGAGACATATTCATTGAAAAACTATAGCAAAATGTGTTGTAGGGTGTTCAATGAACTTTTTCCATATTTTTATAATAGAACCAATTAGAAAATGACATTTATAACCCAAAGACCAACATTGTGGATTACGACTCCCATATAGTATTATCCATTGAAATTACAGAAGTTTTTGGCCCAAGAAGTGAAGGATGAATGAATGCAGGGAAATTTCCTTTAAAAACGCAACAATTTAGGTAACTATCTTCATATATTAAAATGTCAACTTACCAGGGAGAACTAAAAGTTTGGTCCCACTTCCAAATACAAGTTTGTCCCAGCTGCTACTAGTTACACTGTGAGAATCACGTTTACAAAATGGTGGCCATCTACTCAATTGCATTGTAATTCTTCACACCATGCTTCAGCATAGCTCATATTTCCCCATTGAGCACCCTACCATTTTGCTATACCTGTACGTATTTTTAAAATACTGTAGTATCTCTAAAATATCAGAAGGAATTCCTGACTACTCAATTTGAAGGCTGGAACAAATTAGGATGGCATATTGCTATTACAATCAGCCTTCTACATTTGCTGGGGTTCGTGGCACAGAACCACAGTGAAACTAAAAACATGTGAAGAAAAATATCAGATTTTTAAAAAATCCGTGAAACCACCTGTCTAAGAATGTCTAGGTCTTGCATCGTTCTGAAGAACCTAAAGCACATGTGTCAAACTCAAGGCCTGAGAGCCAAATATGGCCCATCGTGTCATTTTATATGGCCCTCCAAGATACAAGACCTGCATTCCTCATCATTAGACATCATGACCAGAGCTGATGGGAGTTGGAAGGCTGCAGTTTGTAGTTTTAGTCAAAATAGTAGGGTTTGGATTTAGATACAAGGCTTGTGGAGATGATATCTGTCATTAAACTCTCATTTCACCTTTTGCCAACCTCAGAGCCACAAGGGCTATTTGGTTACAATTCCCATTATTCCCAAAACGCATGACGGATTATCAAAAGTAATGGGAGTTGTTGTTCAATAAGACCCAGGGAACCAAATTGGGTATAAACTAAAGAGCCCCAACCACTATGTTAAAATATAGTTGATCCTCTGTATCCATGGATACTCTGTCCACAGAATCAATGGCCCTTTGAAGGCTGATGTGGTCCTTGATGAAAATGAGTTTGTCACCCTGACCTAGATATTCCTAGAGAAGTATTATCTCCAGAAATCTCTAGGTCCTCTAGCATGACTGGAAGAAGTTGGCCATAGGATCACATTAGAGCACCTAGGGATTTCTAGAAAGAATATTTTAATCAAATTCATGAATAACCCAATCCACAAAAGTCAAAACTGCAGATGTAAAGGGATGACTGTATTCCTTAACCTATGACATAGAGAAGAAGAAGAAAAAACATTTCCAGTTAAGGAGGCTATGGAGTAAGATTTTGGTATGCCATCAAGGAGATTGAAATATCCGAAGTAGAACATATGTTTGGCAGATGAAACAGAAGATGAGTTGACTGAATCAGGTGAATCCCAAATCACTTTTACAGATGGACTCAATCAAGGTCCATCAGCTACTGAACTGGGTATTTCCAAGTGGGCATTGATGGATGAAATACATCCCTCTTTTCTACTGCCTGGTGTTTAATCATCTTGGTTGATCATCATTGTTTGCTTCTACTTGGTCTCTCTTTGGATGATCCCAGCATCTTCATATTCTTCATATTGTAAATCATGGAAGGATTTACTCAGTCCCCCCAGACACTGTTGGACCGCAATACCTAGCAATCCTTAACCAAGACAGGCAACGAGGAGTGATCCTGGGAATTTTTGAAATTCAACACAGAGAGCCACAATAGTCCCACTCTAACTACAGACAAAAGAAACCCCCAACCACACAACTATTATTTTCTCATGGTGATAGTGAATATTCTCAAAAATCACCAAAGATGCTATAACAGATTGGCCATTCAATTTAGTTTATTTATAAAGCTCCAATCCTCGAATCTGTATACTTACCAGGTTTCACTAAAAGCTTTGTTCCCTTTCCAAAGATAAGCTTGTATCCTGAATCATAGTATACACAGTGCTATAAGTCTTTTCAAATACAGAGGAAGGCTACAAATACCTCCTACCAATTTCTCATCCTTGTTGCAAGTGGAAAGCCATTCTCATTCCCGTAGTAATTTGTAGCTAATTGGCCTAAAAGTAACACTTTTGTTCCACATAATCTAGAAGTCAGACACAATATTACACATACACACAGTACAACCCCTTATGTTTCCAAAACCAGTATTAGTGGTTTCATTTATCCACAAAAAAATGTCAGATCGAGGCATTTTCTAGCTCTTCAATACAACTTTATGGGATTCTTGATGTGGGAGTACTTCATTTTAATAGGGTTCTCTATTACCTATAGTTTTGCATATCCATATGAAGTCCAGGAACATATCCCTCCCATATTTGGAAGTCCTACTATATATACACGCTTCTCCATCTCAAAGCAAAGGTCTTTCAAAGTTTAAAAATTACACTGAATGCTTGGAGTTAACCTATGGTAAATGTGTTGAAGCCAGAGGCTTTCTTCTAACATAACAGTGGGAAAAGCTCTTGAGGAGAAGCTGAATCTACTTTGGGTGATCCATACTGCACAATTATAGCCATTTGAAACCAGTTTAATTGTTTACACTTTGATTTGATTGAATTTTTGAGATACCCGATTGCAGATATTTGAACAACAGAGTTGGTTTTCTAGGAAAGATTTCAAGGTATTCCTCATCAAATTACAACCCCAAAACGCCATAGGATGACGCCATGGCAGTTAAAGTGGTATCGGAGTATGATAACTATGTAGTCTGGATACTCCTTGGTCACATGTAGACTGTTGTAATCTAAATAATTATGAATAGTTAAGCTCCACTGATTTCCATTGTCTAATACTTCGTCTGGAATTTCCTGAGCAATAGAGGTCACAAATGGTCCACATAACCTAATAAATCCATTCCTAAGTCAACATTCAAGACTAGGACATGAAAAATGACATCTTACCAGGGAGAATTATGAGTTTAGTCCCGCTTCCAAAGGTCAAGTGCCAACCAGCACCAGTGTTAACACTGTGAGACGAACCTTTACAAATGGGTGTCCAACTCCTACTCTCCAAGTTTAGCTCTATTGCCTGCTCTATCACTCACTCATATTTTCTAATAGGCCACTCTACAATTTCCCTGCTTATTAACAGTATTCTCCAAATCAGAAATGGAAATCACAGAGTTTTCGAGATGCTACTGTATCGTAACTTCCAGCATTCCCCATATTGGCAATGCTGGCTAGGTTTGATAGTAATACGTTTTGCTTCGTCTTCTGGGAGAAGAGGATGGGTGCTGTGTTTTGTCTATCTAGGAATGCAAATAATGCAAATAACATAACATGAACATAACAAGAAATGACAAAAATTGGAAATGTATATTATCTTATGAATAATTTATTTTAAAAAATATAAATCAAAAGTTTTTCTGAGATATTTTATATTTCCATATATTTTATTATAATGCATATGTATGTCTGTATCTCTTAGAAGCTAAATGTTGGTATCCAAAGGTTAGAAACACTTATGTTCATGGTAGGCTCTATCCAAAGTTAGCAGATCCCTCAAAATCAGTGGGTCTAAAGCAGCCCTATTGAAGTTAAGTCATGACAGTTTTAAGTGCCATTGATTTCAATAGATCTGCTCTAAATAGACTCAGGCTGGACCCAACCTCATGTTATGGATTAATACAAACTTCAAGAAAGGTGGAGGTCTATATAAATGAGCTATATATAAATGTCAACTTACCAGGTAGAACAACTAATTTGGTCCCACTTCCAAATGTGATTTTGCCCAATCCAATACCAGAGTTAACACTGTGAGACCCACCTTTACAAAATGGTGAGCGATTTCCACTAGCATTCCAGATGTTTTTATCTCTCCCCCCCACTTTACATAAAAAATTAAACATAGAGATGCCTGTGGTATGTACCATAGGGATTTTAGTTTTTAAAAAGTCCCAAAAAAGGGTTGACTACCACTTCTCCTCAAAGGAGTAGCGAGAGAGTACTTTGTTATCAATGTGTTATGGAAGGCTTTGATGGCTGGAATCACTGGGTTGCTGTGAGTTTTCTGGGCTGTATGGCCATGTTCCAGAATGCTTCTGAATGTCACACTGAGAACTGAATATTCAAGATCATTAAGAGCTAATTCAGTCATGCATAAGTTTAATCTCACTCATTTGCTTTTACTTTAATTATGCTTACATCCAGGTTCAGCCCAAGATTTATGGGAATCATCACCAACAAGGAGCAGGCTCTGCCATTTGGAGACCTCTTCTAAATATTATTTGTCATACTTGCCTGGTATTTCCACGGTCATTGATAATTTGTTCCCAAGGAAAGCAACCAAAATGAATAAATTCATTATTCTAATGAGTTGTACACATCTTACTTGGTTTAACATGAAGTCTGGTCCCATTTCCGAAGATGACTTTGTAGCCAATTTGATTCACAGTGTTTTGTATTACAACAAAAACTATCAATCAAATGTGAATATTCATGGCGCTATTCAATCTGTCATGACAGATTCCACCAAGTGTAAACATCTATATTTCTGGGAGAATTTAGTCACTTGTCAAGAGAAGCAATGAAGCACTTGCCTTCTGCCTCTAATCCCCAATCACATCTCCATTTTCTCCAGATCTCTAACGTTCTAACATATGTTGATCATATGACCTTGAAGGTGTCAACAGACAATCCTGGCTCTTTGGCTTAGAAATGGAGATGAGCACCATTCCCCAGAGTCGGACACAACTAGACTTAATGTCAGGGGAAACCTTTACCTTTTCAATATATGTTAATCCACTATACCTTTTTGTGATATCCTCGCTATACCCTTCTCCCCTATGGATAGAATATCTCTATCCATAGAGTAACCATGCATGTTATTCTTGTTATTCTTCCTTGAAGCCCTATGAACATAAATCATTGGACTGCATTCTAATCCTAAGATAAGCAACTGACATCAATAGTTTCGCCATCAAGTGGATATAATGGAGACATAGGGTTCAATCTTGCACCAAATATTGTTATCTGATTCTAAATCCCATTGAATAGAGAATGTACAGGGAATCTATAGCTGAATCTGAAAAAACACTTACGTATATTACATGTGTTTTTGAAGCCAAGGGTTTGATCTACACTGTCATCTAATTGGAACTGCATTAGATGGTCAATGTAGATGCATGTAATGCTGGTTGAATGGCATTGAACTACGAGGTATGTTATGTAGGTTTACACCAGTGGTTCCCAACCTTTGGTCCTCCAGGTGTTTTGGACTTCAACTCCTAGAAATCCCAGCCATCTTACGGGTGTTAGGAATTGTGGGAGCTGAAGTCAAAAACACCTGGAGGACCAAAGGTTGAGAACGACTAGTCTACACTGACCATATAATGCAGTTCCAAACTGTATTAGATGACAGCATAAATCTAAGCCAAGAAGATGATCCATAGGTGATTCTATCTATAAGAAAGCCATCATAAAAGCTTTTAGATCGTGATTAGAGGAAGTGAAGGATGGATAAATGGTCAGATGAACCACTGCTACAAAGTCAAAATGAAATAGTGTGCATTCATCTGTCCATCCATCCCAACATACTGTTACCTCTTGTTAAGATCTAATGAAGTTAATGAAATGATAGTTCACAGTCTGTATAATTGGAAAACCACATGGTATACCTCCAACCCAATATAGATCGAAGTTGCAGAAGAAATCAAGAAAAAAGTCTGCTAAAATATACTCATGACAAAAATATCTGTATATACCAAAAGGTCAGCTTACCAGGAATCACAACAACTTTGGTCCCACTTCCAAATATTAACTTCCACTCATTTCCATTAACACTGTGATATCCACCTTTGCAAAATAGCAGCTCTGTGAGACTTAGAGCACATTACCTACCTGTCCTAATGCTATAATGTCCATAGAAATATGAGCATATGTATACTTCCCTCTCAGGATATTTTGTTTTGGCAGGAGTATATAAAAGAATTAACATCTGAAATACCTTTCATTAGAAGAAATAGTTCCAACAAATAATGGAGTCGCAGATTGATAAAAAGATGGAAGACCAGAGGAGAAAAAAATCATTCCTATCGTGACTTTTCTCTCTCCCTCTGACTGTATCTACCAAAACATTTTTAATTAGGATTTATCACTTGGTGACTTCCTTTTTTATTCTTGGGAACTGTAATACACGCCATTAAATTACATAACTCAAAACACTTTAATAAAGGGCAATATCATTCTTAACTTTCCCTATTTCTTTTTACCTTAACTACAATCAATCTAGTAGCTATATAGGAATTTCTCTGTACTATTTCTGTGACATTGTAATACAAAGCATTTGGGATAAGGTTGACCCTTGAATGGGTCTTTAGGACCCACCTAATCTACAAAAGATCTCCTGATAGAGATGAAAACTGCTAGAATGTGATGAAGTTATCTGTTCTTTATATTAAAAGATTTTATTAGGAAAATGTCTATAATATGCTTAAAAAGTTGAAAATAAACATCTAGAATTATATATGGCAGGTTATGCACTACATCTTGTGCTTTAATGCTTCCCACACTTGTATTTCATTCCTTCTCCATTGAGCACAAGGTAGGATGAGGTTTACCCATAATAATATCTTTGTGGTTTAAAGTGGATTCAGATCCTGGTCAGCCCAAGGTTTTCCCAGGATATCATAGCACTGACCCACAGCAGTTAAAGTGGGACCACAACAGTCAAACCGAGGTCAAATTGCATCCATTCTACAGTATAGATGTACCCTAAGGCTCCTGTGCACTTCGTAGCTAAGAGAAGAGCGGTTCCAAAATCTCTGTTAGGCTGTAGAAAGAATCAAGATATAATCTCATGAGGATAAATTGATTTTTATAAGTATTTCCTTAAACGTGGACAGATACAAAAATGAGGACTCACCAGGGTGGACTACAAGTTTGGTCCCACTTCCAAATATGAGCTTGCCATATCCAGTGTTAACACTGTGAGGCATACCTTTACAAAATGTCACCCTTTTGGTCAATTTTGGAAAATTCATTCAATTATAATGTGTTATTTCATCCTGAAATGTATTTTTACGGTTTTTCAAATCATTTTCTTTAAAATTCAGGTCATTTTTCCTTCCACTTTTCCTACAACAAAACTGATAATGTACTAGACTATTTATTGGTTAGATGTAAGCTGGATGAAGGAGTAAAGGCTATACTGATCATCTGTTCTTGAAACACTAAGGTTTCCACATGGACATATTTCTTTTCCCCCCTATATTCCTTTCCACCATAAGCTCAATTATTATTATGTTTCTGTTGTTAACGGCCATCAAATCAACTTGGATTTATGAAGATCCCATGTTAATTCCACAGTATTAAGGCATTGAATGTTTGCCTATCTGTGTATGTTGTAATCCATTCTGAGTCCCCTCGGGGAGATAGAGCGGAATACAAATAAAGTGTTATTATAGTGCTATTATATATGAATGAGAGATGTCCAAGTCATCCCATCATTAACCACCCTGCTCAGGTCTTGCAGAGTTGGGTCCATGGCTTCCTTAATTGAGTCTATCTATCTGGACAGTGGTCTTCCTCTTTTCTTACTACCTTATCAAACAATATTATCTCAATTTGAAGCTAAACTTCCCTTTGGAATAAAGAAAGGTTAATGGGGTTCCATACTTATATCATCAGGACCTAGCTAAGCAGGGGTGGAGGGAATAGATTGGTGAGTTGAGTAGTAAATATTGAACAGAAGTGGGAAATATGTGGTCCTTCAGATGTTATTGAACTGCAGCCTCTATTATTGACCATAGTGGCTTGAACTGATGGGAGATGGAATGCAACAAAATATGGAAGAGTTGTAGTTCTCCATAATTATAATATATACTAAATAAGACCTACTTTAGCAGACTCAGTCACTTAAAGGCATCCTATTCTATGGCCTTATTTATTATTCCCATTTTGAACAGTCCACCATTATGTTCTGAAACTATTTCATACTCTTCAGCCATCAAAGCAACCCATTTGTAAAATGCAACAGTTTCCAAGTGATTTACCTGGTACCATGAATAGTTGAGATTAAGAAATATGTATTCAAAGCCATCTGGGACCAAAAATGCTCTTCATAACCTAAAAACTAGAATTAATCCTGATTAAACTAAACAACGAAGATCTGCATAGTAAAAGCAATGGTATTCCCCGTAGTAACCTACGGATGTGAGAGCTGGACCATAGGGAAGGTTGAGCGAAGGAAAATAGATGCTTTTGAACTGTGGTGTTGGAGGAAAGTTCTGAGAGTGCCTTGGACCACAAGAAGATCCAACCAATCCATACTTCAGTAAATAAAGCCTGACTGATCATTGGAGGGAAGAATATTAGAGTCAAAGATGAAGACAGGAAATCTTAGAGAAGACAATTATGCTGGGGAAAGGGGACAGGAAAAGGAAGAGGACAACAACCAAAATGATAAAGTCTGAAAACCATGGATCCCTCTGAGAAGCAAATTAGGGAGCTGGGAATGTTTAGTATAGAAAAAAGGTTGCAAGGAGATGCAATAGCTATATTTAAATATTTTAAAGGTGTCGAATATAAGATGAAGCAGGCTTGTTTTGTGCTGCCCCAGATATTAGGCCTTGAATTGAATGTAGGAAAATAAATTTGACCTAAATATTAGGAAGAACTTCGTGATGCTAAGAGAAGTTAAACAATGAAATATGCTACCTCAAAGTGTGGTGAGGTGTCCTTCTATGAAGGTTTCCAAAGGAAGAGGTCACCAGAGTCTGGATAGTCACCTTATGGAGAGAGCTTTGATTGTGTACTCTTACATGTTGGAATGGGGTTGGACTGGATGTCCTTTGGGGTTTCTTCCTACTCTATGATTCCACGAATTTACATTTGTAGTAAGTGAAGGAGAGAGGGAGACCTAAGCATGGTCCTAAAGCCATCTTGATTATTTGATGAACTAAGAATGTCTTATGAAACTAGCATCATCTTTTTATTTCTGCAAGTTTTCAGGGCGGGTTGAGGGTTAGGGGGTAGCAATTGGTCCCTTTTTGGAGGGAGAGGCATAAAATATACCAACAATAGCCTGAAAAATTACATTCACAAATTGAAAGGGATGAAACTCACTTGGTTTTACAGTCAGCTTAGTCCCACTTCCAAAGGTTACCTTCCAGTTGCCACTAGAATACCCACAGTGCTTCCTTCCTTGACAAAAATTGCTTACATACAACGAGAAACCAGAGGAAAGAGCTAAGGTAAGGACTAGTTTAAGACCAAGATAACTTTGGGGTCGAAGTGCTATGAAATCCCTTGCAAATAGAAACCCTGAGGAGAAAGCTTTTCATGTGATTCCTCTATCTTTAGCCTCCTTTGAGTGTTGATTTATGTGCCTTCTTTCCTGGTCCCAGACATGCATCACTGGGAATTTAACACCATGGTTTGCGGACATATGGAGCCCATTTCATTCTTGGCCAAAGAATGAACAATGGTAGTAGAGGATGTTGGTGGTCAAAAACATCTCAAAAACTAATCCATGATTTGCTAATGAACTAATTCATGAAATGGATTTGAGGAAAAATCATAGCACTGTCTGATCCCTTCTATGTCACTTGACTCTCCCTGTCTTAGAAAAGGTCTTAGAAAATAATAGGCAAGTGGATAAATTTTCTCCATTTTCCTTCTCTGAATATGCCTATTTGTATTGATATTTTTAATAATAATAATAATAATAATGAAGCAATAGCACTTCCAAAATGACAGAATCTTTTTCCTCAAAATTAGGGTTTTGCTGATCTCTCTCGATCTCCATCTCTCATTCTCACTCTCTCTCTCTCTCATTCTCATTCTTATTCTCTTTGCCTTTCATATATACGATATAATACCTTTCTCCTCCATTTGATGTAATGGAAGGAAAGGGTTAGATATCCTACTCACCTGGATTCACATTCAGAACAGTTCCTTGACCAAAGACCAACTTCTGCCCACTATCTCCAATGTGACCTAATCCATGAAATACTGACCTCTCATGAACGATGGGACCATGAGAAGACACACCAATTTTTTGCTCTCTCCTGTATCCCCCTGAAAATATTTTGCATTCCCTCTTCTGCTTCAAAGCTAAAACTGGAATTAAATCTTTAAAATATTCACAGTTTTTTGTAGTTAAGTGCTAAAGCAAGTATTCATGTCACAACAATATCTGGTGAATTGACCACTAGCTACTGAACGCTCCATTGCTGTTGTGCATTTTCAAGACATTTACAAATTTTACTAACCCTATCATGGGATTTTCTGGGGCTGAGCGTATGTAATTCACCCATTTAATTCAGTTGGTTTCATGGATGAGCAGGGAATTGAATCCTAGGCTCCGGAGTAATAGTTCAATGCTCAAAGTATTACATCATGCTCTTTACCTAAATCAGTTGTTCTCATACTATCTGGCTTGGTGGCCCCACAATCCTCCCCTCCATATTTGTAACCACTGGCTACTGGAGGCAACATAATCAATAGTCTAATGAAGGATTATGGATCTACAAGTGTCCATAAAACCACAAGATGAAAGACCTATCTAATCAAGTCTACTCCTGCCATAGTAGTCCAGCATTAGACCATATGAAGTCCATGTTCTTCCCACTATTTGGGAATTGGTGTGCCAAGGAAAGGTTTGAGGGAATGAATGCTTCTTTGCACATTTGTTTAGTTACCTGCCCCCAATCCAAGTTCAACTTCGATTAGCTAAATTACGGCAACTTTTTTTTTCAATCAAGAGATCTACAGAGAACGTATCACAAGAAATGAAACTTACTTGGCGTCACCACCAGCTTTGTCCCACTTCCAAAGATGAGCTTATTGAAACTGCTAGTAGACCCACAGTGTTTCCTCCCTTAGCAAAAACAAATGTCCCGAGTAGAAACAGCAGAATATGGAACACCTACTACAACTTCCAAAATCCCAACCATCTCATCTATAATGAGAAAAGGGGCACTAAGAGAAGAGTAGAATTGAACTAGTGATATCGGGAGTTTTTTTAGAAACCAATTTGAGCTTTGAAAGCCCTTCCAAGATAGAAGACTAACGTGGAAGATTGATAATAGAACATGATAGAATATGATGATGTAGGAAGAAGACAGGAAGATACAAGATGAGAGGGGAAAGATGGTAGAAGGTGATGAAAGATGGGAAAAAATGATAGAATTTAAAAAACTAAAACTTTATTTATAATCTGCCCTATTTCCCCAAGGGGACTAGAAGATGGAGAAAGAAGATAGAGGAAGGACAGGGAATATGGAAAATTTTCTAGAAAAATAACTCTTCTCCTGTTGCCAAAGGCTTTCATGGCTGGAATCACTGGATTGCTGTGAGTTTTCCAGGTTGTATGACCATGTTCCAGAAGCATTCTCTCCTGATGTCAGAAGAGAATGCTGCTAGAACATGGCCATTCAGCCCTGAAAAATCACAGCAACCCAACTCTTCTCCTCCTTTCTCTTGAGCTAACAGAGCACAAACTACTTTTGCAATTAGTACTTAGTCAAGTGTAGTAAGCCACAGGTAAAAGAGGGAAGTGGGAGGGGAAGATATTGGGACATTTTAAAGGCACCTGAAAAAATAGGATGGCAGAGGAATACATGGAACTATCCCTGCCAAATGATGATTGTTGCATGGTATGCTTTAAACACCATAGTGGCATTCTAGGGATTTTTGGTTAGGTGGGGCACTAATGCTCTCTGCCTGAGAATTCTAAATTCCTCATGAAACTACACATCTCAGGATCTTCACAGAATGGGGCTATGGCAGAAATGAAAATGCTAAACCTACAGTGAAAGAGAAATCTGCCTTCACACCTTATTACCTTAGCTTTACACTCTATCTTCCGGGAGGGAATACACATACACACATCTCAGAAAGCAAACTACTTAACAAGAAAACATTAATAACACGCCATGGTGTTACTCACTGGGATCCACCTTCAGAATGGTTCCTTTGCCAAAGATCAGCTTATTTGCATTTGGGTACCCACAGTGATCAAGAGTCCCACAAAAACCTTTCACACTTCCTTGCCCCTCACTATGTTCCATTGAAGTCCTCCAATTTATATGGTCAGTCCCAATGAATATTGTCCTCTCTTTTTATCAATTGCTTTAAAAATGTTCTAAATGTCTTCCCCTTCTTTAATTTCCCCCCTTTTATTTATTGTTTTCTTTTTGAAAAGTTCATTACATTCCCCTCTTAAATTACAAATTACTATCTACATGTATGTATGCACCTACATTATGGAATTAATGCAGTTTGACATCACTTTAACTGCTTAATGCAATAGAATCTTGGGAGTTTTAGTTTAGTCTTCTCTGCCAAAGACTGCTGATGTCTCGCCAAACTACAAGTCCCAGTTCAGGTGGCATCAAACTATATTAATTCTCCAGTAGAGATACACGTCTTTACAAAATGGTATCATTCAGGATGTTCAAGGGCACCGTGCTATAGTATTTACACTCTTGTTCTTGTATGGGGTTGCCAGGTTAGAGAAAGCTCTTTTCCCTTTAATGTGTTGAAGAGGGAATTTTAGCAAGCATTACTTGTCACACAACTAGAAGAGTAAGCAATAGCTACTAAAATTCTCTTTTTCCACACAATCATTAAAGGTATAAGATATTTCTCCATGTTTCAGTCTGGCTGCCTTACAGGTGAAAAATGCATATCTTTCTTTTCTATAGATATAATAGTGGGATCTAGCATGGTGTAGTGTTTGAGTGTTGGACTATGGAAACCAGGGTTCAAATTCCCATTGGGGGGCATTGAGCAAGATAGTCTCTTAGGGCCCTTCCACACAGCCATATAAACCAGGATATCAAGGCAGAAAATCCCACAATATCTGCTTTGAACTGAATAATCTGAGTCCACACTGCCATTTATTTATTTATTTAAAACTTTTTTATCCCGATCTTCTCACCTCTGTAGAGGGACTTGGACCGGCTCACAGCAAGAATTCAATGCAAATAATACAGACTAAAACATCATATAACAATACAAGATTAAAAACTTATGAGATCAAACACATAAAGCCAAATCGCCAAGATAAAATTAAGTACAAAAAATCTAGTCCAACGCAGTCCACATATGTGGTCATTCACTTTAGTTCATAACAGGTCTCAACCATTGTTCTGGGAATGCTTCATTCCATAGCCAGGATTTCACTACCCTCCTGAAGGACAAGAGGGATGGGGCAGAGCTCACTTGGGAGAGAGTTCCATAGTTGAGGGGCCACCACAGAGAAGGCCCTGTCTCTCGTCCCCACCAGACAGGCTTGCAAAGGTGACGGGACTGAGAGCAGAGAATCTCCAGAAGATCTTAATGCCCTTGATAGTTCATAGGGGAGAATACGTTCGGTCAGGTAAACTGGGCCAGAACCGTATAGGGTCTAATAGGTTATATTCCAGTTCAAAGCAGATAATGTGAGATTTTATTCAGATCTGTGGAAGGGTCTCAGCGGAAGCCAATGGCAAAATCCCTCTGAACAAATCTTGCTAAGAAAACCCTGTGACAGGTTCACCTTGGGGTTGCTATAAGTCAAAATCAACTTGAAAGTACACAACAATAGCAACAAATGGCATGACACAAAGGCAATTGGACATTCTAGTTGAATCTGCAAGTTTCCCAGCTAATCCCAATGTTTTATTTTTGATCCTTGAAGGAAAAACAAGATACACAACCATCGCTAACACCAACCAATGGTTCCTGAGATTTGTCCCATTTTAAGTTTGTCTACAAAGTCAGTTCAAATTGAATGAAGTGGAAATTATGTCAACAGGACTGTGTTGTCCCAGTAGGACCAAAGCCTCCTGAGATCTGTTTCATGATGAGAGACAGAGTGTTCTGTCCAATTATGTGCAAGAACATTACCTGCCATGGCTCAATGCTATAGAATTCAAAGAGTTGTAGTTTTGCAAGACATTTCTCCTCCGTTTCAAAAAGTTGAGTGCCATAGCAAACTACAAATCTCAGATTTCCATATGATGGAGCCATACCGGTTAAAGTGGTATCAAAATGCTAGAATTCTGTAGTGGTGATACAAAATTGGAATCTAGGTCAATACAGTTTATGTAAATCAGACTCAATGGCCTGAGTCACTATTTGTGCTATAGCTCAAGATTAAGCCTTCATGTTCAAGATTAAGATGGACAAATGAGGATGAGGTAATTCGAAGTTCTAGGGTAGTTCTTAACTTACAATTAAACTCGGTGAAATCATCAACAGTCCATAATTCAGGAGTAAGTACTATATGGATGTCCAACAGGAGAGGATAAAGGAGAAAATCACTTTCATACAATCCTTGGGTATATCTGCACTGTCAAACTAATGCAGTTTGATACCACTTTAACTGCTATGGCTCAATACTATGGAATACTGGGAGTTGCAGTTTTACAAGGTTGTTAGTCTCCCCTACAGAAGAGTGTCAGTGCCTCATCAAACTACAACTTCCAGAATTCCATAACATTGAGCCATGGCAAAGTGGTGTCAAACTGCCTTAATTATGCAGTGTAGGTATACTCTTTGTGACCCCCTACAAACCTCTGGAAGGTTACAGCAGAAAAGAAGTAGTATTTGTCTGTTCAAATCAATGCCTTCTAAATGTTTTGTGCTACATCAGCCCCAGCAAACATGACCAGTGGTAATGGAAGGTGTAGTCCAAAATATATAGAGCACAAAGCTTTGGCCAGTTACAGAAAGGCTCTCTCAGATATCAATACCAATACATATGCTGTATTTAAAAATAAGATGTTGATATATTTAGATTTGAAAATAAATACTTACTGGGTTGAACAAACAATTTTGTTCCCTTCCCAAAAATTGTGTTGAGCCCAGTATTCACACAGTGAAATCAGCTATAGCAAAAACGCAATAGCAAAAACACAAGTGAAGGAAGGAACTGGATCTTTTCTTGCTAAGTAAGGCCCCTTCTGCACTGTCATATAACCCAGATTATCAAATCACATAATCCACATTATCTGCTTTGAAGTGGATTATGTGCGTCTATACTGCCAGATAATCCAGTTCAAAGCAGATAATCTGGATTTTATTTAGCAGTGTAGAAGAAGCCTAAAGGCAGGATCTACACTGTCATATAATCCAGATTAGCAAAAATGATAATCCAGATTATCTGATTTGAACTGGATTATATGAGTCTACTAATCCAGTTAAAAGCACATAATATGTCGGTGTAGATGGAGCCGAAATTAATTTACGGAAAAGATAGAGGAAGTCCTGGAAAAGTCCACAGAGGGTATTTAGAACATAAGAACATAAGAAGAGTCATGCTGAATCGGGCCTCAGCCCATCTAGTCCAGCATTCTGTGTCACACAGTGGCCCACTAGTTGTACACGGAGATCTCTAGCAGAAAGGAGGGCAAAACCCTCACCTGCTCCCGACACCCCACAACCAGTACCCGGGGAAATCCTGCCTGCCTCCATCAACACAGAGGTGGGACTTGGATGTCCATTAGAGTAACTACTGATTCCCTTGGTATCCATGAATCTGTCTAATCCTGCCTTGAAGCTGTCCAGGCTGACAGCTGTCACAACCTCCTCTGGAAGTAAGTTCCATGACCCAATGACCCTCTGGGTGAAGAAATATTTCCCTTTATTAGTCCTAACTTTCCTACCTTGGAGCTTTAGGGAGTGCCCCCTAGTCCTAGTGGCAGGTTGCTTTCTGACTACCAGAAATGCCATAGAATAAATATTTGTAGGCACCAGGTTGAAGGGCAAATGGCATGCTATAATAAAAATCTAGAGCCTGAATCCTATTAATCATTGTAATTAGCATAGATTCAATAACCAAATTGATAAATAGTGAACCCAGATCCCACGGATTCAATGGATCTACTTGGCATGGTGGACTCGCTTGATTGTTGGACTACAGTTCTAATCCTTGCTTGGCCATGAGCACCAGTACTGCATCTACACTATAGAATTAATGCAGTTTGACACCACTTCAAATTGTGTGGTTCAATGCTATGGAATCATGAAAGGTACCGCTCTGCAAGATCTTTAGATTTCTCTGCCATGGAGTTCTGGTCTCTCACCAAGCTACAACTATCAGGATTCAATAGCATTGTGCAATGGCAGTTAAAGTGTTGTCAAACTGTATTAATTCTACAGCATAGGTGCACCTTCTGTTTCAATCTATATTTCCATCTCTCTAATAATAGATCACAATATTTAATACCAAAGAAGAAACAAAAACCCAGGTAACTCTTTACCCCATTTCTCCATCTTGCCTCCTGCACTGAGCTTATAATATAATATATAGTATATACATATAATATTGATAATATTATAATGTAATACAATATAATACTAATAATAATATGATATTATAATTATATATTGTATATTACATGTAATGTTACTAATAATATTACAGTATAATGTTATAGTACAATGTAATATATAATATTAATATTGTGCTATGGCAATAATATAATATATTGTATTTACATTTTACTTGTAAGCCGCTCTGAGTCCCCTTCGGGGTGAGAAAGGCGGCATATAAATGTCATAAATAAATAAATAAATATGTTGACATAAACAAATAAATTGACAATCACTCAGAAAACAGTGGTATGAAAATAATACAGGGGGGAGAGAAATATAGTAGTGAGGGGATACTGAATTCCCAGTGGATAAAGGAAGGAGACTTACTGAGAAGGACAATCAGTTTTGTACCAGATCCAAATATCGGCTTCTCAGCATAGTTCACACAGTGTTATTCACTTCAGCATAAACTCATACAATGCTGCATCTGGCCTAAAGCGATTCTGGGATTGTGAATCCTAAATCTATCTCAATAATGTATCTTTGGGCATCAAAACAACTTAGTGAGCTGGCAAACTATGGAAATTTTTTTAAATAGCAGTTGCAACTGAATACCTTTTTCACTGGTTTGAGAAGATTTTTGCAAATTGGAGTAAAACTCAAGTAGCCAAGCTTAGGTTTAATGCTATTGTAAAACCACAATGCATGGTACACAAGTAGATCTCAATCTTTCCAAAGAAACATCATCCAGCTTGATGCTTATTCCAATCCTAAATGCATTAATCCAGAATGAAATCCCCTGGAATGCACATACCAATGGGATGTGCAGTAGCTCTGTTTTAAGCTCTGTTTTATTCTATGTCGCTGTTTTTATGCTGTGATTTTTTAGTATTGTGAGCCGCCCCGAGCCCGCCGGGAGTGGCGGCATAGAAGCTGAATGAAATAAATAAATAAATACATAAAATATATTGCAAGCTTATTCAGTAGTAAGTTTCACTATTTAGAAATTGATCAGCACTGCAGACTTGCAAAACATAAAACCAGATGCCACACTAATTGTAATGAGATCATAAGCGTGAGTCTCCATTTGGGCTTAAAATGCAACTTCCATATTTTGATGCAATTAAGGCACAAGGATACTTTTTAACAGCCTTGCCTACATCCCATATTTTTGATGCAAGTCTACTTAGAGGCACAATTGTAGTACTAGCACTGAATTTCGTTAAAATAGTATCAAATTGCATTTAACAGCCATGGATGCCCATGGATATGGATCCCATGAAAGTATTTTGGAAATCTTGTTTATTTTTTTTGTACAGTACAGTGTTTCTCAACCTGGAGGTCAGGACCTCGGTGAGAATGTTAGGGGGGTCACCAAAGGCCATCAGCATTTTCTGTTGGTCATGGGGGTTATGTGTGGGTAGTTTGGCCCAATTCTATCGTTAGTGGGGTTCAGAATTCTCCTTGAATGTAGGTGAATTATAAATCCCAGCAAAATTATAAATCCCAGCAACTACAACTCCCAAATGACAAAATCCACCTATTTCCCCCAAATTCCACCAGAGTTCACATTTGGGCCTATTGAGTATCCATGTCAAGTTTGGTCCAGACCCATCATTGTTTGACTCCACAGTGCTCTCTGGATGTAGGTGAACTACAACTCAAGGTCAATGTTCACCAAACCCTTCCAGTATTTTCTGTTGGTCATGAGAGTTCTGTGTGCCAAGTTTGGTTCAATTCCATCATTGGTGGAGTTCAGAATGCTCTTTAATTATAGGTGAACTATAAACCCCAGCAATTACAACTCCCAAATTACAAAATCCATCCCTCCCCAACTCCACCAGTATTTGCACATATTAGGTATTGTTGTCAAATTTGGTCGAGTGAATGAAAATACATCCTGCGTATCAGATATTTACATTACAGTTCATAACAGTAGCAAAATTGCAGTTATGAAGTAGCAATATTATGGTTGGGGGACACCACAACCTAAGGAACTGTATTAAGGGGTCATGGCATTAGGAAGGTTGAGAACCATTGCTATACTGTAGTATATAACATGCATTTCAGTATCCATGAATAGTCCTGAAAACCAAACTCCAGCAGATGCCCGTTTTATTTCTCTCTGAGGATTGTTATTCTTTGGTTGCTGAAATGATGGCTGGTTGTTATCAGCTATCAACCCATCTCCTTTGTGGAAGTTAATACAGTTAATGCTTTCTGTATTATTTTTATACCATTGCTTTTTTGTGTAATCAGAAAAAGGGCTATTGGAGCAAAACAAATTCTACTTTACAGGCTATTGTTATGCACTGAGCTGACCTGGCATTCCCAGCCTAGACAAGAAAAAGTTAGATCTTGAATTTGGGAGAGAATATGTGGAATCAAATGGGGAGGCAATCCAAAAATCTCTCATGTAACCCAAAGCAAGAAATTAAGGATTGCAACTTACTTGGCCTCACAATCAATCTGGTCCCACCACCAAAGGTTACCTTCCAGCTATCATAAGCACAGTGATTCTTGTCTTATCAAAAATTAGGCAGCACTCAAGATAAGGAGTGAGTGAAAAGTGAAACTAAGGGAGAGGTGATATATATAAACTCATACTATAAATGCTGGTCAGAAAACCATACCTTCCAACCATCCTGATCTTCTAATTTCCTAGCTGCTTTTAAAAATGAAAACTCATTAGGTGACTTTGAGCAAGTCACATACTCTTAACCTGAGCAGCCCATATCAGGAAGAATAACAGACCACTGAAATATAATGGCACTTATTGTTCCTGATATTTGATGTTCCAAGGTTTTACAAGGGGTTTTTTGTGTTTGTGAAATAGTTCTTCCCCCTTTTCTGTGCAAGAAATTTGTTTTCTGCACAAAAAGGTTTTTTGGTATTGAGCGGAAAAACTTTTTTTGTGCAGAAAAACATGTTTTCCTCCTCAGAATAATTCTTATGGAATATTTTAAGCATATGGTTTGTGGTCACAATGAGGATGAAAGTTTAGAAGATTTACATTCCAGCAGGTGTACAGCCAAAATGCCCTAAAGCAGTGGTTCCCAACCTTTTTTTGACCAGGGACCACTTTGACCAGAGACCACTCTCCAACATTAGTACCAAAAGGGAATCAGTTTTTGGTCAACTTTAGATTCGGTTTGGGTGGCTACTTAAAATCCTAAGTTTTTAAATTAGATTTCTCCATGTATGCAGGCAGACAGCATGTATACACATAACGTACTACATAATGCTAATTCACTATCTATGTTTTTATCTTCTTACTTGGTTTCACCAATAAATTGGTTCCCTTTCCAAAAAATATCTTGAGGTTGCCATCATTCACACAGTCAGTTTCTTCATAACAAAAACTCAGAAATGGCATCTAACCCAGATACCAAACTCAATGGCCCTTTGGGTCATCCCAGGATTCCTCAGTAGGTGAATAGATTGAGAAAAGAAATATATACACAACTGGTAGAGCTATAGGTTTTGATACTGAACAGATTGGGATATAAGGAGATTGATAAAATTGTTCCAATGTCAATTAGTAAATCAAGACAGTGCATCCAAATAGGAAAAAATGAAATGCACAAATTTAAGTTACTAATAATATTGCAGTATAGTGGTATAGTACTATATAGTAATATATAATACTAATATTGTGCTATGCTAATAATATAATATATTGTATGTACAAATAACTTGTAAGCCATTCTGAGTCCCCTTTGGGGTGAGAAGGGCAAGATATAAATGTCGTAAATAAAGAAGTTGAGTGTCATCAAGCTTTAAACATTCCACGTGAAAGGGATCTAGGGATTTTAGTAGATTACAAACTGGTCATAAATAAACAATGTGATGCAGCAGCCCAAAAACCCAATGAGATTTGGGCTGCATCTTTAAGAACACAATGTCCACGGGCAGGCATGTAGCCAGGGGGGGGGGGACTAAGGGGGCTTCAGCCCCCCCCCCGAAATTCTCAGGGTGGTCCGCGAAAAGGCCTGACTGGTACATTATTTAAACTGTTATGTTTATTCATATCATGATGCCAGGTCAGTCAATGGTAAAACATCAATAATACAAGATCTAATTCGTGAAGAACAAGCTGACCTGGCCTGTATAACGGAGACCTGGTTGGACGAGGCTGGGGGGGTTAATCTCTCCCAGCTCTGCCCACCGGGTTACTCGCACAGCACCAAGCGAGACCGGGAGGGCGGGAGGGGGAGTCGCAGTGGTCTATAAGGATTCCATCCCTTGACCAGGTGCCCCATCCCACAGTCAACCACGTTCGAATGTGTCGGCCTAAGGATTGGTGACCGGGACAGGATAGGGATTCTGTTAGTGTACCGACCACACCGATGCACTACAGTATTCTTACGTGTTCTAGCGTGATTTGTCTCGGGCCTGGCCGTGGAGTCTCAGCAGCTCATCGTGCTGGGAGACTTCAACGCCCATGCCGAGACCACTCTATCAGGAGCGGCTCAGGACTTCATGGCCGCCATGGCAACCATGGGCCTGTCCCAGTTAATATCGGGTCCCACCCATAGTGCTGGACACACTTTAGATCTGGTTTTCTGCCAGGGATGGGATGAAAGTGGCGGAGTGGAGGAACTGACCATCATTCCTTTGCCATGGTCCGACCACCACCTGATCAAGTTTAGACTCACTGGGCCTTTCCACCTCCGCAGGGGTGGTGGACCTATTAGAATGGTCCGCCCCAGGAGACTTATGGATCCGAACAGTTCCTGACGGCTCTTGGGGATTTTCCCGCCTCCTCGGTAAGTGACCCTGTCGAGGCTCTTGTCTCACTCTGGGACAGGGAGATGACAAGGGCTGTTGACACGATCGCTCCAGAACGTCCCCTCTTGCGTAAACGAGCTCAACCAGCTCCTTGGTTCACTGAGGAGCTGGCAGCAATGACGCGAAAAAGAGGAGGCTAGAGTGCGTGTGGCGTAGGAAACGGTGCGGATCAGCTCAGGCGCGCCTGGTCTCTTATTTGAGGACCTATGACGCTGCAATAAAAGCCGCACAAAAAACATCTATTGCGGCCAAGGTGGCCGCCGCAAGAACCGCCCAGCGGAACTGTTTCGAGTCGTTAGGGGTCTTTAAATCCGCCTCAGTGCGAGATCCCTGACGGCTCGGGCGGCACGCAGATGAGTTTGCTAAGGTCTTCGCGGATAAGGTGGCTCTGATCCGTTCGATTTCGATACCACTTTAACGGCAGTCTCTGAGGATGTGACACGAGCATCTGCTTGTCCGGTTTTGATGGATTCGTTCAATTGGTTCAGCTTGAGGATGTGGACAAGATCCTTGGAGAGGCGAGGCCCACGACATGCATCCTAGACCCCTGCCCATCCTGGCTGATCAAGGAAGCCAGAGGGGGTTTGGCAGAGTGGGGGAAGGTGGTGGTTAATGCTCTCCTTCGGGAAGGCACCATTCCAGCCAGCTTAAAGCAAGCTGTTATAAAACCGCTGTTGAAGAAACCTTCACTGGACCCCACTCAATTAGTGAACTATCGGCCAGTTTCCAATCTCCCCTATTTGGGCAAAGTCATGGAACGTGTGGTGGCTTCGCAACTCCAGGGTTCTTGGCAGACACTGATTATCTGATCCGGCACAGTCTGGCTTTAGGCCGGGGCATGGGACTGAGACAGCCTTGGTCGCCTTGGTAGATGATCTACGCCGGAACTTGACAGGGGAGTGTGTCCCTGTTGGTTCTGCTGGACCTCTCAGCGGCTTTCGACACCGTTGACCACGGTATCCTTCTGGGTCGCCTTGCAGATATGGGGCTTGGGGTACTGCATTGCAGTGGCTCCAATCCTTCCTGGAAGGTCGTACCCAGAAGGTGTCATTGGGTGACACCTGTTCGGCTCCACAGCCGTTGTCCTGTGGAGTCCCCTCAGGGTTCAGTACTGTCCCCGATGTTGTTCAACATCTACATGAAACCGCTGGGAGAGATCATTCGAGTTTCGGAGTAAGGTGTTATCTGTACGCAGATGATGTCCAGATCTGTCACTCCTTCCCACCTGTCACCAAGGAGGCTGTCCAGACCCTGAACCGGTGCTTGGCTGCTGTGTCGGACTGGATGAGGGCTAGCAAATTGAAACTAAATCCAGACAAGACAGAGGTCCTCCTGGTCAGTCGTAAGGCCGAACAGGGTATAGGGTTACAGCCTGTGTTGGATGGGGTTACACTCCCCTGAAGACGCAGGTTCGCAGCTTGGGAGTGATCCTGGACTCAGCGCTGAGCCTGGAACCCCAGGTCTCAGCGGTGGCCAGGGAGCTTTGCACAGTTGAGACTCGTGCGCCAGCTGCGCCCGTACCTTGGGAAGTCTGATCTGGCTACGGTCGTCCACGCTCTGGTCACATCCCGAATAGATTACTGCAACGCACTCTACGTGGGGCTGCCTTTGAAGACAGTTCGAAATTGCAATTAGTCCAGCGGGCGGCAGCCAGACTACTAACGGGAGCTACATAGGGGAGCACACTACCCCTGCTGTGTCAGCTCCACTGGCTGCCTGTCCAATTCCGGGCTCAATTCAAAGTGCTGGTTTTGACCTTTAAAGCTCTATACGGTTCTGGCCCAGCTTACTTGTCCGAACGCATCGGCCGCTACGTCCCATCCCGTAACCTAAGATCATCCGGGAGGCCCTGCTCGCCCCGCCGACCTCTCAGATGCGGTTGGTGGGGACGAGGGGACAGGGCCTTCTCGGTCGCGCCCCACGGAGATACGGTCCACCTCATCCCTCCTGACATTCAGGAAGAAGGTGAAATCCTGGCTCTGGGATCAGGCATTCCCTCACCAGCACTAGGCAGCATGTGAGACGGAATTTTAATGGGAGGGAGGAAGAGGGTCAATGTTTCTAGGGTTGAATACTGTTTTAATTGGAATGATTGTAGATGTGTTGAGGGATTGTATTTTAATGCCTTAATGTTTTAATGGGTTGTGGGGTTTGGGGTTTTACGCTGTTGATGTGGCATCGAATTGTGCCTGCTGTAAGCCGCTCTGAGTCCCCCCTCGGGGGTTGAGAAGAGCGGGGTAAAATCCTGAAATAAAATAAATAAATAAAATTATATCCCACCTTCATGGGGTTATTGGGATAACAATACAAAAGTTTGCTAGGGTATACCCTCTTCCACCCAGTCTCAGCCCCCCCCCCCCCAACCAAAATCCTGGCTACGGCCCTGGTGACAGATGAGTGAAGTTTCACACATTTTCAATCCAACAGGAGATTCTATCTAGATTTATGCTTTCAAGAGTCCTGTTGACTTATGTTAACTGATTGAATTTCATAGGTTTTTCTAAGTTGTCCACACTATAGATTTAATGCAGTTTGACACCACTTTAATTGCCATTGCCCAGTATTATGGAATTGAAGAAGTTCTGGTTTAGTGAGTTTCCAGCACTCTTTGCCAAAAATTGCAAAAGACCTTGTAAAACTTTGCTCCCATGTTTCCATAGCCTTGAGTCATGTCAGTTAAAGTGTTGTCAAACTGCATTAACTCTACAGTGTAGCGGCATCTTTCATCAAAAAATACGCAGATATCTTTTTGCCCATTCCCTCCTCTGGAACATAGTCTACAGCACCAGGTATTTGTTGGTGGTCTCCCAACTAAGTGCTAACCAAAGTTAAGATCAGATAGGATCTGGTGCTGTTGGAGCATTTTGGCTTGCACAAGATTAACATCAGATAAACCTGTCAAGTTACAGTTATTTTGACAACTCAAAATTACATATGACAATACTGTGCTCCAATTACTCATACTCTAAAACATGAAGGAATGGCGTGGATAGGGAGATTAAAATAAAATGTTGTCAAATGTATAGTAGATGAATTATACTAGACTTTTTGCCAACTTTTAAGTGATTATTCCAACAATAAACTGGATAAATTATCATTTTCCGGGTCATAGAAAAATACCTCTAAAACTAAAAGAAAGAAAGAGAAAGAGAGGGAGTGCATAAAAGATGTGCTAGTTTCTATTAAATGTAACGAATCATGCAAAAAAAAAAAGACTTATAAGGTTGGACTATCAGTCTTGTCCCTGATCCAAATAACACCTTGTAGCGATCATTCGCACAATGTTTTTTCTCTTCTACATAAACTCCTACAATACTAAAGATCTAATCAAGAAAAAATTATGGGACTGAAAACACAAAATATAAAGATTTTCTACATTTGAAAAAATAAATAAATAAGGAAACACTTTCTAATGCCAAAATATTATAATCATTTACCTGGAAGTGAGCATTGAAATCAATGGGATAGAGGTGCATATGATTTTTTGCTTTAAGAGCTGGATCTAGATTATATTAGTTTTGCTTAGGAACTCCTAAAATAAATGATCTAGTTACAACTAGACTAACTTGTCACTTAAACATGCAAATCTTTTGGATTTGGTGGGCAACAATTCCCATCCCCATTTAATTTAAAACTATGCATTTTAATTAGGCATTTTGCAGGTATGAATTCTTTTATTGTACTGTATTTTAATCATATGTGTACACCCTTGCTTTTTAATATATATGTTTTTACTGGTATTATGTTTTAACTATATTGTATCCTACCTCTAGCCTTGAAGTGAGGCAGATAGGAGATTTGAATGTATGTATGTAATAATATAACAAATATGTTGTTGTTGTTGTTGTTGATATGCTGGAAGTCACTGCACACCAATGGTCAGAGATCTGAGATCCAATTCAGGTTTTCCTATTTAAATTTGAAAGGACTGAATTAGATGAAACACAACAACAAAATGAAGTTAACCCACTATAGAGATTAGTGCCAGTGCTGTCCCAGACTCAGGTGACTTTCCCACCTGATCCAATATCCAGATTGTGAACCCCTCCCCATGACAAAAAGGAGAAAACCATTGACTTTCTTTCTGCTAGAAATTCACTTTTATGGTGTCAGAATTTTCTCCTACTCCATTACAGGTCTATTGTAATGAAATATGAATGTCATTTCTTAGTCACATTAGCCACACATACTGACCTGGCAGCACTCTCAATGTTGTACCTGACCCAAAAATCAGCTTATAATTCGTGGTGCTCACAATAGTTGAGTCTCTTACAAGAACTGTTTCAGGGTTCATTGTTGACCTTGTTTGATTTTAAAGCCCCAAACATCATAGGAGTGGTCTATCTGATGTTGTATGATCCTACTTGGTTATTAAGGTCATTAATGGTTTGATTTTCTCTTTGAACTTCTACCTACAAGGGTGCAATGGATGGCTACCAGAGCAAATACATTATGGTTCTCCATCTGTGGGATGATCTCCAAGGGAATCCCATCTTTCATCCTTCTTATGGATACTTTTAGATTCAATAGCCACTTGTGGAAGTGGAGCAATGAATCCTCTCCATGTTTAAATTTTAGACCTTGGAAACTACAACTCCCAGGATTCCACGGCTGTTAAAGTGGTGTCAAACAACATTAATTCTACAGTGTAGCTGCAATAGAAGTAATGATTAGATTATCAATATGACTTAAGTCCAACTGTGTTGGAGTCAGTTATAGCATATTTAATGTAGCCCCATAAAAATAAATGGAGTTTCAATCATTAATGGCTGACCACGCTCATTAACTACAGGTGGATATCTCTGCGTCAATATTGACCCAAATTCAAGATGACCTAAACCATAGAGACCTGATACTTACTTGGAGTTACTTTCAGAATGGTTCCTTTACCAAAGGTCACCTTTCCTGTATTTGTATACCCACAGTGATTTGAAGCCCTTCGAAAACATTGTGGGACCTCCTCAAAGAATTGAAATTATCTCTTAAGTATAGGATCACAAACAAAAGATCTTCAGAATTCTGTGAATCTTGTCATTTCAGATTCCATCTACAAACTAGGACAAGGTCCTTCAAACTTTAAAACAGCATGTGTCGAATTTGGAAAACCTTCACTGAAACAAGTCATTGAAATGGAAATCCAGAGTTTAATGAAAACTATGACAATTGGTCACAATGGGTTGCTCAATTATTATTTGTTCCAATGAGCTTGGGATTTCATTGATCTCCATGAGAACAGAGGGAAACCAACTAATTTTGAGAAACCATATTCTGCTCGCAGTCATTTAAGGGGGCATTAACAATGTAGAATGGATGCAGTTTGACATGGCTTAGAGGTACGAAGCCATTCTAGTTGCAGTTTTACAGGGTCTTTACCAGACACAGGCAAACTTTGGCCCTCCAGATGTTTTGGACTTCAACTCCCACAGTTCCTAACAGCCTCATGCCCTTTCCTTTCCCACCTCAGTCGCTTAAGCTTTCTCACCGGGTCTTACTGTAATTTTAGTCCCAGCTCCAAACAGCAACTTCCATCCTCCAGAATCCACACAGTAGAAATCTCTTCTACAAAAACATTGCGAACTCTTGGTTTCCACAGTTTAATGCCTTGAGTTTCAATTCAACCAACATTTTATTTCTGAACTCACAAGCATCTACACTGTAGAATTAATCCAGTTTAGAATTGTAGAATTAATGCGGCTTGACACCACTCTAACGGCCATGGTTCAATGCTATGGGATCATGGGGCTGTAGGATTACAAAGTCTTATTATTATGGAATCTCATTATTCCATAGCACTGAGCCAGGGCCATTAAAGTGGTGTCAAACTGCACTAATTCTACAGTGTAGGTTATTGTTTCTCAACCTGGGAGTTGGGACCCCTGGGAGGAAGGGGTCGCCAAAGGCCATCAGAAAAGACAATATTTTCTGTTGGCTATGGGGGTTCTGTGTAAAAATGTTGGCCCAATTCTATCATTGGTGGAGTTCAGAGTGATTTTTGATTGTAGGTGTACTATAAATCCCAGCAACTACCACTCCCAAATGTCAGGCCTATTTCCCCCAAACTCCACCAGTGTTCATATTTGGGTATATTGGGTATTTGTGCCAAGTTTGGTCCAGATCTATCATGGTTTGAGTCCATATTACTCTCGATGTAGGTGAACTACAAAACTCAAGACAGCCCACCAAACCCTCCCAGTATTTTCTGTTGGTCATGGGAGTTCTGTGTGCCAAGAATGGTTCAATTCCATTGTTGGTGGAGTTCAGAATGCTCTTTGATTACAGGTGAACTATAAATCCCAGCAACTACAACTCCCAAATAACAAAATTAAGTATCAGGTACTCGTGCCAAATTTGGTCCAGTGAATAAAAATACGTCCATCAAGTCAGATATTTACATTATATTTGCAATGCATAAACAGTAGCAAAATTACTTTTATGAAGTAGCAATGAAAATAATTTTATGGTTGGGGGTCACCACAACATGAGGAACTGTATTAAGGGGTCTCGGCATTAGGAAGGTTGAGAAACACTGTTGTAGATGCACCCTAAACTATCTATTGACCTTTAAATACTGGATTCTGTTAAAAAGCTATAGTAGAGGACCAGCTCATGTATTCCTCTTTGATTTCTTTTCAGAATGGTCTGGCAGTTGATTCAGTAACCGTTTCCATAATAAAATAGTGGGAGAAATGTGTTTGAATAGGCATTTGCATGCCAAATTGTCTCCTTTTTTCTTTTCTTTTTTTAGAGTTTTCAACCAACAATTAAAACCAGGCCGGGTTAGCTTTTTAATTCTCTTTGCTAAGAAATTACAGTGGAAATGACTTGTATATTAAGGGATGCTACAATGTAGAATTAATGCAGTTAGACAGAGCACTTTAACTGCCAATGTTTTGAAATTGTGACATTTGCAGTTTCGAAAAGCAACAGTATCCTTGGAAAGAGATGGCTAAATAACTTCAACTCCTAAGATTACATAGCACTGAGCCATGCCTGTTAAAGTGCTGTCAAATTGCAATAATTCTAGAGTGTAGATCAGGCCTGGGCAAACCTCGGCCCTCCAGGTGTTTTGGACTTCAACTCCCACAATTCCTAACAGCCACCTGGAGGGCCGAAGTTTGCCCAGGTCTGGTGTAGATGCATCCAAGGAAAAGTGCAGCAAACTATGTCTCTAACTAAAAATAATATTCACAGTGAAAACCAGAAACCGGGTACAATTCAAAAGTTTATCTTCCAATCAGATGTTATTATTAAATGCTTTTCACTTTTGGAGGAAAGGCAAAATACAGATGTAACAAATAAATGATTTAAAGGTGCACTGTACAATTCATGCAGCTTGATCCACTTTAAGTGCCATGCCTCAATGCTATGAAATCAAGGGAGGTGTATTTTGGTGTGGCATCGGGGCTCTTAGGCAGAGAACAACAACAGCAACAGCAACAACTTTATGTGTATTCTGCCCTATCTCCCTGAGGGGATTCATGAAGACCTTGAACAACTACAAATCCCAGCATTGAGCATGGCATTTAAAGTGATGCCAAGCAGCATTCATTCTACAGAGTAGATGGACCCTGTTGGTTTCTGAGTCGGATATATAAAGGAGAGCAGCATTCAACCCAAACTACGAGAGACTTGAAATTGTCTCCCATGAGTTTGTATAGAACAGTGGTTCTCAACCTTCCTTATGTGATGACCCCTTAATGCAGTTCCTCCTGTTGTGGTGACCCCCAACCATAAAATTATTTTGTTGCTACTTCATAACTGTAATTTTGCCACTGTTATGAATCGTAATGTAAATATCTGATATGCCAGATGTATTTTCACTCACTGGACCAAATTTGCCACAAATATGCCCAAATTTGAATACTGGTGGGATGGTGGTGTGTGTGGGGGGGGGGGGGGGGTAACTGTCCTTTGGGAGTTGTAGTTGCTGGGATTTATAGTTCATCTACAATCAAAGTGCATTATGAATGCCACCAATGATGGAATTGACCCAAACTTGGCACACAGAACTCCCATGACCAACAGAAAATACTGGAAGGGTTTGGTGGGCCTTGAGTTTTGGAGTTGTAGTTCATCTACATCCAAAGAGCACTGTGGACTCACACCATGATGAATTTAGACCAAACTTGGCAAGAGTATTCAATATGCCCAAATATGAACACTGGTGGAGTTTGGGGAAAATAGACATTGACATTTAGGAGTTGTAGTTGCTGGGATTTATTGTTCACCTACAATCAAAGAGAATTCTGAACCTCACCAATTATAAAATTGGGCCAAATTTCTCACACAGAACCCCATGACCAACCGAAAATACTGTGCTTTCTGGTGGTCTTTGGCGACCCCTCTGACACCCCCTCACGACCCCCCCCCAGGGGTCCTGACCCCCAGGTTGAGAAACACTGGTATAGAAGCAGTAAGACTCAACACCAAACTCTCATAAAGAATCCACTAGTCATGAGACACCATCCATAAGACAGAATCCAGTTGCTTCCATTCTGACATACCTGGTTGAACCGTTAACCTGGTCCCCTGGCCAAATATCACTTTGCCGTAAGTGCTAGTATACACACATCAAGAAACAGCTTTACAAAAAATGACAGGAAGAAAACAATAACCTTGTAAAACTACAAATCCAGTGAATTCAGAGCAATTCATCATGGCATTAATTCTACAGTTTAGATTCACCTGTGGTTTTCTGAGATAGAGTGGAATATATAAGGGAGAGAGACATACAGCCGACACCGAAAGAGACTTTAAATCATCCCCTATGGGGTCATATGGGAGCAGTGAAGTTGAACCCAGAATTCTCCTTAAGAATCCACTGGTCCCGAAGAGCAAACTATGAGACAGAATCCAATTGCTTCCATTCCGACGTACCTGGTTGAACAGTTAACCTGGTCCCCTGTCCAAATAGCACTTTGTCGTAACTGCCAGCACCCACACATTAAGAAACAGCTTTACAAGAAACGGGAGGATGAAAACAGCTAGCCATTGCTTTTCATTCCACTCTTGCCCTTAGGTGCCATCTAAACTGGCAAGTATTAGTGGTTTGAAAGCTTTTTCCAAAGAATTAGATGTACGTACACTTTTCCTCTACAATCTTATTTTTAAAAGTCATCTCATACCAGGAATCACCACCAGTCTTGTCCCGGTCCCAAAAGTCACTTTCCAGCCAGTCCCAGAACTTACACAGTGATCCATCCAATGACAAAAATGGCAAACTGACTTCTCAAGAACCTCAGCTACAAACCATCTCTGGTAGAAATTGAAATATTGAGTTTTTATCCAGCTAGGGCTGCTCATCAACTGAGGATAGATCTACAGTTTAGAATTAATGCAGTTCGACACCGCTTTAACTGCCATGACTTGATACTTTGAAATAATGGGAGTTGTAGTTTTTGAAGGTCTCCTGCCCTCCCTGACAAAGAGTGCCAGTGCCTCACCAAACTACAAATCCCAGGATTCCATAACACTGCACCATGAGAGTTAAAGCGGTGTCTAACTGCATTAATTGTACACTGTAGATGCTCCCCTAGTCAATACTAGGGTGATGCTCAGACGTTACTTCCTGTTTTTACAGACATTTCAACCTTAATGCAAAGGTTACAATCTGTTCTTTTCCATTTTGGCTTTTCTCTTTCTGGCCCATTTTTGTGCGTCTCGTGAAGTGTCCATGAAATCTCATGCCATAATAACTGGGTCTCTCATGTATGTATGTATGTTATTTCTATCCTGCTCATATCAGCCCAAAGGCTTTCATAATGTCCATTTTGAAAGCATACACAGGCATCACTGCAGTGAAAGTCAACCACACAGGCAGTATATTCCAATAGATGATCACATATATCAAATGCATATTATCTATTCTACACACTTACTTGGTACTACAATCAGCCTTGTCCCAGATCCAATGGTGAACTTGTAGTTGCTATTACTCACAGCTGTACAGATCTTTACAAAAACGCAGCACCTCCTAAGCATCACCATGGTGACACTCAGATATCAACCAAATAGCCCAAAATGGTCATACGTTAAGCCCCTCTTCCTCACATTCAATGCTTTATCAGTTCATTAATAATATCCAAACTCCAAATAATGCACTGTTCAAAAGATAAATATCTGATGCAGTTTGACACCCCTTCACCTGCCTTCACCTGCCATTTATTTATTTAGAACATTTATACCCCATCTATTCTCAACCTCCAAGAAGGGACTCAGGACGGCTACCAACAGGCAACTATTCGATGCAGACACAATATAAACACATAATAAAATACAATCAAATACCTAAAAATAAAAATAACAATACATTAAAACAGTTCGCCAGGTTAAAAACGTCATCCAAATCAGTCCATATTGTGGTCAATAAAATCTAATCTTTACCAGTTAAAATCAGTCTAAAGATTGCTCCCATAACCAGGAGTTAAGTTTCTTCCAGAAGGTCAAGAGGGAGGGGCAGATCTAACCTCCTTAGGGAGGGAGTTCAACAGCCGAGGGGCCACCACGGGAAAAAGCCCTGTCTTTTGTCCCCACCAAACGTGACTGCAGATGATCTTAAAGTCCTTGATGATTTGTGCTATGGAATCCTAGGAGTTGTTCAGCCTCTCTGCCAGAGTGCTGGTGCCTCACCAAACTACAGATTCCAGTGGTATAAAACTGCATTCATTTCACAGTGTAGACATACCCATAATATTATTTAGCGGAGGCAGTGCTTTGAGTGTTGGACCACAACTCTGGAGACCAGAGTTCAATTTCTTGGAAATTCATTGAGTGATCTTGGGCAAGTTACATGGGCTGGATCTGCACTGCCATATAATCCAGTTTCTCAATTCAGATTATCTGATTTGAACTGGATTATATGGGTCTACACTGCCATGGAACTGCCATATAACCACATAAATTCTGGATACTTACTTGGATGAACCTTCAGCCTTGTTCCACTTCCAAAAATGAGTTTATCAGCTCCATAGTTAACACAGTGAAACAAACCTTTACATAATGCTGTCACTTAAGACAACCCAGCAGTGTCAGTTCAGCACTTCCCACATTGCATCTACACTAAAGAATTCAGTTTGACACCACTTTAACTGCATGACTAAGTGCTACAGAATCATGGGAGTTGTACTTTTACAAGATTTTTTGGTTTCTTTGCCAAAGACTGCTGGTACCTTACCAAACTACAACTCCAAGAATTCCCAAGCACTGAGTCGCTGTCTATGCATTTTATGTCTGCTACCTCAATACATTGGTAATAATTTTGGAAAGACTTTCCAATAACACTCCTTCAATCTCTGGCCATATATGAATTTTCTAAAATTCCTAGCTCCTGAAATATCCTGATTTTTTTTACCCTCCTTTGTTCTCACCTGGCTTCACTTTCAGTTTTGTTCCATCTCCAAATATAATCTTCCTGCTTCCATCATTCACACAACATTGAACTCCTCTACAAAAACATGCAGCTTGACTCCACTTTAAGTGCCATGTCTCAAGGCTATGGAGTCAAGGGGGTTGTAGTTTTGTGTGGCACCAAGGCTGAAGGATGAAGACCTTGTAAACTACAACTCCTAAGCAGGGCCGTAGCCAGGATTTTGATTCGGGGGGGGGGGGTGAGTTTGGTTCGGGGGGCTGAGACTGGGTGGAAGAGGGTCTACCCTAGCAAACCTTTTGTATTGTTATCCCAATAACTCCATTAATGTGGGATATAATGAGCATGGTGATCAGATCATGATATGAATAAACATAACAGTTTAAATAATGTACCACTAAGGCCTTTTCGCAGACCACCATGAGAATTTTGGGGGGGGGCTGAAGCCCCCTTAGCCCCCCCCCCCCTGGCTACATGCCTGCTCCTAAGATGCCATAGCATTGAGCCATGACCATGAAAATGGTAACAAATCATATTGCGTTGACAGTGTAGCGCCAGTGGTTCTCAACCTTCCCAATGCCGCAACCCCTTAATACAGTTCCTCATGTTGTGGTGATCTCCTACCATAACATTATTTTAGTTGCTACTTCATAACAGTAATTTTGCTACTGTTATGAACCGTATTGTTAATATCTGTTATGAAGGATGTATTTTCATTCACTTGACCAAATTTGGCACAAATACCCAATATGCCCAAATTTGAATACTGGAGGGTTTTGGGGGGGGGGTTGATTTTGTTACTTGGGAGTTGGAGTTGCTGGGATTTATAGTTTACCAGGAGCCCCCAGTGGCACAGTGGGTTAAACTCTTGTGCTGGCAGGACTGATGATTTGAAGGTTGGGTTGCTGATCTGAGGGCTGTCAATTCGAATCCAACTAGGGGAGAGCATGGATGAGCTCCCTCTATCAACTCCAGCTCCATGTGGGGACATAAAAGGGACCTCTCACAAGGATGGTAAAGACATTAAAAAAAACACCCTGGCATCCCCTGGGCAACGTCCTTGCAGACAGTCAATTCTCTCACAACAGAAGCAACTTGCAGTTTCTCAAGTCATTCTTGACACCCCAAAAAATAGTTCACCTACAATCAAAGAGCATTCTGAATTGAACCAAACTTGGCACACAACTCCCATGACCAACAGAAAATACTGAAAGCGTTTAGTGGACATTGACCTTGAGTTTGGGAGTTGTACTTCACTTACATCCAGAGAGCATTGTGGGCTCAAACAATGATGCATCTGGACCAAATTTGGCACAAATCCTCAGTATGCCCAAGTGTGAATACTTGTGGAGTCTGGGGAAAATAGGCCTTGACATTTGGGAGTTGTAGTTGCTGAGATTTATAGTTCACCTACAATCAAAAACTATTCTGAATTGGGCCACATTTTTCACACAGAACCCCCATGGCCAACAGAAAATACTGTGTTTTCTGATGGTCTTTGGCGACCCCTCTGACACCCCCTTCGCATCCCCCCAGGGGTCCTGAACCCCAGGTTGAGAAACGCTAGTGTAGTTGGACCCAGAGTTGGATGATTAAAGGAAAACAGTATCTAGTCAATATCAGAAGATACTTGAAATCCTCAATACAATAAGCTTGAAGCGAGAGTTGACTTGTCATAAGGAGCCACCAAATAGGACAGAATCCACTTGCTTCCATTCTGACATACCTGGTTGAACAGTTAATCTGGTCCCCTGGCCAAATAATACCTTGTTGTTACTGCCAGCATACGCACATTAAGAAAGAGCTTTACAAAAAAAATGGCAGGAGGAAAACAGCTGGCCATTGTTTTTCACTCCACCCTTGTCCTTAGATTCTCCCTAAATTGGAAGGTGCTGGTGGTACGAAAGCTTTTTCCAAAGGAAAACATCTCTGAATCATCACTGTTGCCTAATCCAAATGAAGAGTAAAAGGTGCACCTACACTGCAAAATTATTATGTTATTTTAGTGATATTTTAATGATGTTTTTATGCCCTGTTTTTACTCTGTGCTGTTTTTTGTTGTGTTTCTCGGTGTTGTGAGCCGCCCTGAGCCCGCCGGGAGTGGCGGCATAGAAGCCGAACGAAATCTGTATCTGTATACCTTTATAAAACGGAATGTTTGTATGTGTGTGTATGCGGAGGGCGGAAGGGCGGATATGTGGCAGCTATTTGCATAAAGTCCTTTGATTGGACAGCCTCGCCACTCCAAAATTCTAAGGCACCAAACAGAGGGCATTGATAGCCACTGATTAGCCAGCAACCCAGAATCCAGGCCTCTACATTCAAACAACAGGATTTCTTCCCACTGAGGGGAAAAAAGCCAGCAACCCAGAATCAGGCCTCTACATTCAAACAACAGGATTTCTTCCCACTGAGGGAAAAAAGCCAGCAACCCAGAGTCCAGGCCTCTACATTCAAACAACAGGATTTCTTCCCACTGAGGGGGAAAAAGCCAGCAACCCAGAATCCAGGCCTCTACATTCAAATAACAGGATTTCTTCCCACTGAGGGGGAAAAAGCCAGCAACCCAGAGTCCAGGCCTCTACATTCAAACAACAGGATTTCTTCCCACTGAGGGGAAAAAAAGCCAGCAACCCAGAATCCAGGCCTTTACATTCAAACAACAGGATTTCTTCCCACTGAGGGAAAAAAGCCAGCAACCCAGAGTCCAGGCCTCTACATTCAAACAACAGGATTTCTTCCCACTGAGGGGAAAAAAGCCAGCAACCCAGAATCAGGCCTTTACATTCAAACAACAGGATTTCTTCCCACTGAGGGAAAAAAGCCAGCAACCCAGAGTCAGGCCTCTACATTCAAACAACAGGATTTCTTCCCACTGAGGGAAAAAAAAGCCAGCAACCCAGAATCCAGGCCTCTACATTCAAACAACAGGATTTCTTCCCACTGAGGGGAAAAAAGCCAGCAACCCAGAATCCAGGCCTCTACATTCAAACAACAGGATTTCTTCCCACTGAGGGGAAAAAAGCCAGCAACCCAGAGTCCAGGCCTCTACATTCAAACACCAGGCTTTCTTCCCACTGAGGGGAAAAAGCCAGCAACCCAGAATCAGGCCTTTACATTCAAACAACAGGATTTCTTCCCACTGAGGGAAAAAAAGCCAGCAACCCAGAATCAGGCCTTTACATTCAAACAACAGGATTTCTTCCCACTGAGGGGAAAAAGCCAGCAACCCAGAGTCCAGGCCTCTACATTCAAACAACAGGATTTCTTCCCACTGAGGGGAAAAAGCCAGCAACCCAGAATCCATTCCATGCAGGCGTTTTCCTTTTTAAAAAACTCCTTTCTGTTTTACACTGGTATACTTTCACAGGCCAGGGCGGATATGTGGCAGCCACTTTCACAGGCCAGGGCAGATATGTGGCAGCCACTTTCACAGGCCAGGGCGGATATGTGGCAGCCACTTTCACAGGCCACAGCGACCAGCGCGGGTGATGGACCTGCACCAAACTTGGTACACATAACCCCCCCATGACATGACCCACGTATTATGGGATTTGTAGTACTTTCCAAGACTTTGGTTCCCACAGACCACTGAGGCCACCAAAAAGGACCAATACAGACCACACTCAGCACACACAGCCCCCATGACCCACTCTACGTCCTGGTGCAGTTCGGAGGAGGTGGGCCATGGATGATGGGACTTGAAGTGCCTCTACTCACTTCAAAGTCCGCTGCAACCCTCATCCAATCACTGATCGAGACCAAACTTGCCATACATAACCCCCATGACTGCCTTCACGTCCTGGTGAGGTTTGGGGAGGACTGACAATGGATGATGGGATTTGTAGTACTTTTACACCCCTCTGTTCCCACAGACCACTGTGGCCCTCAGCAAACACCGAGAAAGTCCACACTTGGCACACAGAGCCCCAGTGACCCACTCTACATCCTACTGAAGTTTGGAGGGGGACAGAACATGGATGATGGGACTTGCAGTACCTTCCCTCACTTCCCTATCCTGCTACAAACCTAATCCAATGACTGATCAACACCAAATCTGGCACACAGAGCCCTCATGACCCACTCTACAGCCTGGTGCAGTTTACTGTGAGACGGACCACGGATGATGGGACTTGAAGTACCTTCACTCACTTCCGAAAAACAATGCATCCCTCATCCATTCACCAATACAGACCAAACTTAGCACACAGAGCCCCCATGACCCAATCTACATCCTACTACACTTTGGGGGGGGACGGGACACACAGAGATGATGGGACTTGCACTACCTTCAGTAATTTCATGATACCACTGCAACTCCCAATAATGATGGATCAAGACTAAACTTGGCACACAGAGCCCCCATGACCCACTCTACATCCTGCTGCACTTCTCAAATGACCCGGGCAGGGCCGGGTCCCCAAGCTAGTAAATAAATAAATAAAAGTAATGCAGTTTGCCACCACTTTAACTGCCACCATGAGGAGCCCCCGGTGGTGCAATGAGTTAAACCCTTGTGCTGGCAAGACTGAAGACCGACAGGTCAGAGGTTTGAATCCGGAGAGAGCGCGGATGAGCTCCCTCTGTCAGCTCCAGCTCCCATGCAGGGACATGAGAGAAGCCTCCCACAAGGATGGTAACACATCAAAACATTCAGGCATCCTCTGGGCAACGTCCTTGCAGATGGCCAATTCTCTCACACCAGAAGCAACTTGCAGTTTCTCAAGTTGCACCTCACACACACACACACACAAAACCTGCCACCACTCAATGTTCTGGAATTCTGGGATTTGGAGTTTGGTGCTGCACTAGCACTTTTTGGCAGAGAAGGCTAAGGACCTTGTAAAACTACAGCTCCCGTGATTCTATAGCATTGAGCAAAGGTGGTTAAACCGGTGGCAAACTGTATTAATTCTTCTGTCGAGATTCACCTGGAATTTCTGAGGCACAGTGGGATATGTAAAAGGGAGAGTCGTTCGATTTATATCGAAAGAGACTTGATATCCCACCCTATGGGTCTGTATCACAGCAGTAAGTTTGATCCCTGAATTCTCTTAAGGAATCCACTGGCCATGAGGAGCTATCCATATGACAGAATCCAGTTGCTTTCCTTCCAACATACCTGGTTGAACGGTTAACCTGGTTCCCTGGCCAAATATGGTTTTGCTGTAACCGCCAGCATCCACACATTAAGAAACAGCTTTACCAAAAAAATGCCATGAGTGTTCCCTAAACTGGAAGGCACTGGTTGTTTGAAAGCCTTTCCTAAAGGAAACAATACCAAAATCATCCCTGTTCCCTTAACTAAAGGCAGCATAAGGGTGGATGTACACTGCAGAAAACCTGATTTACTTATACTCCAGTTCAATGTGTAATATTCTGTTTCCAATCAATAAAGATCATCATTAGAAGAAAGTGAGATGTTTCCTCAGGCATTGTATTAAATATCATAACTGATCCAACCAGCCCCTTCCAAGCCTCTAGATATCTTGAATTCCAGCATCCATAATCCCTAACCAGGGTAGCTAGGGATGATGGGAAATGTGAATTCAACTCATCAGGAAAGCACCAAGATGGGAGAGGAGAGAAATTGCACTCAATGGGAGAGTGTCATAAAATATGCATTTTGGAGAACTTTTTGGGAACTTACTTGGGTGAACCGAGAGTCTTGTTCCAGTTCCAAATACAATTTTGTAAGCACCACCAGAAATATCACAGTGACATAGAGCTTTGCATAAACTTGAGATGGCTTTGATGAGGAGTGGGATTCTGTTTTGAGGTTATGATTGGAATAGGAAAAAACTGTTTGTTTAGACTACAACACTCATCATCCCCCAACCAGCAGGGGATTCTGGGATTTATAGTTTTAAAAGAGACTTTTCCAATAGGAAGTGTGCGTCTGCTGAAATGACTTTGGGTTTAAACCTGGTGCCTAAAGTTTCAAATTTACACATTCCATCTACAATATTATATTAAAAAGTCATCACATACCAGGAACTACCACCAGTCTTGTCCCGGTCCCAAAAGTCACTTTCCATCCAGTCCCAGGATTCACACAGTGATCCATCCAATGACAAAAAAGGGAAGCAGACTTCTCAAGAACATCAGCTATTCATTATCTTGGGGTAAATCGGGACGTTGAGTATTCATTCCTCAACTGAGGATATATCAACATTGTAGAATTAATGCAGTTCCATACCACTTTACCTGCCATGGCTTAATACTTTGAAATCATGGGAGTTGTAGTTTTGGAAGGTCTCTTGCCCTCCCTGTCAAAGAGGAATAGTGCCTCACCAAACTACCAATCCTGGGATTCCACAGCACTGAGCCATGCCAGTTAAAGTGTTGTCAAACTGCATTAATTCTGCACTGTAGATGCTCCCTTGGTCAATGCTAGTGTGAAGCCTAGGGTAGTCATTGCCTGATTTTACTCATATTTCAACTTTAATGCAAGGTGTTGGGGTTTTTTTTTTTTTGTCTTTTCTCTTTCTGACTCGTTTTCTAGCATCTCATGAAGTGGAAATCTCATGTCATGATAACTAGGTCTTTTATGTTCATTATGGAAGCTGGGAATATATGACATACATATACAAAGGCATCACTGTAGTGAAAGTCAACTACACCGACAGTATATTCCAAGAGATTATCACATGTATCAAAGGTATGTTATCTATACTACATACTTACTTGGTACTACAATCAGCCTTGTCCCAGATCCAAAGGTGAATTTGAAGTTGTTACTGCTCACAACTATATAGACCTTTACAAAAACCCATCCCCTCTAACTATCACCTTGGCCATAGAGCAGTGGTTGCCAACATTTGGGTCTCCAGGGGTTTTGGACTTCAACTCCCAGAAATCCCAGCCATCTTACCAGCTGTTAGGAACTGTGAGAGCTGAAGTCCAAAACACTTGGAAGGCCAAAGGTTGGCAACCACTGCTGTAGAGCATTCACTCAAGTATCAACCAGAAAACTCAAAATCCTCATGCAGTAAGTCTTTGTTACCCACATCAGTTCATTAATGGCCAAATTCCAAATACTCCATAGTTGAAATATTTACTATGGGTGCATTTAACAGCAGAATTAGTGCAGTTTGGCACCACTTTAAGTGTCATGGCTCAATGCTATGGAATCCCGAGAAAGGTAGTATTACAAGGTCTTTAGCCTTCTCTACCTTAGACTGTTTGTGCTTCACCAAACTACAATTCCCAGGATTCTATAGCATTCAGCCATGGTGATTGAAGTGGTCTCAAACTGCATTGATTCTACAATGTAGATCAGGAATCCCCAAAATATGGCCCATGGGTCATTTACCTGACCCCGGCCCTAAACCTTAGACCCTGACCACATTTACACTGCCAGATAAAATCCAGACTATCTGCTTTGAACTGTATTATATGGCAGTTTAGTAGACTAATATAATCTGGATTTTATCTGACAGTGTAGCCTTAAGGTCACTATAACTCTGAAACAACTTGAAGGGACATAACAGCAGCAGCAGCAGCAGCAGCAACCCTCATTAATTTGACTGTCTCAGCCAAAAGCAGGCACACACTTCCTATTGAAATACTGATCAATATATGTTAGTTAATATTGTTTTAAACCTTTTGTTTTTCCATTGTGTTTTGTTTGTTTGTTTGTTTGGCATTACAAATAAGATAAGTGCAATGTGCATAGGAACTTGTTTTTTCATACTGTAGTCTAGGTCCCTAATAGCCCGAAGACTTAAAAAGTATGAGAGCCCCTGGTGTAGATATACCCTCAATATGATTTGGTGGAGACAGTGCCTTGAGTGTTGGGACTACAACTCTGAAAGCCAGAGTTCAATTCCATTCAAACTCATTGGGTCCCCTTGGGCAGGTCATATATGTACTCTCAGCCTCAGAAAACCATGCAATAAGTCTATCTAAGCAGCAATTTCTTTATTGGCAAGACCTGGAAAAACTTAAATTACTTACTTGGAGCAACTACCAGTCGTGTCCCCTGTCCAAATAGCAGTTTATTGGCAACACCTCCATAGTTACACAGTGAAACATGCCTGTACATAAACTCACTTGCAACTCTCAATAGTCACTTTGAGGAAAGCATGGCTGCTCAGAAAACGTCTTTTGTGCCCCGTCTCACCAAAAGCATCAGTTTCCTCTGACTGACTAACTATACTATGTAACACAATTTTTGTTCCTGGGTTATAAATATCATTTCCTAATTGGTTCTATGATAAAAACATGAACGTTTATTAAATTGAAAAAACTTTTGTGTTTGCAGGACATCCTGCAGAACATTTTGCTATAGTTTTTCAATGAATATCTCATTGAGTCTCAACCAATACAACCTACTTTGTGGCAGCCACAAAAACCAAGTTTCTGGAGTAGAACAACTACTTTCAAAGTAAGTACCACACAGTTAAACAGGAAATACCACTTTCAAACCAGAAACAGATTTTTTTTTCAAAAAAGTAAGACTCCAAATGCTTCTCTAGGGCTGTTTTCTTGGATTTTTATTACTACTGACAGTGCCTTTACAGTGCCAATACATTCATTCACTCCTGATACGATAAATAAATGGCACTATTATGTGCTGTTCTGTAAGCCACAATATATAGAACACAGATATCTATTACAACAAGGTATCCTGGTCACCATGTAGAACTCTTCTCTGATACAACCTTGGATGCCCCAAATAGTCCTTTGAAACATCTCACTCTTTAAATCATCAGACAGATTGGACTAGTATGTTTATCTACATGAATATGGACATTTATCCATGACTAAGAGAAGTTGTTCCTTTATATTGTGTTTATAAGTAATAAATATGTCATATGACATCATATTTGAAATTTCAACAACAATAAAAAAATACTTTGTGTTCTGTAAGCCACCCAAAGTCTCTTTTGAGAGATTTTCTTTTTCGTGTCAGGAGCAACTTGAAAAACTGCAAGTCGCTTCAGGTGTGAGAGAATTGGCTGTCTGTAGGGATATTGCCTAGGGGACACCCGGATGTTTTACCATCCTGTGGGAGGCTTCTTTTATGTTCCCGCATGGGAAGCTGGAGCTGACAGACAGGAGCTCACCCCATTCCATGGATTTGAACCACCCACCTTCAGGTCAGCAGTTCAGTCAGCACAAGGGTTTAATCCATTGCACCACCACAGCTCCCTTTAGGGAGATGGTGGCGGGATATAAATAAAGTTGTTATTGTTGTCATTATTATTATTATTACCAGATTTATTTTCAGACATTTCCTTCAACAGAACCATAGAAATTCTAGATCCTTACTTGGATGAACTCTCAGCCTTGTTCCACTTCCAAAAATTAATTTATTCGTCCCGTAGTCATCACAGTGAAACAAACCTTTACATAAAGCTGTCATTTAAGACACCCCAGCAGTGTCAGCTCAGGATTTCCCAGGGTGCATCTACACTGAAGAATCAAGACAGTTTGACACCACTTTAACTGCATGACTCAAGGCTACAGAATAATGGGAGTTGTAGTTTCACAAGATCTTTAGAGTGCGAATGAATTACCAAACTTCAAACTCCAGGATTCCCAAGACCTCAAGACATCGGTAATAACTTTGGAAAGCCTTCCTTCAGTCTCCAGACAAGTATGAAAACAACCATCCTAAAATAAACCTGAAATATCCTGATTTTCTTTACCCTCCTTCTCACCTGGCAGCACTTTCAGTTTTGTTCCACCTCCAAATATAATCTTCCAGCTTCCATCATTCACACAATATTAAACTCCTCTACAAAAACATGAATCCTAGAGATCTACATGTGTTAGAAAAAAATGTAACTAGAAATTTTTCTCATTAATTAATTCAGGCTTCATAGAATCCATAATGTGCATTTTAAGGAGATATATATATATATATATATATATATCGAGAGGAGAGAGAGAGAGGAGGTAAAAGTTTCCCCTTGACATTAGGTCTAGTCGTGTCAAACTCTGGGAGATGGTGCTTATCTCCATTTCTAAGCCAAAGAGCCGGCTTTGTCCGTAGACACCTCCAAGGTCATATGGCCAGCATGACTGCATGGAGTGCCGTTATCTTCCCGCTGGAGTGGTACCTATTGATCTACTCACATTTGCATGCTTTCGAACTGCTAGGTTGGCAGAAGATGGGGCTAACAGCGGGAGCTCACCCTGCTCCCCGGATTCAAACTGCCAAACTTTCAGTCAGCAAGTTCCACAGTTCAGTGCTTTAACTTGAGGGCTCCAATATTACCTAGGACAAATGTAATTTCAATACAGTACTGCTACTTCTGGATAGACACATACAATAATACCAGAATTAAATCTTCACTAAATTCCACCTTGGACTCAGATAACCCAGTTCAAAGCAGATACAAACCCATGAGATTTTCCAACCCACCACAAGTGGTGAAACTTGTGAGCAAGGTCCCATTACTCAGACACCACAATGGGTTAGTGAGGATTGATATCCACTTTGCTTGGAGAAAAGCCCCACTTCTCAGAACTGTGGCCCCTTCCACACAGCTGAATAAAATCCCACATTATCTGTTTTGAACTGGAGGAATATATGGCAGTGTGGACTCAGATAACCCAGTTCAAAGCAGATACTGTGATATTTTCTGCCTTGATATTCTGGGTCTTATGGTTGTGTGGAAGGGCCCATAGTCTTTCGAGATAGCATTCACCCATTTGTTCAAGGAAGAGAAAATGCTTGAATAGTCTTGACATCCCTGAGAATCATGGACCCCAGAAGGCTTCAATGGTTGGCATAGGAAGGAACATCTGCTTTGAGGAATAGAAACTCACAATCAGCAAAGTTTCAGTGTTATTTTTTCAATGAGAATAATCTTAGAAGAAGATTAGGATTGGATTCTTTTCCAGAATCTTTGGTTTTTTGGTGTGTTTTAAATGGCTCACCTGGATAAACTCTCAGATTTGTCCCACGTCCAAATATAAGCTTCTGAAAGTTCCCACACCATGAAAAAGACCTTTGCAAAAACCACTGTTGACACAGGGACCTTCCCACAGCCACATAACCCAGAATATCAAGGCAGAAAATCCCACAATATCTGCTGTGAACTGGGTTATCTGAGCCCACACTGCTATATATTCCAGTTCAAAGCAGATCATGAGGGATTTTATTCAGATGTGGGGAAAGGGCCACAGTTCTGAGAAGTAGGGGTTTTTCTCCAAGCAAAGTGGATATTGATCCTCACATACTCATTATGGTGGGGTAGGGAACCTATGGCTCGAGAGCCAGACGTGGCTCTTTTCATGATTGCATGTGGCTCTCCCATTCCTTCTTTCCTCCATTCTCCCTCTTCCTTCCTTCCTCTTCCATTCTTTCCTTTTCCCCCCCTCTCTCCCCTTCCTTCTTTCCACCATTCTCCCTCCCTCTTCCTTCCTTCCTTCCTTCCTTTTCCATTCTTTCCTTCTCTCCTTCCTTTTCCCTCCATCTCTCCCATTCCTTCTTTCCACCATTCTCCCTCTTCCTTCCTTCCTTCCTTTCTTCCTCTTCCTTCCTTTCCTTCTCCCCTTCACCCTTTCCTTCTCTCCTTCCTTTTCCCTCCCTCTCTCCCCTTCCTTCTTTCCTCCATTCTCCCTCCCTCTTCCTTCCTTCCTTCCTTCCTTCCTTCCTCTTCTATTCTTTTTTCCAAGTCTTCCTTTCCTTCTCCTTCCTTTCTTTTCACTTCCCTTTCTCTCCCCTTCTTTCTTTTCTTCTTTTCCCTTCATTATTTTACTTTTTCCTCAATCCCTTTTCTTTCTTTTCCCCACCCTTTCCTTTCCTCTCGTCCCATTTCCTTCTTTCTTTTCCCCTCCTTGTCTCTCTCCTGCTTTTCTTTTCTTCCTTTTCCATAATTCATTCTTCTTTTCTTTCTTCCTCTCCCCCTCCCTTCTTTATTTCCTCTGTCTGTCTTTCTTTCCCCCTTCCTTCCTTCCGTCTTCTCTTCTTTCCCAGAGTCCTGAGCATGCCTTTTGCAGAGCCAGGTCTGAAATGTCCCGTCATTCTGCTGGGGGAATCCTTTTCTCATATTATATGTACGTATATACTCACATTTAGTTGAATTCAGTCTTAAAATATATCATATATATTATATGGCTCTCACTTAAATCCATTTCCAAATATTTTGCTTTCATAGCTCTCTGAGTCAAAAAGGTTCCCGACCCTTGCATTATGGTATCTGAGTAATGGGATCTTGCTCACAAGTTTCCCCACTTGTGGTGGGTAGGAAAATCTCATGGTTTGCATGAGCTTTCTCCCAAGTCTGGAGACATACTGATGTTTTATTATTGTTATGATTTTAATTAATGTGTTAATGTTTTTAATTTGTTCTAAATATTGTTTTTATGATGTTGTTGTAAACCACCCCGAGTCGCCTTCGGGCTGAGAGGGAGCGGTATACAAATGTGCCAAATAAATAAATAAATAAAGTCTGGCTTCTTGCAAAATTGGCTGATTTGGAGATTACCATTCTGCCATCTTTATCTAGGAACCTCCAAGCCTTGAACCCTTGTGCATATCCAACCATTTTCAATACTTCACACTGTAAAATTAATGCAGTTTGACATCACTTTAACTACCAGTGCTTAATGATATGAAATCCTGAGAGTTGTAGTTTGGTGAGGCACCATGACTTTTTGGCAAAGAAGGCTAAATTACCTTGTAAACCTAGAACTTCCATAATTACATAGCATTGAACCATATAAAAACAATGTAGATTGAACATTTCTTATCCATTTCTTATCCAGAATTATGAAATGCAAAATTACGGTATACACACGTAATTGGAGCTGAAATAACAACACGATGTTTTCTGATGATTCAATGCATAAAATTACAAAAAATACTATATGTAAAATTATCTTCAGGTTGTATTTAAAAGATATATATGAAACATAAATGTATTTTGGGGGTAAACATAAGTTCCATCTCCAAGATATCTCAAGATGCATACATTTGCAACTACAGACATTCAAAAATCTGGGGGGAAATCCCCAATCCTTCTGTTTTCAAGATACTCAGTACTGCAGAATCCAGCAAGCATGTAAAAAGAAGATATATAATTTTGCATCCCAAGTCAGGGTCAGACTTTACCCTACTCTTTTGCCTAACACTATGCTTCATTTTTCTCCCTCTCGGAAATGATAAAAGAATATTAATTATTAGTGAGAGTCACATACCCGGGTTCACTATCAAGCGGGTTCCTGTACCAAACTGAACTCTGTCAATGCCAACTCTTGTTGCACAGCTATCAAAGGCTTTACAAAATGATCATGAGATTTGCAGCTGGAGGTTTGTGTCTCAGTTTTGTAGACTGAAGGCAACAACTCCATCCAAAGGTCCAATCTTTGTGGGTGCCAAATTAATCCAGAGAAAACTAGGATATCTCAGTTTTCTCCGGGTTTTTAAGTGTTCCCTCACTTATTGCTGGGATTAGGTTCCAGAGCCTCCCTCAATAAGTGAAAAACCGCGATGTAGGGATACTCATTTTAATATGTATACATTATTTTTGTAGTTATACACTATTTAAAGTCTTTATAAACTTAAAATAAAGTGAAGGAAAGGAAGGAAGGAAAGGCCCTTCAAAGCTGGAGGGAGGGAGAGATGGAGGACTGAGGAGGGAAAGTGCCTTGTAAAACAGCAGCAGAAAACCCCCACAAAACAGTGAAAATACCATGATATATATTTTTAATTAACATCTTTTTAAAATCCGCAAAACAGTGAGTCCACAATAAGCGAACCGCGAAGTAGTGAGGGAACACTGTGTTTGATACATTATTTGGATGCCTCAAGTAAACCTGTTGTGTGTAACAGGCTTTAGGGCAGTGTAGAAAGGCCCTGGGGTTTGATCCACTCACTCTTCACTATATCCCAGGTTCTGATCCCAGATTATCTACTTTGAACTGGATTATATGAGTCTACATTGCCAGATAATCTGGGATAAGCAAATAATCCGGGATCAGATCCTGGGATATAGGACAGTGTAGATGTAACCTGAGAGTGCGTAACTCTCACACAAAATCACCCAGTGGATTTACATGGCCAAGAAGGAAATTGGATCCTGGCCTCCAGGGTCATAGCCCAACATTCAAATCACTAGCTCACACTTGATCTTAAAGGTAAAGGTTTCCCCTGACATTAAGTCTAGCCATGTCTGACTCTGGGCGGTGGTTCTCATCTCTATTGCTAAGCCTAATAACCGGCATTCTAGACACTTCCTAGGTCAGGTGGCCAGCATGACTGCATGATGTGCCATTACATTCCCACTCACATTTGAATGTTTTCAAACTGCTAGGTTGGCAGAAGCTGGGCCTAACAGTGGGAGCTCACTTGCTCCCTGGAGTCGAACTGCCAACCTTTTGATCAGAAAGTTTAGCAGCTCAGCAGTTTAATCTGCTGATCTTATTACTAGATTAATGGTCTCATTAATATATGAACTGGGTTGTTCAGACTTCGACAATATATGAACTATTTGCCAAGAGAGAGGAAATGATGCATAGTATCCCAGCAAAGGGTAAGGTCAAGTTTGTCCATGAATTGGAATGCCAAATTAATAGATATTTGTAACTCACACAACGGGGGAAAAATAGGACTGACACCTAAATGTTAGTAAGACTCACTTGGATGAACTGCCAGCTTTGTTCCGCCGCCAAATGTTATTTTCTCTGTGCTGCCATAATCACACTGTGAAACAGAGCCTTGCACAAACTCAATTGGCATAACTATGAAAAGGGCTCAAAGGAATAACAGAAGGAAAACTAAACTAAAAACTCGGACAATCTTTCAACATTGGAATTTGTGTGCAACAACTGACATTTCTATTAGAGCCGTCCCCATCCCAACGAACGTATGAACAATTGCTGTATTCTAAGAAAATTATATCAACATCGTTACTTGAAATTTCACAGTGAACATACCATCACAATTTTATCACTTTGGGGCTTCAATCCTGTCTGCGTAACACCACCCAATACTGTTTAGTTTCCACTCACTGATTTAATGATGGAATAATGACCAGCATATAGATAAATCCCACGGGGATACAAAACACAAATAGCAATAAACCTTATCAAAATGAGTGACTTCTTGCCCAAGAATACCATAGCAGGGTCATATTTGAGGACCTAGGAAATGCCTAGAGAAGGTTTTATTGTTGTATGTGGGTAAATAAAACCACAGGTGGGTATGGGGGCTGTACAGTATATCAGTTCACTTTAATTTTGTTGAACCAGAATAGCTTTCCATTCTTCACAGTTATTTCTTTCTTTCAATCATTCACAGTGAGCATTTAGACTTTTGTCCATGAACTATCACGTCATAATAACTGGGTATTTTATGGTCACTATGGAAGCTGGGAATATATGACGTACACGTACACAGGCATCACTGTAGTGAAAGTCAGGCAGCATATTCCATTCGATTATCACATGTATCAATTGCATATTATCTATTCTACATACTTACTTGGTACTACAATCAGCCTTGTCCCAGATCCAAAGACAACTTTGTAGTTGTTATTGTTCACAGCTGTACAGACCTTTACAAAAACCCATCTCCTCTGAGCCTCACCATGGCTGAGTGTAGAGCATTCACTCACGAGTCAACCAGGAAACCTAGAATACTCATATTGATAAGCCTTTCTTCCCCACATCTGTTCATTGATGGCCAAACTCATAAAAACTCCACAGTTGAAAGAATAAATATTCACTAAGAGTGCTTCTACATTACAGATTTAATGTAGTTTGGCACAACTTTAACTGCCAGGGCTCAATGGAAAGGAATCTTGGAAGTTGTAGTTCTACAAGGTCTTTAGTTTTCTCTGCTCAAGAGTTCTGGAGCTCTGTCAAACTGTAACTCTGAAGATTCCATAACACTGAGCCACAGCAATTAAAGTGGTGTCAAACTGCATTAATCCCACAGCGTAGAAGCAGCCTTAGTATCATTCAGTGGAGCCTGTGGCTTGAGAATTGATCTATGACTCTGGAGAAAAGGGTCTGATTCTCTGCTTTGCCACAAAAACTCACTGGGTGACCTTGGGCAAGTCACACAATCTCTGTCTCACACAAATTTGTCTGAAGATTCCCCCCCCAAGATATATATGTTTTGGAAAGGGCATTGAAATCTGAACACAATATTAATGAGTCCAATTTAAATGACTTACTCAGAACAATTCTCAGTCTTGTCCCTTGTCCAAATGAAAGTTTGCTTGCAACATTTCCATAGTTACACAGTGAAACAAGGCAATGCATAAACTCTCACTTGAAACCCTCAATAGTCACTTTGTGGAAAGCAGAACTTTTCAAGAATCTAAATGCTTCTCTGAGGGCTTGTTTTTGTCATAGTATTTGATTACCACAGACACTTCCTTACCATGGCGCCAGGCATGTAGCTTGAGGGGCTTAACCCCCCCCCCCAAATTCTCAGGGTGGTCCGCGAGAAGGCCTTACTGGTACATTATTTAAACTGTTATGTTTATTCATATCATGATCTGATCACCATGCACAATATATCCCATATGCATGGGGGTATTGGGATAACAATACAAAAGATTTGCTAGGATGGATCTTCTCTCACTCAGACTGAGTCCCCCCCCCCCCCCCCCCCCCTGGAATCAAATCTTGGCTATGGGACTGCATGGCACCATCTACACTTTCATGATACACTTTTAGCTGCCATGCCTCAATGCTATAGAATCCTGGTGTTGTAATTTTGTGAGGTCATTAGCCTTTCTTGCCAAAAAGTGCTGCTTCTTCAACAAACTACAGGTTTCAGGACTGCATAGCACTGAACCATAGTAGTTTCCATGGGGTTAAACTGCCTTGCTTCTACAATGTAGTTGCAGACTTAACCTCAACCACACCATGGATGGGGAATATATGCTTCTCCAGTGTAGCAGATTTATCTTTAATATTTCCTTCAACAGAACCACATAATCTCTGAATACTTACTTGGATGAACTGTCAGCCTCGTTCCACTTCCAACAATGAATTTATCAGCTCCATAGTTATCACAGTGAAACAAACCTTTGCATAAAGTTGCCATTTAAGACACCTCAGCATTGACCACTAAGGACTTCCCAGGGTGCATCTACACCAGTGGTTCCCAACCTTTTTTGACCAGGGACCACTTGACCAGGGACCACTTTTTCCAAGGACCACTCTCCAACATTAGTACCAAAAGGGTTATGAATCCGTTTCAACTTTAGATTCGGTTTGGCTATTTGGGGTGCTGATTCAGATAATTGCATTGGATAGATCACATCAGCTCTAGTTTCTGATACAGAACATATGCCATCCAGTAGTCACCATCTGTTTGCCCACAGAAACCCCTATTTAGTTATCTAGATCTGATGTGGTAGTAGTAATCTTTTGTGGGTAGTCAGCCCCTCTCCTCCCAACATCTCCATTGCCTCGGCACTATAAGAGGCTTTCACGAGACCAGTCGCTCTCGTTCCCATATGGCTTCGAGGCAACAGTGTAGTAATGGTGAGGCCGCGGACCATATTTTTATTCTCGCAGACCACAGATGGTCCATGGACCATGGGTTGGGAACCACTGATCTACAATGAGGAATTAAGACAGTTTGACACCACTTTAACTACATGGCTCAATGCTACAGGACCATGAGAGCTGTCATTTCACAAGATCTTTAGGATTTTTCTGCCAAAAGGTGCTATTCAAATTCCAGGATTCCCAAGCATTGAGCCACTGTGGATGCATTTTAGGTCTGACAAGACCTCAAGACATTGGTAATAATTCAGGAAAGTCTTTCAAATAACCACTCATTCAGTCTCTGGACAAATATGAAAGCAACCATCCTAGATAGTAAAAAAAAAATCTTCTTGAAATATCCTGAATTTTTTTTACCCTCCTTCTCACCTGGCATCACTTTTAGTTTTGTTCCACCTCCAAATATAATCTTCACACAGTATTAAACTCCTCTACAAAACCATATGGTTTATTTGTACTGTTTTTGTTGTGTGCCTTCAATTCATTTCTGACTCATGGCAACTGTAAGGCAAACTTATCACAGGGCTTTCTAATGTGATTCTTATCCAAACTCCGCCATGGCCGAGCAAAAAATTGAATCCTGGTTTCCAGAGACGTAGTCCAAACCACTACCTCACACTGGCTCTTATTAATAGATTAATGGCCTCATTAATATAAGAACTATTTGCCAAGAGAAAGAAAATGATGTGCAGAATTCAGGCAAAGGGGTAGGGTAAAGTTTGACCAAGATTTGGGATGCCAAATTATATATATCAGATATTTGTAACTCACACAAAGGGGGAAAATGGGACTGAGACCTAAATGGCTCAGATCCAGATGGAATGAAAAATCACATTTTCTCCCCAAATCTACTGGAGAGGCCCTTCTCCCTGTCTTACCCCCTTCACGGATATATCTGGTCACAGAGTAATCCATTTCAAATGTTGTTGGGAAATTATCACTTTAGGGAGAAAATAATCTCAGATAAACCAGAATAAATAAATATTGGTAGAACAGTACTCACGAGGTATTACGGAGAGCTTAGTTCCTTTTCCAAAAATAACCTTATTGATTCCTGTACCAAAGTCTCCACAGTGGTTCAAGTCTTTGCAATATTCTCCGCTGCTGTGACCTTGCTTGCTCTACCAAATGGATAAGTGCATAGCCCATTGAAAAACAAAAACCGAAATGACCTTTACTGCCTGCAGCTATTTCCAGAGGATATTTTTAAGCAGGTGGCATTTGTCAATTATAAAGAAGAGCGGCATGCATGAAAATTTCTGAGCTGTGGCCATTTTCAGCCTGGAATTTTCATGGGGGAAATTTGTTCTGAGTTTGATCTGTTCACAAAATGATCCTAAAAATATAATGCTAGCTATGTCAATTATACCCGCTTCCCAGGGCCACACAGATTCCCATTATTCCCAGACGATATAGACACATCATAGAAGGATGCATTTTATGAGCACAGAAGCATTTTGTCACATACCTGCAGTTACAATAAGTCTTGTCCCAGAACCAAAGCTGATTTTATAATCATTGCTGTACACATTAGTAAACCTCTTTACACAAACCTCTGGCACAGCCTTCCCTAACTTAAGGTTCATCTGCACTGTATAATTAATGCAGTTTGACACCACTCTAACTGCCATGGCTCAATGCAATAGAATTATGTGAGTGGTCGCTTTACAAAGTCTTTATTCAAACTACAAGAAAGGCGATTCCATCTGAGCCATGGCGGTTAAAAGGTGGAGTCAAACAGAATTCATTTGGCAGTGTTTTATTTTAACCCCCAGTTAAAATAAAACTGCTGGAATTTAATTTTAACTGGGGGTTTTAATCTGGTTTTATTGCATTTTATGTGTTTATCTGTTTTTAACTCTGTAAACCGCTCTGGGTTCCAGAGAGAGTGGTATATTAAGTCGAACGAATAAATAAATAAATAAATAAATAAATAAATAAATAAAATATATGTCTTCTGCTGCAAGAAATTATTTGAAAACCATGAAACTTTCAAAATCAGGAGCCGCAGTGGCACAATGGGTGAAACCCTTGTGCTGGCTGAACTGCTGATCTGAGGGTCAGCGGTTCAAATCTGTGAGATGGGGTGAGCTCCCATCTGTCAGCTCCAGCTTCCCATGTGGGGGCATGAAAGAAGCCTCCCACACGATGGTTACACATCCAGATGTCCCCTGGGCAATGTCTTTGCACACGGCCAATTCCCTCCCACCAAAAGTGACTTGCAGTTTCTCAAGTCACTCTGGACACAATTTTTAAAGATTTTTCTTCTTCTATACAGCTTAAAAATGTGTGAAACTAAGGCAGAATAAATCCCCAATAATAAAATTTTCCTGTATAGAAAAGAGTATTTTCTGAAAAGAAAATCATATTTCTTTCTAAAATATTATTTGCACACAATACTATTTCAGGCATGGGCAAACTTGGTCCTAACAATCTATCAACTGTTAGGAATTGTGGGAGTTAAAGTCCAAAACACCTGAAGTGGCCAAGTTTGCCCATGCCTGTACTATTTTCTATGGAAGGCAATGGCATGTAAATTTTGTGTAGAATAAGTCATGGAACATGAATATTCTCATCAGTCCAGTAGACATCTCATCAGAGTTTTTCAACAGACAAAACAACCCAAATATTTTAAACTATATTTTTCTGTTTTTTTAAAAAAGAATAATTCTCTCTATTTCTACTCACAAATAAAAACTCAGAAAGACAGCATGGCATAGTGCGTTGAATGATGAAGTAGGATTATGGAAGACCAGGATTTGAGCCCCAATTCAGGAATGGAAACTGACTGGATGACATTGAGCAAGGCTCACGCTCTCAGCCTCATGAAGGCAATGGGAACCCAAACCCCCTTTTGAACAAATCCTGCCAAGAAACCCCTGCCTTATGACTTCTATAAATCAGACATACTTTGCAACAAACCACCAACCACCCTCAAGTCCATGACATTTGAAATGGCAGTTCATTCAATACAAAGTATTGAAAAATTCCATGCTCTGGAACAACACTATAGAAAATATGCACACCAATGAATGTCTATTAGTAAGACTCACTTGGATGAACTGCCAGCTTTGTTCCACTGCCAAAAGTCATTTTCTCTATGCCTCCAGAATTACACAGTGAAACAGAGCCTTACACAAACTTGGTTGTCATCGCTCTGTGTGTGTGTGTGTGTTAGGAGCAACTTGAGAAACTGCAAGTCACTTCTGGTGTGAGAGAATTGACTGTCTGCAAGGATGTTGCCCAAGGGACACCTGAATGTTTTATCATCCTGTAGGAGCCTTCTCTGATGTCCCCACATGAGAAGCTGGAACTGACAGACAGGAGCTCACCCCACTCCCCAGATTCAAACTGCTGACTTTTCGGTCAACAGTTGTGCCTGCACATAGGGTTTAACCCATTGCACTACTGGGGGCTCCCGACATAGCTATGAAAAGGGCTCAAATGAATTATTTATTTATTTACGTCATTTTTATCCCACCCATGTCAGCCCGAAGGCGAAACAGAACAAAACTAAAACATTAGCAAAACAGAACAAAACGAAAACTTGAACCACCTTTCATCACAGGATTTTTGTGCAACACCTGTCATTTCTATGAGTGTCACCACCCTTACCTCCCCAACAAACATAAGTACAGTTGCTGTATTCTGAAACATTTCTCTTAAAAAGCACCAACGCATTCTTTCTAGAGGTGCAAGTTAAAACTTCAGAGTGAATCATTCCTATCTGGCTAACACCCAGCAAATATTGTTTAGTTTCTACCCACTGACTTAATTTGTGGGATTATGTAGGTAAATCCCACTGATTTAATAAACTACCAACAGGAATCAGGTATTGATTTCAACAGTGTGAAACACTTGCTGAGAGCTGGCTCTGTTGACTTCAGTTCCATCTTCCTTCTCGCCATTCAAAGTCTGCATTGTAGAAGGATAGTTTCTTTCCTATGGTCTGTCCCCACACAGATCAACCAAGATATACATCTACCACATTAAGGTTTTATATGCTACTATCTTTGGAGCAAGAAGATGGTTTTGTGCACACTGAGGGTCCATTTACATTGTTGAATTAATGCAGTTCAACTCAATTTGAACTGCCTTAACTCCATGCTATAGAATACTAGGAGTTGGAGTTTGGTGAGGCACCAGCATTCCCTGGCAGACCAGGATAAAGGGCTTGTAGAATTGCCTCTCAAAGATACTACTTTATGGTGAACTTGCCACGGGTCAGCACAAGAGAGGCGCCCCAAAAAAGAGATATAAGGACTCCCTGAAACAACACCTCAGGCTCAGCCAGATTGATCACCAACAATGGTCCACCCTGGCCTCACATCGGGAGGAATGGAGACGCACTGTCCGTAATGCTGCGGCCTCTTTCGAGAAGACATGCCGAACAAGTCTTGAAGGGAAACGACAACGCAGAAAGAACCGCAACTTGGAAACAGCATCACCCAAGGACACTTTCTGCTGTGCTTTCTGCAACTGGACTTGCCTATCTCGGATTGACCCTTTTAGTCATCAACGCGCTTGTAGAAAGCGTGGCATGAGTCCTTCCTGAATCTTCGTTCACGAAGAAAAGCCAAGAGAATTGCCACTTCCAGGGTTCCATAGCCTTGAGCCATGGCAGTGAAAGTGCTATCAAAGTGTGTTAATTCAAAAGTGTAGATGCACCCTGTGAGAATATGGTTTGGGCCTCTGCGAGAGAGAATTCTAAAACATTGCTACAGGGGGATTCAGCATCTTTGAAGTGACCCACAACCATATTAACAACCTGCCTCTCTCATTTGGCCAGAGAGCTTTGATTTCTGCCACCCCAGAATATTAGGATACCCTTACCCAAGGGCTATTAGGTCCCTATGTGATGGGGGAGGGGTCCATCATGGAACTTACTTGGTGTTACAAGCAGTCTAGTGCCGTGTTCAAAGTAGACCTTATTGCTTCCACCTGTATACCCACAGTGTTTCCTGCCTTGACAAAAACTGTATAATGGCTCAAAGAGAGACAGGAGAACATTGGTGCTTGGAGATTTTCACACATATGCAACCTCTTCCTTCATTTCTCCAAAAACAACATGTAGAAAGAAATGTCTAGTTCTCTGAAATTGTTTTTGAGAATGAAGATCACAATTTTTCTGTTCAGAAGCAGTTGCTTCCATTTATGCCAGAAATAAGGAACGTTCTGCTATTGTTCTCTCTACTTAAAGCAGTGGTTCTCAATCTTCCTATTACGGCGACCCCTTAATACAGTTTCTCATGTTGTGGTGATCCCCAATCATAAATTTATTTTTGTTCCTACTTCATAACTGTAATTTTGCTACTGTTACGAGTCATAACAGTCATAAAAACGTTATGAATGAATATATAACAGCAGAAGTTGCTAGAGATCATAGCCTGAACTGTCCTCTATGCCAGGGCTGTCCAACAGGCGGCCCTGGGGCCGTGCACAGCCCCCGAGCCCCTTCCCTCCGGCCCCCTAACTTGTTTTAATAAAATACAAATAAAAAATAAAAAATAAAATTTTAAAAACTTTTTAAAAACCCCTACTTCCGGGTTTAGGCAAGCATCGCATGACTACGCCAGCCACAGACGGGATTTCGAGGGAGGTCGAAATCCCGTCTGTGGCTGCGTAGTCTCGCGATAGCTGCCGAAATCTCGGGTCCCGCGGGATTTGCGGCCGGCCTGGGTGCGCGCCTCCTCCTCCCTCGTGGCTGCTTCCAGGCCAGCCCCCATTCCCTCAGAGAGAGGGAGGGGGGGAGTGAGGCAGGAAAGCCCCTCCTGGCTCCGTCCTCTTCCTGTGGAGGGCCCTCGCTTCCCGCCCCGTGGATGGGAGAGCCGCCTCGCCCGGCCTGAGCTTGGCTTCGGCTCCAGCGGGGCTCTTCGGGGACGGCGGCGGCCTTGGCGCTTCAGCCCTGTGGCGGGGCTCCCGCAGTATGGGTAAGGAAGGGCCTGGCTCGAATCAATCAATCTAAAAACAGTGGGACGTTGGGTGAGGGGGGGAGGGGTCCCTCAGCGGCGGTTTCCTTGGCGACGCTTCCTTCCCCTCCTCTGCGCCCCTCCCCCTTGTTGTGCTGCCTTCCCCCGTGTGCAGGGCGCAACGTGGCTTCCTTTGCGCCTGCCCCCGCGGCTTGTTTTCCCTTCAGGGAGGGAGGGAGCTCTTTGGGCCTCCTCCACCCGCCTCTGGGAAAGGAGGCCCCATCACGCCCTGCGACGGCATTGAGGTGTTTGGGTTTTTTTTGGTGTGTCCCAATTTGAATGTGGACTCAAATAACTCAAAGGTATTAGGAAACATTCCCCCAAATCCACCAGTGTTCCCATTTGGGTATATTGAGTATTCATGCCAAGTTTGGTCCAGATCCATCATTATTTGAGTCCACAGTGCTCTCTGGATGGAGGTGAACTACAACTCCACAACTCAAGGTCAATTGCAAGTAAATTGGAGCCAGGGAGGGGGCGGAGCGGGGAGGGGGCGGAGCCAGGGAGGGGCAGAGGTGGAGCCGGGGGAGGGGGCGGAGCTGGGGGCGGAGGCAGACCCTTCGGCCCCCCAGGTGATTAGTGACCAGAACTCCGGCCCTTGGGCCCATAGAAGTTGGACCGCCCTGCTCTACGCAAAACTACCATTCAACATAGTCACCATCAATTTGTGTGCATTTGCACCATTGTTTAACCCAGGCATCAAAACCATTTTGGAAATATTCAGGGTTTTGCTTTGTGACCCATGATTTTAAAGCTGTTTTAACATCATTCAATGACAGACTGAACAGAGAAGCCTCTGAAAGATAACCTATGTGGTTTCAGATTCAATGACTTGAATGATATTAAAGGAAGAAATAGGATCTTCAGCCTTCTTTGCCAAAGGGGTTCCTAAGACCATCAGAAATATGTATTTTCTAATGGTCTTTGGCAACCCCCCTGAAGCCCCCCTTGTGACCCCCAGGTTGAGAAGGGAGGAAAGAAGAAAAGAAAGAAGTAATTTGATGGAATGTACTACTTTCATACTGACAAAGAAGACTTACATGGTAATGCTGGCATAAAATAAGAATTAAAGATTCAGCTGCATGTATTAGTGAGCTTGATCATTAAATAGCTGATGTGTCCCCATGGCCTCTACTGTTTGCAGAGCTCTGTTGTTTATGATATGCTGGAAGTGCAATATTATGTGCCCAGGACCAACATCCAGAAGTTATGGTTACATATAGTGCCAAACCATGAGAACATCATCTTAAACTGGGTTGCTGTGAGTTTTCTGGGCTGTATGGCCATGTTCCAGAAGCATTCTCTCCTGACATTTCACCCACATCTATGGCAGGCATGCTCAGAGGTTGAGGAGATGCATCGTTGTCCCTAATCCACATCCACAGTGGCATTTGCTTCAGCATAAACTTAAACTGCATAAGCTTATGCAGATAAGACAATTCACCAAGGACAGGGATGAGAGAAGGAAGGAGTGAGGACAAGCAAACATTGTAAAACGAATACATGCCAAGTCGTAAGCCTTGATCTCATTTTCTTGCCTTGCTTTCCACCACCCTTAAAATAGCAATTAATGCTAAACGTATCTCATGCTTTACTACATGAGACCAGGAGCAAAATTCCCACATACTTACTTGGTAAAACAAGTAGCTTTGTGCCAGACCCAAAGGTGATCTGGATGTTATTATTGTTCACAGTGACACAGCTCCTTACAAAAACTCATCTGTTCAAGGCATTTCTATTGTCCAAGCAGCTTGGCTTATATCTAGTCAAGACCTTTAGTGGGCTATGGTCTTTGAAGAGTGGTGGTGGAAACTTATTCTTCGTACACTAGGGGGAAAGGCATCTTTTCCTTGCTGAGAAAAAAACATGGTCAATAAGAGACCCTCCCTGCCCTTACTCCCTGCCAGGATCTAAAGCGCATCAAGGCTTGATGCGCTTTAGATCCTGGCAGAGGAGGAGGAGCAGACGGGGCCCTCCCTGCCCTTACTCCTGCCAGGATCTAAAGCGCATTCACTTCCCCTCCTTTCCTTGCCAATAAATCGGCGTATTGGCAAGGAAAGGGGGGAAGGAGGCAGACGATTGTTCATCCCCTTCCTTTCCTTGCCAATACTCGGTTTATTGGCAAGGAAAGGAGCATTCAGTTCCCCTCCTTTCCTGCCAATAAATCAGAGTATTGGCAAGGAAAGGAGGGGAAGGAGGGAGGGCGGTCGCTTCCCCCCCTCCTTTCCTTGCCAATACTCCGGTTTATTGGCAGGGGAAAGGAGGGAAACATTCAGTTCCCCCTCCTTTCCCTACCAATAAATCGGAGTATTGGCAAGGAAAGGAGGGGAAGGAGGAGGAAATTTGCTTCCCCCCCTTTCCTTGCCAATACTCCGGTTTATTGGCAGGGAAAGGAGGGAGGGCGGTGAGAGAGGAGGAAGATGCCCCCCGCGCCCCTCGCTGTCTCTCTCTAGCTTCGATCCATGGATCCATGGATGGGGCTAGAGAGAGGCAGCGAGGGGCGCGGGGGGGATCCTCCTCCTCTCTCGCGCCGCCCTGCCATAGGCGGGAGAGGAGGAGAGGAGGAGGAGGCCCTCGCTCGCTGATTGGCTAAAGGAAAGAAGGTGGTTTTATGGTACCACCTGGTCTCCATTAGCCAATCAGAAACCACGTCGAGTAAGGGCAAAGAAGCAATCCGACGTCCTTACGACACTTACGCACCAGATACAAAAAGGGCGCTGCAAAGTGTCGTAAAAGAAAGGGTACTTCCAGGATCGCTGTGGCGATGCGTATAAACTAGAAAGTCCCATTACATACGAATCCCTTCCGATTTCATTTAATTTTCATAACTTTTTTCTCATGCCTACTAGAGAGGTCAATCTGTTCCCAATAATAAAAGAGCTATCCGAAGTGCTGAACCGCAATCCCAAATTCATTTAGAATTTCTGTCCATTCCATTAAAGCAGTGCTCCTCCAGATGCTTTGGACTTCAGCTCCCAGAAATCCCAGGCAGTTTACCAGCTGTTAGGAATTGTACGAGCTGAAGTCCAAAATATCAAGAGGAGCACAGTTTGAGAAACTCTGCTTAAATTCAGATTAACAGAACTGATGTAAAACTACTGTATCAACACTGAAACCACTAGCTTCCACTTGTGTGTGTGTCCAAATATTTTATTTCATTCATAGGTACCTGGGTTGACTTTCAGATTTGTTCCTCTTCCAAAGGTGAGTTTGGAGCCCACATAATCTGAATTACACTGTAAAACATTGCTTTACAAAAACTACAGGTAGAGCTTTCCATGAGAAATTATTTGCAACCCTTACTTCCGAAGACCTGAATGGTGGATCGGGCAGAAGATAACAGGGTACATGTTACAATGCCTGTGAAGGCGGAAGAAGGCTGCAACAGATTGAGAAGCCACCATCGTCATGTTAACCATGCCACTGGTTGAGACCCTCACTCTATGAAGACTGTGTGTTGATTGGCTGTGCACTGACCTCCACACATTAAAGAGGAAATTGAGATCATGAAGGTTGGAATAAATTTCTTAATCTTCCAAAATATCTATAAGATGTAGCTCCAAACATCTGATGCTTTCTAGATATGTGACACTACAACTTCCATCCTGATCATTGAGAGTAATGTTTTATTGTACTTACAGAGCATCCTGCTTAGTTTTTTGAAAGGGAAAAAGATAGCCCTGCAAAGTCCTGATAGTTTGAATTTTTCTGTCTGATTTTATTATACAAATACACACTATACTATCTATCTCTCCATATATAGGAGCCCCCGGTGGCACAATGGGTTAGTGCCAGCAGGATTGCAGACCAAAAAGTTGGCTGTACAAATCTGGGGAGAAGGGTGAGCTCCCGTCCATCAGCTCCAGCTTCCCTTATAGTGACATGAGAGAAGCCTCCCTCAGGATGGTAACACATCTAGGCATCTCCTGGGCAACATCCAGAAGCAACAGAAGCAACGATTTCTCAAGTTGCTCCTGACATGAAAACAAATCCATATATAAGCTCATATATATATCCATTTATTAGACTAGCTTCTTTTTATTTTCAGAATCTCTACCAACCTTCAATGGAAAAAAATCCCAAATATTATAAAAATTTTAATATATTTTTGGGTGTTAAATTCATAAAGCATGGAGCATCCCAGAGCAACAGTGGGTGGCTATGAAGGACTGGTACAAATACTGACTCTCGAAATGTCAAAGAAAGACGTCCCACCAGTACCTATATCTACTTTATCTAGAGTAAAGTTAGGGTGCTTTGACCCTGGGGTCATTACAAGATTGCTCCCTGGCATTAAACCTATTCTCACCCTACACTGTTCCTTTAAAGTTTGGACTAAAACCCAGAGTGGTTTGGAAACCATTTATGGAAATTTGAGCAACAAGACACCTAACAACATAATAATGTGTGGCTTTAGTTGGATCTTAACGGTAAAATAATATATATTTTATTGTTGCTTTTTCACTACAGTTTGAATGCAGAGCTCACAGTTCTTTAGTGTTAATTACTGATGGTTTAGTGTTTTAGTTAACATTTATTGTTTTTGGGTTAGGAATTTGGTATTGTGTTTTAGTTTCGTTTTAGTCGTAATATATACATGTATGTCTCCATATATATATTTATTTATTTATTCCTTTATTTCTCTTTACTTCAGTTGTGAATGACACTGTTTATATTCAAATTAATGAATAAATAAAATGTTTAAAGGAATTATCCAAAGTGCTGAAACTATTCTGGGAATAGATTAAACGTTCCAAAATCAGACCCAGAGCAGACTCACTGTCCCATGGACACTGGAAATATAATTAAAGAAGCTATTTCTGGTGTCAAACCCATCCTCCGAATGAATTCCACACCCTACACTGTACCTTTAAAGTTTGGACTAAAACCCAGAGTGGATTCATAGTCTCACTGAAATGGGAGCAATCAGCCTCCATTGCCCTACTTCTGCATGACTTTAACCCAATATGAATGTTGATTTAGAGCAAACACGGCCTTACCTCCCCCATCATGTCGCTGATTGAAAGTAATAAGCATAGAGAATCATAAATTAGTGTAGTACTTTGAGCGCTAGACTACAACTCTGGAGATTAGAGTTCAAATCCACTCTTGGCCATCGAAACCCATTTTGTGACCAGGGCACATTGCACACTCTCCGCCTCAAGGGAAGGCAGAGGAAATTTCTCTCTGAACTAGCCTAACTAAAATAACCCTGTAATAGGGTTGCCTTACTGTGGTGAAAAGTCAGAAATGGAGGCCCACAACAATAAAAAGGTACCAAATCGGTTCCTCCTACTTACTTACTGAAAAGGACATTCAAGTGCCACCTCGGAGTTGGTTGAGGTAGGCAGGATTTCCCTGGGTACTGGTTGTGGGGGGTCGGGAGCAGGTCAGGGTTTTGCCCTCCCTTCTGCTCGAGATCCCCGTGTACAACTGGGGGCCACTGTGTGATACAGAATGCTGGACTAGATGGGGTGAGGTCCGATTCAGCATGGCTCTTCTTATGTTCTTATGTTCTTACTTGGTAGTACACTAAGCCTTGTACCAGAACCAATGGTGAGTGCATTGAAGTTATTTCCCACAGCAATAGAGTCCATTACAAAAACCCGCCAACTCCATATGAGCCACTTACGGGACCACTTGAAACATCCATTAATCAGCCAACAATATTTAAACAAAAACAAATCCCAGCATTGACCAACTTCCTCCCACAATAAGCTCTGTTTGGAGAATTCAGTCCCTCTTCCCTCTTACCACATTTCACTTCCAGCTTGGTTCCAGATCCAAATATCAACTTCCCACCTTCCCTGCTCACACAGCAGGAAATGCCTTTACAAAAACATAGCCCAGGCATTCTGCAAACGGGCCAGAGTGATTGGTGTTAAGCAATTGCATATGATTATCATCACCTTATTACATTTCTCTCTAATATGGAATTGTATCACTATATTGTCAGTGGCTTAAGTTTTAATGGGCTTCCTGCTGTGGATTCCACTAAGATTCTGGAGATAAGAGTTTGAATTGCCGCTTAGCCATAACCCACTGGGCAACTTTAGACATGTCACATACTCTTAGCCTCAGAAGAATTAATCACACTTCAGAACTACAGCACTTTAATATTTTTCAAATTGTCAAGCCCATGAAATCCTATTGTTTGTAGTTTCATAAAGTGTTTAGAATTCTCCTAGAAGTCTCCAAGGCAAACTACAAATTCCAGCATTCAGTGCAATGTTGTTGTTGTTGTTATTGTTTCTTACCTGCCTCTTTTCATGGCTCAAGGTGGGGCACCACACAGTTAAACACACATCATAAAACATTTGGTAAAATAGCAATATTAAAATGTATTTCAGTGAAATACACATATTAAAATACACAGAACAAAGATTAATATAGAGTCAAAACAAGGTGTGATTTTAAAATTCATAGTTCAAAATTGACTAGGCAGTTAAATTGCTTATGTGAAAGTGAGCAAAGAGAGTTTTGTTATTTTCATGTCTGGAGCAACTTGAGAAACTGCAAGTCGCTTCTGGTGTGAATTGGCCCTCTGCAAGGACATTGCCCAGGGGATGCCCGGATGTTTGAATTTTTCCCATCCTTGTGGGAGGCTTCTCTCATGTCCCTGCATGAGAAGCTGGAGCTGACAGAGGGAGCTCAACCCGCTCTCCCCAGATTCGAACCACTGACCTGTCAGTCAGCAGTCCTGCCAGCACAAGGGTTTAACCCATTACGCAACCAGCAGCTCCTAGACCCAATTTATTTTCAGGCTGACTTGGTGTGACTTACAGTTGTGTTCCATTTCCCAAGCGAAGTGTGACAGCATGTGCTGAGTTCACACACAGTGAAAGAGACCTCTACATAAACTACCACCTGCAGAAACTTTTTGATTTCACTTCTGAATAGCAATACGAACATCCTCAATTCATGTGTAGCTATTGGAATTGTATATTCAGGAGCCCTAGGCATCCACTACGATTTGGTTCCAATGGATACCAAAACCTGTAGGTGCTTAAGTCCTCTTATATACAATGGTATAGTAAAATGATGTCTCTTATCTAAAATGTCAAAACCAAACTTTGCTTTGGGATTACAAAAATATGTATTTTCAAACAATGTCTCATTTCAAAAAATAAACTGACTCTAGGGATTGGTGCTCATTTCCATTTATAAGCCGAAGAGCCTACATTGTCCGCAGACACCTCCAAGGTCATGTGGGCGGCATGACTGCATGGAGCGCTGTTATCTGCCTGCCAGAGCGGTACCTATTGATCTACTCACACTTGCATGTTTTCAAACTGCTAGGTTGGCAGAAGCTGGGGCTAACAGCAGGAGCTCACGCCGCTCCCCAGATTCAAACCTGTGACTTTTTGGTTAGCAAGTTCAGCAGTTTAACCCACTGCAGCAAATTTTCAGAAATGGAAGAAAGTTCTTGCCAATGGTGCTGATCACTGGCAAAGGATTAAGTCCTCATGGAGAGAAAGGCAGGATATAAACAACAACAACAACAACAATTGTTGGTATGATGTATCAAATAGCTTAAAGAGCAGTATTATCTAGGATGTTGTAATTTCGTGATGCAATATGACTTTGTTACACCATTTCAAATAACCTAGAAAACTATAGATCTCAAATTTCTGCAGAACAGAGCAATGGCAATTAAACTGGAATCAGTGGTATAATTCTGTTGTGCGAAATAGACTTTCCACCCCATAGATCCATTCTTTCTAATCATATCACTATGTTTCTGCACTAAAGGGAAACATACTCCACTTTCTAGGGTCCATAGGTGACTGTTTTTTTGTCCTTTTCAAAACCTTATCGTTTTCGGACTCATTTCTCATTCCACAATATGTAAAAGACAAAGAAGGGAGTTTGCTTCACAGTACATACCTGGTTGGACTATTAAATTAGCCCCCTTTCCAAAATGAAGTCTGTAGCTGGAACTTGTTAAGAGCACAGTCCTCAAACACTTTACAAAAACCATCCTTAGTCATCCTGAGCCGCAGACAATCGTGGCTTTAACTAATTGAAAACCATTAATTCCAAAATCACGATGGGACCAGGTGAGAGTAAATCCCAATGAACTATAAGGACTCATATTGCCTTGGGTTCGAAATCTTGAGATCTAATATAGGGAGAATACTCCAGTAAAAGTTAATTTCACACAATCCCATTCATAATAATAGCAAGCACCCTTCTTTTTTTGCTCTTACTGTCAGGTCCTAACTTCTATCTGGACAGGAGTGTGTTTTTTCCTAAAGCAGTTGTGTACTTGTGTATTATGTATATAAATACATATTTATTATCATGTCAAAAGCAACTTGAGAAACTGCAAGTCCCTTCTGGTGTGAGAGAATTGGCTGTCTGCAGGGACATTGCCCAGGGGACACCTGGATGTTTTAGCGTCCTGTGGGAGGCTTCCTTCATGTCCTGGCAGGTGGGAGCTTACCCCGTCTTGCAGATTCAAACCACTGACCTTCAGGTCAGCAGTATAATTGGCACAAGGATTTAACCCATTATGCCACTGCAGCTCCTATATAAATACTTATGGCAGGATCAAATTAGATTTAGGGTACATCTCCATTGTTAAATTAATGCAATTGGACACCACTTGAACTGCCATGGCTCAATGCAATAGAATAATGGGAGTTGCAGTTTTACAACAACTCTAGTCTTCTCTGTCAAAGAGTTGTGGTGCCTTACCAAACTATAAATCACAACATTCAATAGTATTGAACCATTGCAATTAAAATTGTCACATTCCTTAAATTCTATAGTATAGATGCACCCATGATTGAGCTTCAAGTTGGCCAACTGATTCTAATGAGCAACATCAGCCATGTAGTCTAAATTCTGGACACAATCCTATGAGATTTATCATAATGGTATCCATATTGACACAAAACCCAACACCTACCAAGCTGCTTTGCAAATATAAAGTCAGATTGTCCCACATTCCCAACACAAATGTTTCCGTTGGAATGCGTAAATTGGGCAATATATTCTGGAAGTCTCACTTGGATGATACATGTTATAACACCAACATGTGAAAACTTGGGACCACCAGGTGTTTTGGACTTCAAATCTCACAATTCCTAACAGCCTCAGGCCCCTCCTTTTCCCCTCAGCTGCTTAAGCTGTTAGGAATTGTGGGAGTTGAAGTCCAAAACACCTGGAGGGCCCAAGTTTGCCCATACCTGGTGTAGATGCACTCTTGGTGTTGCTTTATCAGGAAAAGGTTTTTAAAAGGGGGAAAGGAATTATCGCAAAAATATGAGGCTTACGGACACTTACCTTCATTGTTGTTGACGGCCATCATGTTAATTTCAACTTTAATGAATGAGGAAACTCCAAGTCCGCTTATCCTCAACAGCCCTGCCCAAAGCCATGGCCATCCATCCATCCATGATGCTATCCTTTTCCAACTGCCTTCTATAAAGCATGAATGTCTCTTCTAGTGAGTCTTGTCTTCTCAGGATATGGCCAAAGTCTAGTCATTTGGACTTGATTTGCTCTCGGACCCATTGATTTGTTTTGCATATCTGCAGAACTCTTGTTGATGCTCCAATTTTCACTTCTTTCTCTGTGTCTAATCCTCATTTATGTAGGATTTGAGTTTGATCAAAAAGAGGTTTTTTGTTATTTGAGGAATTGGAAAGGATTCCCAAATTCCTCTTAGCCTGTCCCAACCATCTCCTTGCCTTTTTTCATGTTCATCCATGGCTGAAACATTTCTTAAAATATTAAGTAGTAGTTCCTGTGGCGTAATGTAAAATAAGCCATGTCTTTATCTGAGAGATTTAAAATGGTCTTTCCTTGTCCGTGTGGATAAACTCCTTCAGCAGCTTGTGAACCAAGAGCACACTCCAAACTCTGTGTCTCTCTGCTTCTCTCCAAGCACATGCAAAGCTCAAGCCTGGAAAAAATATAACAGTATCCAAAAGTCCCAGGCTCGGCCACCTCCAGACATAGCCCGACCAGTCAGTTTCGTGCATATTATTTTACAGCGGACACACATACACTAACTGATTTCTTGCATGCTCCAACAGATCTGCAGAATTTCATCTGTAGGATCTCAGTCTGATCAGCTCTGTTGTAAAGCTTCTTTTTGCTTCTGTTTCTGGCAAGTTTTCGATTGGCTTCCCTACCAGCCCATCCCACTGTGTCACTCACAGCACAAAAATAGACAGCCGAGTCATTCAGTTGGCTGGCTCTTTTCTCCAAGTTGTAAGTCTTATTTTTCCTATCATGCTTAGCTTCAAAACCTTGATGGAACTGTTCACTGAAATTCCCATTTCCTATATCACTCAAAAGGAGCCTGGGACGTTCACCAAGAGGCTGAATATACCAGAATGGACTTGCTCGGTAATCAGAAGACATTTCATAGTGGCAGCCGATAGAGATGTGGCCTCCTTGGGTAACAGTCACTATGCTGTCCATTTGGTCAACCGAGGCACCAACTCTCCCTTCTGCAGAGAAAGTAATGGCATTAAAATTTTATAAGAAAATAGACCTGGAAGATAAAAGGGTGTCTTCTTTTTCCTGCACCTGCAATTCAAATCTAAACTGTATTTACTTCAGAAAACACATCCCACCCCAGTTTGGAAATAAATAATTGCTTGTAACCAAACATAATCTGTGATCTGAGTTGAGGGAAGGTGCCTCATTCCAAAATAACAATGGCACACTTCTTAAAGACTACAACTAATTCATTTTTGCCATAACCAAAGCATTAAGTATTATTATGGTAACCGATAGAGATTTGACTTCATTGTTTTTATGGTATATAATTCTGATTTAATTACAGGACATGTGTGACCACATGACTGAGGTTTGCTTTGTATCATAAGCCATAAGAGTCCAGATTCTGATTATTCTGATTATTTTACTTAAAAAACAATATTTGTAGTAGAATTTTAAATCAGAAGAAAGCAGTTTTTTTTAAAAAAAACCAACAACTATGATTATACTATTGCAACTATACAAACTATACTTCCGGGATTTGGTATTTTATTGTAGCTAATTGCTTTTAAAAATAGTATTTCAACATTAAATTACCCTTTCATCTGGTATCAACCCCATCCACAAGTATACACAGATATAAACTAAGGAACTTAGAGATACCACCTTGAGTTGCCAATAGGCTGAGAAAGGCGGTATACAAGTATAATAAATAAATAAATAAATAAATAAGTTTGGCCAATAAAAGTGATATTATACACACATTTTAGAAGATCTTGAGCTATGAGAATTTCTCATGAAGCCCCCTCCCCAAGACATATTGGATGAATCAATTGACCATTACTTACTGAAGACTGATATTAATAATATAACCAATGCCCAAGAAGAAAACATCTTCCCTCATTAAGAAGTGGCAAGAACCAAGAAGTAACTTGGAAAGGAATGGAATAAATTTTATTCTCCAAAGAGCTTCTGAACTTTGAGCTCCACCTGGATGATTTCCAGCTCTCTTCTTTGCCATGGAAGATAACTCAAAAAGCAATTTAAAACAGAGAAGGGGTAACTAGAGGATGTGGTTGGCAGCCAGGATGCCAGCATGGTCTCTCTAAAAGTGTCCTATTTTTTAACCAAGTCGTTGGAACTAGGTCACTGTATGAGCTGAGCTGGCTCCTCATCTCCACCTGGCATATAAAAGCCACTTGACAGGCACTTAGAACGAAAACCCTAAGTGCCTGCATTATGTTTCACAGAACTTTGTCGAATTATCATCAAGAGTGAATCTCTCTTAATCAATCTCTCTCTCTTCTAATTTTAGGTTTGAGATGTAGAACTTCATATTGTTCTTGGAGATCTAGATGATGTGGCAACTCCAAACAAATCTTTCTTGACCATGAAAGACAGTACTGCAGAGTGAAGAAGATGTGGCCTTCCAGAAATGAAGAATAATTCAGGAGTTACAGCACAGTAATATTTAGCGTATGTCCCGCCATACTGTCTTTTGGTGCACCAGAATGGGTAAAGAAATAATTAAAATTGTGACATACACAGAGGTGGGGGGAGAGATAGTTTCTGGAGTACAATTCCTATAGTCTTCTAGCCAGCACTAACCATGTTGTTGCAGGAGTTGAGTCTTTGCAAATCCAAAAGGAACGTCTCTGAGATCTGGACGTGCTTGAATCAGGACGGCATCCTTTCTTATTCCTTCACTGGGCATGTTAGAGGCATCCAGGGCATCTCATGAAGTGAACCTCTGGCTCTGAGGAAACAATTTCAGCCACTCCTCCTTCAGGTTTCTGTGTGAGTCCTCACGTTTCCCATCACTGTGTGGCTCATAGCACAATACTAGTTGACTGCATTTTCTATCACAACATCACAGGTAGACTTGCTGCCTTCATCAACTGTCAATTTCAACCAACTTTTCTTCTCAAAATCAGAATAACCAAAGGTCTGTGCCATAACTTTGCCTGTATTTCTTAGGAAGGGAATCCATGGTTGCAGGACAATTCCTCCAAAAGAGATTGATATTTTGATATTATTTCCAGTGATTTCTCTTCCTGAAACAAAGCACCGCATTACGTTACTTCTTTTGCTGACTTCTGCCCAAGCCTGCTCTTTCATTGTAGACCGCACAATTTCTCCGGGCACTTCCCCACTCTTTTTCTCCTTTTCGTTCAACGTCTTACCTCTTAATCATTATCCATGAATCCCTTCATTTCTTTCTCCTTGTGTTTCTCTTCTAACTCCTCCTTTCTTCGGGTCTATCTCATAACTTTATACAAAGATTCACAGTTGTCACGTTGACATCAATTAACTATAATCAATAAGACAAAGCAGTATTATGAATAGGAATCACACATGTAGCAAGCACTGTAAAATAGATTTCTGGCATATCTCATTCTAATACTACTTGTGCTTCTGAGATTAATGGTACTGCTAATAGATGTCATCATAGAACTCTTCCCTCCAAGAAGTAGTAGTGGTGCTGATTATAGGAGACAATGGCAATTCTGCAATTGCTCCAGGTTTTAGGTCAAACATAAATGGAATTTGAGGCTATATTGCATATAGGGTTTCATATCTTGTTTTGCAAGTTGGGCTGAAACCCAGATTGTATGAAACAAAAGCAAACAGCTGTAATAAATAGAAAAATTAGCATCACTAGTAATTTCTACCAAAAAAATTGACTAAATGAGAAAATGGTTGATCAGCACCCACTTCCTTGTTGTCGGCAGTCAAGATGTTCTAAAGATGGTCCCACTTACATGAGAAAAGTAGTCCAAACATTTTCCTCCACCAAATGAATGTACATTTCACATCATCTTGAAGGTCCAGCTAGAGGTGATTCCTCCTCCTATGGCTTTCAAAAGCAGAAGAGAAGCAAAGGTTGTCTCCTTTTCAATATGAACAAGAGGTCTGAGGTTTCTTCTTCTATTTTTCTTGGTTTCCTCTCAAGTCAGAAGGTATAATCTTGGTGGTTAGCTCTTTGCATGGTTAGAAAGGGAAAAAGGTGAGGTGTTTCTTAGATCAACATTTCCTGGCACTACAGAAGGATCTGCGTGGGGGATTCTGTTGGTCACTGGCGCATAAAGCCCTATCAGGAAGACCAGAGAACAAATACTACTGATTTTAGATTATGGCCTGTCTTTGGAATTTGGTTGATATAAGAAACCAAAGTTGAAATTGCTACTCAGCCATGATTTATTTATTTATTTATTTATTTACATCATTTATATTCCATCCCTCTCACCTCGCAGGGAACTCAGGGTGGCTCACAATGCACATATACAGGCAAACATTCAACGCCATAGACATATAACATACATAGTCAGGCAACGAGCTACAGAATTGTTCGAGAGCTCATCCTGACCCGGGCGGGACTCGAACTCATGACCTTCTGGTCATTAGAGATCTTATGCAGCTGACTCCCAGCCAGCTGTGTCACATTCCCGGTGCACTGGCTGGTTTTTCACCGACCCCACAGAACTCCCATGGAGAGAAAAGATAGAACTGTTTTCAATGGAAGGGCAATATACAAATGTGACAAAAAGTCTGAACTGCTATAAAGCTAGTGTTTTATTGGCAGCCAATATCCAAGTACAGAATATCCAGGATTAGGAGAAGTTCAGTTTTGGGATTGCAAAAGCCAGAATCCACAAGTTGTATAGTTAGGAGAACATGGGAATTATACCTCGCAGAATTATTCCTGTCATAACATTGCAAAACCATGCTGAAGACTGGGAAAAAACATGGTTGAGTGAGCCTATTCAATAGGACTGTGCAATCGATGAAAACATGTTTCAAAACTCATTACAAAAAATAAGGGGCACTGGCATTTTGTTTCTAAAGTATTGTTAGTGAAAAATGTGTTACTATAATAAGAGAAATGAAATTTAGTTAATTTTTCATTATAGTAATTGCGCAAGTGGGGAAACTTCAGGAGCTTCTTTCTTCTCATTTTTACAGCTATTGGGGTGAACCTTGCTACAGTAGTAGACCACATTTACCATTGTTAGCCCGTCAAGTTTCAGAATGTTTCATTTATCCATGGATTTTGGGGGAATTTTCAAAGTTTCATTCAATTTTAAAAGGAAGGCAGCCTTTTTTGGCTTGGCTTCACTTCCTTTGCTGAAAATGAAACTGATTTTGGGAGGCTTCTCAATATTTACAAAACTCAAAAGAAAAGGTATTGGGTAAGTTTTGACTCTTAAGTTTTTGGTGGGGCCATTTCTGCGTGTCAAATTTTGCATACTAAGCATGAATTTAAAAAACGTACGATGACTAACGAAAAATTGCACACCTCTAACAACATAAACTGTGCTTAACGAGATTTTCACAAGTATCTGATTGGCTGCTTAATGAAGGTGAATCTAGACCAGTGGTTCCCAAACGTTTTTGGCCTGCCGCCCCCTTTCCAGAAAAAAATTTACTCACCGCCTCCTTAGAAATTATGTTTTTTAAAAAAAAAATTTAATAGCAATTAAACAGAAAGACATATGTATTAATATTTCTACCTTTTTCATAAAATATAATAAAGAAAGTTGTAAATTAGAAACATTGAAGTTTGAAATAATGAAACTATTTATTGAACTTAGAATAGAAAGGTAATACAAAAAAAAGTTAAAACATTCGAAATCATCTTAATGAGAAGGATGAACCTGGTATGCTGCTGCTACCAATCTAGTAATCCTCGGCTCTATTTTCATCAGCAGTAATCTCAAATCATCGCGATTGACTATTTTGCAATCAGTTTCTTTTTTTGTTAATACATTGGTAACTGCACTGAATCCATGTTCCACTAAATATGTTGAAATACATTATTATTATTATTGTTATAAGACTCAACCAGTTGGAAGGGAACCCCAAAGATATTATTATTATTATCCCTTGCTTGGCGAGAGGAGGAGGAGGGAGCAGGAGGAGGGAAGAAGAGAGAGAAACACACACAGAGATGGATGGTAGCCTGTCACCTGGCTCACGCCACCGCCCCCACAACCCCCTTACAGGGGTTCAGTGCCCCCCAAATTCTCCTGAGCCTTCCAGCACCCCCCTAGATCGCCCCACCGCCCACCAGGGGATGGTACCGCCCACTTTGGGAACCACTGATCTAGACCTTTCATCTCATCCAGATTCAACTTCTCTATGCCAGTGTTTCCCAACCAGTGTGCCGGGGCACACTAGTGTGCCGTGAGCGATCATCAGGTGTGCCGAGGGAAATTGGAACCTCCAGGAGGGGAGGGGGGAGAGTCTAGTGTGTTGAAGTATAAAAACCCTAAGAAACCTACCTCGATAAAGGCACAAAATTACAAACACCCCTCCTCCCCACCCGTTGTCTACTTGGTCACTCCCTCTCCATGCATTAGGAAGGCCCGCCTCCTTTTCCCCAAGTAGAGACCTCCTCTTGCCTCCTGGGGGTTCTGTGTGGGAAGTTTGGCCCACATCTATCATTGGTGGGGTTCAGAATGCTCTTTGATTGTAGGGGAACTATAAATCCCAGCAACTACAACTCCCAAATGTCAAGGTCTATTTCCCCTGAACTCCATCTGCGTTCATATTTGGGCATATTGAGTATTCATGCCAAGTTTGGTCCTGATACAACATTGCTTGAGTCCACAGTGCTCTCTGGATATAGGTGAACTACAACTCCAAAACTCAAGGTCAATGCCCACCAAACTCTTATAGCATTTTCTCTTGGTTATGGGAGTTCTGTGTGGGAAGTTTGTGTCTTTCTGCCATTCCTGCCAGGATATCTATGTTGAGTTCATTGAAACAGGCCCAGGCTTCACACTGAGTGTATAAGTTAGTGTATACTATACAGTACATACATTTAAAAACATATTAACTATATGTATTACTGTGTTAGAGTGTCATTTTATGTCATTTTGGTTGGTGGTGTGCCCCAGGATTTTGCAAATGTAATAAGTGTGCCATGGCTCAAAAAAGGTTGGGAAACACTGCAGTAATACATATAGTTAATATGTTTTTAAATGTATTTATATACTCAGTGTGAAACCTGGACCTGAAAAGAGCAGGAATTTGTGCCTCTTCAAATTCCACATCACTGCTGGTCACAGCTGACCTCCAGCTAGAACGTTCAAGGGTCAGGGCTTCCCAGTTCTCAGTGTCTATGCCACAGTTTTTGAGGTTGGCTTTGAGCCCATATTTAAATCTATTTTCCTGTCCTCCAACATTCTGTTTTCTGTTCTTGAGTTTGGAGTAGAGTAACTGCTTTGGGAGACAGTGATCAGGCATTCGGACAATGTGGCTGGTCCAGCAGAGTTGATGGCGGAGGACCATCACTTCAATGCTGGTGGTCTTTGCTTCTTCCAGCATGCTGAGATTTTTTTTCTTTTTTATTGTATTGTTATCACCTCTTTGTAATACATTTATATTTATTTTACATTGCTTTAGTTACAATACATTTTTTCTTTCCCCTCCCCAACCCTCCCCCTCCCCCTGTTGACAAGTTTAAATTGGGGTGGTTAAATGACCTTGACCTTTAGTTTGGGGACCCCTGGCTGATCTAGAACTATAAATCCCAGCAACTACAACTCCCAAATGGCAAGGTCTATTTCCCCTGAACTCCATCTGCGTTCATATTTGGGCATATTGAGTATTCATGCCACGTTTGGTCCTGATCCAACATTGTTTGAGTCCACAGTGCTCTCTGGATATAGGTGAACTACAACTCCAAAACTCAAGGTCAATGCCCACCAAACTCTTATAGCATTTTCTCTTGGTTATGGGAGTTCTGTGTGGGAAGTTTGTGTCTTTCTGTCATTCCTGCCAGGATATCTATGTTGTGTTCATCAAAACAGGTCCAGGTTTCACACTGAGTGTCTAAATACATTTAAAAACATATTAACTATATGTATTACTGTATTAGAGTGTCACTTTGTGTCATTTTGGTTGGTGGTGTGCCCCAGGATTTTGCAAATGTAAAAAGTGTGCCGCAGCTCAAAAAAGGTTGGGAAACACTGCTCTATGCTACGAAGTTTGGGGAAAGCACCAATGTGTTGTCAACAACAACAATAAAACAAATAAGAATAGATCACTAGAAAGATTTAATTTCTCCACCCATATGAGTAATAAATCCCAATAAATTACCAACACAGAAAAAGTTAAAATCCAATGTAAAATAAATCATTAAATTTTAACAACTGACTATTTAGAGAAAGTCATTTGGGAAAAAGGGAGGTTGTCTTTTTCCCACATCAAAGGTGAAAAGCGGCATCTACTAAAATGCTTTCTTCTAGATCGCGACCCAAGGAGTCTCGTATCTTTTTTGCCACCTATCATTCTGAATAAATTTTGGGCTGAAATCCTTTTGGTTAGTTCCAACTAGAGCAGACCTATTGAATTAATCATTGAACAGTGAGTTAACACACATGTAAATACAATTGACTCACTGGGTCTACTCTATTCAGGACTAAGAATAGAATTTGGACCCAAGAGAATTGTTAACCATGCAGCTTAAAGGAGCTTCAAAAGGTGATTTGCATTTATTTAAATTGCTTCATTTTCATTCCATTTGCATTGCCTACAAACAGGGAGAAGCCTAATTTGGTTGTAAAGACACATTTGTTTTTTAATGGTTTCCCTGGCTCTATTTTAATGCAAATTAATGGCTTGCATGAATTAAAGGTTTGCATTCGTTTATATTGTTTTGTATTCATTACTTTAGTATTGCCTTTAAAAGGGGAGATTGTAAAAGCATGCTCAGTTTTATATGGTTCCTTGACTCTGGTTTTTCTTCTTATGTCTCAGCATCATTCGCGCTTGCATGCCAAGAGAATGACAACTTTCTCTGAGCCATGGGCAATGCCATGGATGTGTGTGAACTGCCAAAATGCCACACGCACACCCATGGCATTGCCCAAAGTCCACTTTTGGACTGGAAAAATAGTGTTTTTCAACATTAAACAGCAAGGGAAGAGAAGAACTTATCTTTGCCTTGTAAGAAAACCTACTGAAATGCAGAACAATCCTCTGGAAGATAAGTGCTGGTAAACCAGAGGATGTGGTTAGCAACCAGGAGGTTTCATGAACTATATAAAACAGTGTTTCCTATTTGCATTTCCATAAAAAGAAAGGGGTTTGCGATTGCCACCTTGTGCCTGATTGTCTCAATAGCAAATAGAAACTGCTTGAGTTACTAGATGTTAGAACAGGCCTGTGCAAACTTGGCCCGCCCAGGTGTTTTGGAAAGTTTGCCTGCACCTGGTCTACACTGAACATTATAATGCAATTCAAAACAGATTATATGGAAGTGTAGATGGTGCCAAAGTGGAAGGACTTTGGTTCCTCCAACCGTTGGAGTTCAACTCATAAAAACCCTAGACAATTTGCCCAACAGTCAGGGATCCTGGGATCTGTAATCCAAAACAGATGACTGACTTCTAAGATTTGTTTAGAAACTTTCTTTAAAAGAACACTTCTTTTCCTTGGCTTGGAGATCATGCACTTGCGTTCACTGCATCTCCCATGGGAGAAGGAAGGAAAACCTCACAACCTCTGAGGATGCCTGCCATAGATGCAGGCGAAAGGTCAGGAGAGAATGCTTCTGGAACATGGCCATACAACCTGGAAAACTCACAACAACCCTGTGATTCTGGCCATAAAAGCCTTCAATAATACAGGAAGGAAAAGCTTTGCAAAATAAGAGATGTCTCATAGGGTCCAGGCAATGGTCCTACAGATGGTTCCAGAAAAAACTACTGTACACCAATGTACTAGGATTAGTTGATCCCCAAAAAATCTCGTTCAGAACTCGTTCAGAAGTAGGGGGCGCTGGTGGTTCGATTCTAAAATTACTTCCGATTTTATCCCAAAAAATTCAGAACCTTCTGAATCTTTCCGAAACTTCCGAATTGATTCGTTAATGGCGGACACGCATGCGCAGTAGGGAAAAACAGCACTGGCACTGGGGAAAGTTCAGGGGCTTCTCCCTCCCTCATTTAGGATGGTGCCTTTCTGGGCAGAAAGGCACCATCCTAAGACCACTTCAATTTTAAGATGCACACGAATGTCAGTAAAGGGAAAAACTTTATTTATATGCATAAAAGCATCTGCAATTCTAAGACACAGCCATTTTTAGAGATGCTTATATATTTGGGGGGGGGGGGCAAGGTAGAAATGAAAAAATAAGTATATGCAATGCACGTATTCCAAAATCTGGGGAGAAATATGGAAATCCAATGTAATTCTGATCCTAAATGTTTAAAAATTGCCAAAGACCTGAAGCTCTCCTTGTTTCCTTAGGCTTGAAGAGGAACTTTCTTCCCTCTCTAACCTGCACCATAGGCTTTCCCATAAAGCTAAAATTTGATTACTATCTTGTGGCTTTTCATAAGAGGAAGGAGACGGTGTGTCAGTTTGCATTGCCCTCTTGCGGCCAGAACTATAAAAACAACAAAAACATGGTCTAATGCAGATTATGTATCTCTTATCTGAAAGGCTGGAACCAAAAGTATTTTGGACTTTTAGGTATGATTTGCATATATGTACATAATGAAATAGCTTGGAGATGGGACCCCAATCTAAACATGAAATTCAGTATGTTTCTTTTCTTTTTTTCATGTCAGGAGTGACTTGAGAAAGGTATATTTATGTTTCATATATTCCTCCTACACATAGCTTGAAAGTAATTCTGCACATAATAATTTAGTCATTTTTGCACATGAAACAAAATTAGTATACATTGAGCCATCAGAAAGCAAAGTACTACTTTAACCAAACATATGGACAATTATTTTTGAAAATGTGTATCTCCATAATCATTTGGAAAATGAAATTCATAACCTCTTTGGAAAACCACTGGTCACTGGAAAGGCATAACCTTGTTAGAAGTCCCAACCTTTTGAAAAATGATGTTCACCAGCATTCATGCAAGGCAACTAGGTCTCTTAGCTGTTAAACTGATGTACCTAGAATGTCTTTGAACTGCTGGGGACAAAGGCATGCCTACGCACAAAAACATATATATTCAGCAGAGTCTCAGAAGTGTTCTTTGAGGTTTGCCAAAAACATTTACTCTCCCTTAAAATATATTTGCCTTTAAATCATGCTCTCTGGAGACAAAATAAACAGTCTTCTTTAAAAGTAACAAGAGTTGATTTACTCACAAAACTTCATGTATACAGCATACAGGCACTTCGCTTATAAATCCAGTTAAAATAGGATTTTGAATAGTTTCTCTGCGTAGGTAACACAGGGCATCTTCCTCAGATTGAACAGGCCATAGTCCAATAGAACCTCATGGCTTCTATTTATTTATTTACTGTATTTATATACCGCTTTTCTCACAACATAATAGCCAAATTCAATGCCTAACATACATATAAAACCAAAACATAAAATCTAAATGAGAAACATATAACTATGCATTAAAATCAATAAGACCATTAAACATAAGATATAAACAACATTTAGATATGAAGACATATAATAAAACACCTAATATAAACATTAAAATGACATGATCCAAATTTGTAGACCGGGGCCACTCCAATAGTCAACTGCATATATTCCATATTTATTTCTTCCACTGCATTACTTTACTGTATAGCATCCTGTTTCTGGAGTCTAAAACAAACAGATGGCTTCTACTCTCTCTAATAGTCTAATAGCTTCTATATCCACTTAAGTCTAAAACAAACACATACTTTACTACATGGCTTCTCAAAGCAAACACCAAATGGAGTCTTACTCCTGAACATGTTCAGATCTGATCACATGGTTTGCAGCCCCTCCCACAACAAAGAGGTTAGGGTAAAATTGAAAACCAATACACACATACAATGCAGTAAGCAATTATATACATAACAAATAACTAGTGTTAATTTGAGAATAGAATAGAATAGAATTTAATATTTGTTAATCGCCCTCCATCATAGATGGTCCGGGCGATTTACAGCAACAGAACAACAACATATACAAAAAACACAGAGGGAAGAACAAAGGGTGGGGAGGGAGGGAGGAAATAGGGAAGTGTCCGCAGCGATGCCCTTAAGGCCCCATTCTGCCATCGAAAGGAGGCAGGCAGGGATGTCCCAATACCATCGCCGGTGCCAAGGCGCCGGTGGGGGTTAAAACCCGTGAGCTCCCATATGGGAGTCTGGTTTGGGAGTCCCGGCCTGACCACGCAGTGTCCTTCACATCTTTATTGATCGTCCGGTGAGGCCCTCGGAGCTTCGACTGCTTGTAGCAGGAGCTCCAAAACGTCCTGGTGAAGAACGACTTCGGGGCCCTCTCCGTTCTGGACCCGTCAGCAAGGGGATCGATTCTCCGAGAAGTTTGCTATTTCCAACAAATTACGACTTTTGCAGGATTTCTGAATCACAAACAAAGGATGCTCAACCCCCTGACTGTTTTCATTTGGCAAGAATAATGAAATCTTTTTCATCCCATTTTATGAGCTGCTGGGGGGGGGGGGTTCATTTGTGATGGCCCATGGATATAGTCTCAAGGGATCAAAGTAGTTTCCATTATTTTCCTGTCTTCCTCATACTTTCTTCCTTTGTCTTCAGCTTACTTCAATTGCTGTTAGCTGTGTTCAAAAGTAGCTTGCATTTAATTAATCCCCCTTATATCAATCAATACATTTATTGTAGTACCAAAATGCCATAAAATATAATGTGAAGAAATACAAAGTGTACATTTCAGGTTTTTTATTTTTTTAAAAAACACCACAAAATACTAATCAGAGTTTTTATCATATATATATATATATATATATATATATATATATATATCCAGTACAGGTAAAATTCTGACATAAAAATACAATTGATATTGTGAGTCTCCATGGCAATTTGTGGCAATTTTATCAATTAATTTCATAGAGGTGAAAAGGAGAAGAGAAAGCCAATCTTGCCCTTCCCATCAGACTCGGGCAAAATCAAATTGCTGTGGCTTCTGCTGGATTGTGTGTTCTTATTCATTAATAATTTTTTGCCATCTTGACTACAATCTGATGTTGCTTGACTACATGTGTCCTAGTTTTTAGCTGTGAAATGAAAATGAATATTTTTATGCACTCTTTGGGTTGCATCTTAAGCCACTTTGCACTGCTGGGTTCTGCACCTTGTCAGAGGTGGTGTTTTTGTTCCACTTCCCCTGTCAGTCATTTCACTGTGCCGCTCAAGATGCAGAAGTAAACAGCTGAGTCGCTCAGTTTGGCAGATGTCTTGGTCAAATTGAAGGACTTGCCCCCTGCTTTGAGTGAGAACCCCTTCTTGTGTTTTTCAGTTTCTTTGTTTGGAACATCAAAGCTCGAAAGCAAGAGCCGAGGGCCTTGTTGTGGAAGTTGCCTGTACCAGTAGAAGGTTGGAGACAAGTAAGCAGTTTCATAGATACATGGCAGCAAAATGGGCTGGCCTTCTTGGATGGAAACAAAACGTTCTGGTTGGGATACAGATTGTCCTTGAGTTCTTCCTACAAAAAAAGAGGGAGTTGTTGAATTCATGTTGAAATCTACAACTGCTCCAAGGTAGAGACTTAAACAAAGTTAGGATCCCATTTCCTGTTGCTTGTTGCATTTTAATAAATAAAGACCTATATGAAGTATTTTAATATTGTATTTATTTATTTGTTTGGGAATGGCCTATGGTCTAAGCATTAATAAACAACTAGCAGTACAAGTATCTCTTCCATTTCAGATTGCTCAAAAGAAGAAGAAGAGGAAGAGGAGAAAGAAGAAAAAGAAACAAACGACCCTTTGGAGAATACTTGATACCTTTAATCTTTTCTATGCCATCCATCAAAGGAACCATCATTTCATCCAAGGTACACACTCAATAAACCGTGAACATTCAACAATCTCCTGTTAAATTCTGCATGCTTCTTTATAGTAAAAGAAATAATAATCTACTTAATTGACAGAGCTAGTCATCAAGACATTAGACCAATGGTTCTCAACCTTCCTAAGGCCGTGGCCCATTGATACAGTTCCTCACATTGTGGTGACCCCTAACCATAACATTATTTTTGTTGCTACTTCATAAGTGTAATTTTGCTACTGTTATGCAGGATGTGTTTTCATTCACTGGACCAAATTTGGCACAAATGCACAATTACGCCCAAATTTGAATACTGGTGGGGTCTTGGGGGGTTGATTTTGTAATTTGGGGGTTGTAGTTGTTGGAATTTATAGTTCACCAACCATCAAAAGTCATTTTGAACTCCACCAGTGATGGAATTGAACCAATCTTGGCACACAGAACACCCATGACCAACAGAAAATACTGGAAGGCTTTGGTTTTGGAGTTGTAGTTTACTCACTGTGGACTCAAACAATGAAGAATCTAGACCAAACTTGGCACAAATACTCAATATGTCCAAATGTGAACACCGGTGGAGTTTGGGGAAAATAGACCTTGACATTTGGGAGTTGTGGTTGCTGGGATCTTTAATTTACCTACAATCAAATAGCATTCTGAACCCCACCAATGATAGAATTGGTCCAAAATTCCCACACAGAACCCCCATGACCAACATAAAATACTGTTTTCTGGTGGTCTTTGGCAATCCCTCTGACACCCCCTCTGACACCCCCCCCCTTCCCCAGGGATCCTGACCCCCAGGTTGAGAAACGCTGCATTAGACAGTCTTCACCTGCTACCAGAAATTACATTTAGCTCATGAAGTCCTGGAATATCCAAGCATAGTGGCAAAGAAACTATCACATTTCAGAAATATTTTGGAGTGAGAATGGGAAGCACAAGGAACAAATGTGACTGGAATACAATTTGGAGCAATATGTGAACATTTTGCTGTGAATGCTGAAACACGAGACATATTAAGATAAATTGACAGCCAAGTGAATGAGACAGATGTAGAATAAAAATGCTACTCACTTAGAAGTGTGTTTAGTAGGACAATAAACATTGTTATGAAGATCATGGTGAAGATGATGTCTACTTCTAAGTGAATTTAACTCAGAAATTGCTCCAAGTTAAAAATTCAGCAACAGCAGCAGTAAACTTAATTCATCTCCTCCTTCTTTGGATCTTCTAGAGATGTCTGTGATGAACCAGAGTCCCATACATTGATGGTAAGAGTCAGCCATACAGGAGTTTTGCTTTCTTCTTCTGACTTTGTTCTAACCGCTTGTGGTTTTCTCTTCTAAGGAACTAACTCAATTTTAAAGTGACAGTATTCATCTCACCTCCAAGGTGGAAGGACAACGACATAGAGTTTCCTTCCCTGCTCTTCAAAAGTATGACATGCTTTGTCTAAACGTATAGGAAATGAAGATCTACAGTAGTGCCATGCCTCCTCCTGGAAAGGGCTGGCAACTGATAATTGCTTTTAAGATCTGTCTGTATACACTATCTTAAAATATTTGGCTGGAGTACTAAAAAGCAAATCAGCTTTAGGGACATAATGCTTCACTACTTGTCCTCACAAAGGAAGCAATGAATAATTCCAGCAATCTTTGTTCCACTGCAAGAAGGCACTTTGAAAAGTGTGCAGTTTTAAAGCCTCTTTGTAGTTTAGGATGAGTTCTGTGCAAAATTCACACGTGTTGCTTTTGTATGTGAATTATCATTTTATATATAAGTCAAGAGCAGGTTTGGGGCCAGATTATGGATTATGATGTAGCCCGTGGATAAATGGAGGACCATCTCAAAGCAGCATGTGCATGCTAGCAGGGAGATTCTGGAAGTTTATTTATGTATTTGTTATGCATTTGTATAATTCAAGGGCAGTTTTAGGGGTCAATATCATGGATGCTCCTGATTGCCATTTCCCCACCAAGGTTTTCAAATAATAATAATAATAATAACAACTTTATTTATATATATTTGTATCCCGCCACCATCTCCCCGAAGGGACTCGGGGTGGCTTACATGAGGCCAAGCCCATCAAATACAAAATACAAAAACAACATTACATCAACAAAACAAGCAAGCAAAAACAATATAAATAATATAGCTAAACATAAGCAGCAACACAGAAGAGATTTAAAAACACTATGGCAGGGCCAAATGTAATAAATTAATTTTTTTAAAAACAATGGGCGTGTACAGAGTAGGGTATGTCTAGACATGGGGATTTTAGAGAGTAATATAGGGAGAACAATCTAACGGGTAGACAAAGTGCTTCAGAGGACATTAGTCAGATCGGGCAATTATTTCCTTTATTCAGGGAGGGCACATTGGAACAGCCATGTTTTCAAGCTCCTTCTAAAGACTGCCAAAGTGGGAGCTTGTCTGATATATTTAGGGAATGAGTTCCAGAGTCGGGGAGCTGCCATAGAGAAGGCCCTCTCCCTCGTCCCCAGAAATCGCACCTGTGAAGGGGGCGGGAGCAAGAGCAGGTCCTCTCCAGATGATTGATGAGATTGTGTGGGTTCATAAACAGAAATGCAGTCACGCAGGTAGGCGGATCCCAAACCGTTCAGTGCTTTGTAGGTAAGAATATGTACCTTGCATTGGGACCGGAAGATGAATGGCAGCCAATGGAACTCCTTAAACAGGGGGGTTGACCACTCCCTGTAAGTCGCTCCAGTTAGCAATCTGGCTGCCGCCCGTTGGACCAATTGAAACTTCCGAGCCGTCTTCAAGGGCAGCCCCACGTAGGGCCATATAGGCCATAAGCAATGCCATGCCAGAGAGAGTAGAAGGACCAGTGCTTCCCCTAGGTTCTCCTGGGATGGACTAAGTGTATGTCTTTCCCTACTCTATGTAGAGGAGGAGGTGGTTCCATTTTTAATAAGAGCCTTTTACATTGACTTGTAGATAAATCTACCCAGGGTTTGTTTTTTTGGGGGGGGGGGTTGATTGTTTTACAAAAATATCTAGAATTATACCCAAGTATATCGAGTATCTTGATTCCAATTGTTATGTGGACCTCAAGTCAGTAAGTACTGAGGTGTTCTCCTGCAAATTAGGCTCTGAATTAGTCTTGGGCCTTTTCCTAAGTGTCCATCATGACAAGTGAAGAACATCTCCTGCAAATACAGATTTTTCAAAGGCGTGATCTTCCCTGCATCAAATGTAGCACTGTCATTCATGGTTCCTGTACAGCAAAGACACCAAGAAGTAGCACTGTGGCACCCAGAGCACAGTAGTACATTGCAGTATCCTCCAGGGTTGCTCCAGCAAACGACAAAGTGCTGGATTTCCGATCTCCAGAGATCAACAATGAGACACCTTTTAGCTTGCTACTCGTTGCTTTTTCATTGTATCCTGACACAACAAACTCAGGACCCTGGTTAGGAAATTGCCGGTACCAAAAGATGCTATCTGAGGATGATCCAGCCGAGGGGTGATTGCAAGACAGCTTCACCTCTTTTCCATCAGATCCAACCACGAGAGACTCTTGGGTGATCTTCTCAGAACTGCACAGAAGGATCCCTGGAAAACCAAAAGTGGGGAATCAGCTAGGCTTATGGGGAAATAACAGATGCTCATAGATAACAAGAACAGTCATTTACAATGCCATGTACCTAAAATGAAAGACAGCTCCATTCCAAATACCCATCAACACATTTAGTGTGTATATAGTTTATTTATATCTCAGCTACTTTCTTAGATTACTTCCCTTTAGTATCAAATATGTCAAATATATTAGGATATCATGGAAAGATGTTAGTTGCATACTTATCTCATGTTTTAAAAGTGACATATAAATAGTTTCAAGAATAAAACAAGACTAGAAACTAAAACAACTAAACTGAGACTCTTATAATTTGGACATATTGTGAGAAAACACGAGTCAGTGAGAAAAGCAAAAAAAAGGAAAAGGAAAAGTTGGAGAAAACTGGAAAAGAAGAAAAGAACCCTTTGTAAGACCTGAGAAGGGTTCTTAATAAGGGTGCCTTTCATTCTTAAGTTTGTCAAAAAGTTTAGTCAACTACGCCATCAACTCTGCTGGACTGGCCATGTTGTCCAAATACCCGATCTCCCAAAGCAGTTACTATACTCCCAACCAGGCATGTAGCCGGGGGGCTAAGGGGGCTTCAGCCCCCCCCCGGAAAATCTCAGGGTGGTCCGCGGAAAGGCCTTACTGGTACATTATTTAAACTGTTATGTCTATTCATATCATGATCTGATCACCATGCTCATTATATCCCACATTAATGGGGTTATTGGGATAACAATACAAAAGATTTGCTAGGGTAGACCCTCTTCCACCCAGTCTCAGCCCCCGAACCAAACTCAGCCCCCTCCGAAACAAAATCCTGGCTACGGCCCTGCTCCCAACTCAAGAATGGGAAACATAGAATTGGTGGACAAGAAAAAAAATTAAAGATGGGCTTAAAGCCAACCTTAAAAACGGTGGCAGAACTGGGAAGCCCTGGCCCTTGAGCACTCTAACTGGAGGTCAGCTGTGACCAGCAGTGCTGCAGAAGTCGAAGAGGTACAAATGAAGGGTGAAAGGGAAAAACGTGCAAAGAGGAAGGTGCGTCAAGACAACCGTGACTGGGTCCACATTCCACCTGGAAACCAATGTCCTCACTGTGGGAGGACATGTGGATCAAGAATAGACTCCACAGCCAGCTACAGACCCACCTCCAAGACACTACACTTGGAGGACCATCATCCTCAGGCTACAAGGGATTGCCTAAGTACTGTAAGTAAGTAAGTAAGTAAGTAAGTAAGTAAGTAAATATGACAACATCAACAGAAACAGCCACAAATCAATTACCAGATTTCAGGAGCAGAAAGAGAATTTCCATAAAAACCGAACAACGCCTTGGTTTGGAATGCATGTTCCCGTCATCCAAAATCTGGAGTGATGTCAAATCTCCCCTAGCCTCTTTTGGCAAACTTTCAAATGTATCTGCATCTTGCTTAGCCCGCCTCGCCTGCTTTCTGATGCCTCACACAGCCCATTTACTTTCTTTAAGCAACACCTATGTATAATTTCAGCAAGTGGAAGGTATAGAGAAAGTTTAGGGCTAGGTTTCCCTCTAGTGGTTAAGAATATGAAAAATCATAAGTGCTTCTTGACTGAATGCTTTAAAAAGCTTTGAAAGGAGTTGGGGAAATCAGTAAGAATCTTCCCCAAATGGTTCCAAAGGAAACCTGGAATGAGACAACTTCAAGTCATACCAAATGTGGACACATTGCATCTTGTCAGGATCCTATCCTTAGGCCCTGCCATGCTTTTTTTGTCCTTCCATGTACCTTTGTTATGTTCTGAGCACATATGACTAGATAAAGGTTTTGGGTTTTTTGGATTTGTTTTGTTTTTTTGTCGTGTCAGGAGCGACTTGAGAAACTTCAAGTTGCTTCTGGTGTGAAAGAACTGGCCATCTGCAAGGATGTTCCCCAGGGCAAATTTAGATGTTTTTAATGTTTTATCATCCTTGTGGGAGGCTTCTGTCATGTACCCACATGAGGAGCTGGAGCTGATGGAGGGAGCTCATCCATGCTCTCCCCAGATTCGAACCTGTGACCTGTCGGTCTTCGGTCCTGTCGGCATAGGGGTTTAACCCACTGCGCCACACTTAATGTCAAGGTTTCTCTTGACATTGAGTCTAGTTGTGTCTGACTCTGCGGGGTGGTGCTCATCTCCATTTCTAAGTCGAAGAGCCTGCGTTGTCTGTAGGCACCTCTAAGGTCTTGTGGCCAGCATGACTGCATGGAGCACTATTTACCTTCCTGCAAAAGCTGTACCAATTGATCTACTGACATATATTCACCATGCTTTCTCGATTACACCATACTACAGTATGTATCAGTATGTACCCTCCAGTTATATGCTTATAATGCATTATATTGTGATCATGGGGTAGCTCAGCAGGTTAAACCGCTAGCTACAGAAACCTTGCTGACCAGAAGGTTGGAAGTTCAAAGCCACGGTTGGGGTGAGCTCTTTCTGTCAGCCCTAGCTTCTCCCTACCTAGCAGTTCAAAAACATGTAATGTATGTAAATCAGTAGGTACCGCTTTGGCAGGAAGTAAAAGGCTCCCATGCAGCCATGCTGGCAACACAACCAGGAGGGTCTATGGACGACACAGGCTCCCTGGCATGGAAAAATGGAACAAAAGCACCTCCCCATGGCCAGAGCTGAGCATCACCTCCAGACATCAGGGGTAGAAAGGGAAACCTTTGCTTTTGTTTGTGTATTGTATGTCATTGTTTACAGTATAAAAGGCATTGAATGTTTGCCTATTATACATGTGTATACTGTAATCTGCTCTCAGTCCCCTCGGAGATAGACCGGAATATAAATAAAGTGTATTATTACATGTAATAGAGATGATGGGTAATGTTTGAAACTGCTTGATAAAAAAAATAATTGCCTCTGAAGATGCCTGCCATAGATGCAGGCGAAACGTCAGGAGAGAATGCTTCTGGAACATGGCCATACAGTCCGAAAAACTTACAATAACCCAATAATTGCTTAGTTGCAAGTTGGTAGAGCCAAAATCTCATTTGTCAGGAATGAGGTTGTTTAAGCTTGGCGGAAGGTTGGTGGTTCGAATCTGCAGGACTGGGTGAGCTCCCACTGTTAGCCCCAGCTCCTGCCCACCTAAGCAGTTTGAAAACATGCAAATGTTAGTAGATCAATAGGTACTACCTCAGCAGGATGGTAAACAGCACTCCATGCCGTCATGCTGGCCACATGACTAGGAGGTGTCTACGGACAACACAGGCTCTTTGGCTTAGAAATTGAGATGTAGACCAAAGCTGGAGATGAAGAGGAAAGTCTTTACCTTTATTAGTGTGTCTGTTTTTCATAGTTTTGAGGCATTGAATGTTTGCTTTGTCCAAATTTGGCACAATACGCACAAATTTGAATACTGGTGGGATTTGTGGGATTGATTTTATCATTTGGGAGTTGTAGTTGCTGGGATTTATAGTTCACCTACAATCAAAGAGCATTCTGAACTCCACCAATGATAAATTGAACCAAACTTGGCACACAGAACTCCCATGACCAACAGAAAATACTGGAAGGGTTTGGTGGGCATTGACCTTGAGTTTTGGAGTTGTAGTTCACCTGCATTCAGAGAGGACTGTGGCCTCAAACAATGATGGATCTGGACCAAACTTGACATGAATACTCAAATGTGAGTGCCCAAATGTGAACACTGGCGGATTTGGAGAAAATAGACCTTGGCATTTGGGAGTTGTAGTTGCTGGGATTTATCGTTCACCTGTAATCAAATAGCATTCTGAACCCCACCAATGATAGAATTGGGCCAAACTTCCCACACAAAACCCACATGACCAACAGAAAATACTGTGTTTTCTGATGCTCTTACACCCCCCTCATGATCCCCTCCCCAGGGGTCCCGATCCCCAGGTTGAGAAACATTACCCTAGTATGAGAGAGGGGAAAAAATTACGCATTCTCTTTAATTTCCCATGTGAGAGTGAAACAGATACCTTTTTCTATGTCTGTTGTTTCTTCTACTAAACTGCTTCAGACTAGATAAGAAATGGGGGGGAAATCCAACAGAAGGACTCTCCAGTCAATTTTTTGAATTTTGGCAACTATTACATGGGAAAAGAGCACAAATTCTAGATGTTTTGAGTTATACTCAGATTATAGTTTCTTTTCCTATCCTAAACTTCCATCAAGAAAAGTGAAGAATCTTTTTGGTTGGTTTGTTTGTTTGTTTTTGAACATGTCAATTCTGATGTTCTTCCATCAAATGGACCACTTCAGTCAGCAACAGGTAGAAAAAGTTTTTGCACAGCAAAGACACCAGAGTGTAACACTGTGTCACTCACTGAACAGTAATATGCTGCAGAGTCCTCCAAGGTAACTCTGGTGAAGGACAAAATGCTGGATTTTTGGTCTTTTGAGATAAATAGGGAGACTCTCTCTAGTTGATCACTGTCCACTCTTCCATTGTATCCAGACACTATGAAGTGAGGAACCTGGCTTGGAAACTGCCGGTACCAATGAATTGCATCTCCTTTCGAAGCAGAGGGATGTTTGCAGGAGAGATTCCGTTCTTTTCCATCAGATCCTTCCACAAGGAGGTCTTGGGTGATCTCAGAATAGCTCAGAAGAATCCCTGAGAAGTGAACAGGAAGATACAATGGAATTGCCACCCAAAATAGTTACACTTTCATGCATTGACATGAAGCTCATTTACCCTACAATTACAGTGCTATCATTCCACGGTAACTGTCATCGTTCCATCCTGTGGAGTCCTGGAATTTGTAGCTCAATGAGCACAAGAGAAACTCTGCTTCAGAGTTCAAAATGCCCTTCCCTATCATGCAAATCCCAGAATTGCAGAATCCTAGAGTTGGAATGGAAGCCAATTAGCACTGGGAATGTGGCGCAGCTGGCTAAGTGTCAGCTGCATAAGATCTCTCTGACCAGTAGGTCATGAGTTTGAGGCCTGCCCAGGTCAAGGTGGGTGCTAGACCTTAAGTGTAGCCTGCTGCCGACCTTTGCAGCCCAAAAGACAGCCCGAAAGACAGTTGCATTTGTCAAGTAGGAGATAAAGGTATCACATTAAGTGGGGAGGCAAATTTTGACTGATTTATGAGGCCATTAAAGAACTCCAGGAATCACTGAGGAATGTGGAAGAAAAACAACAAAAAGGGACGCTGGAAAACGCTGAGAGATAAGGATTGCGCCAGCTTCCCCTGGTAACCAGAAGTTTACATCTGTTCGGCTATATGTCGTATGTTCATCTATAGATGTCATATGTTGAACTGCAGGGATTGTCTGCAAGTATGTGTACTGTAATCCGCTCCGAGTCCCCTTCAGGGTGAGAAGTTTGGAATATAAATAAAGTAAATAAAATAATAAATAAATAAAATAAATTACCACCCAGTTCAACCCCATTCTGCCATGCAAGGAAATACAATCCAACCTGTGCATACAAATCTCCAGAGAATGAGACTCCACTGAACTCCAAGACAATGTATTCCACTGTCAAGCAACTCTTACAAATCAGGACATTCTTCCTAATATTCAGGTGGCATCTCTTTTTCTGAAGTTTGAACCCATTGCTTCATGTTAGAATGAAATATAACACTATGTGTAATGCAAACAAAGTCCAGATCACAAGCTTCAATCATTGTATCTATCTACCCTGTCTCCAAAGCCCATTGAAGCATCTCCTCTCCCACCCCACCTTCTCAGCTGCTTTTGACAGTTTAGATTGATCCGGTTCAGCAAACTAGAAACCATAAACTCAGAATATCTTCAGCTATGCCACTGCAGAATAAAACTGAGTTGCCTATCTGCATGCATAGATTTTTCCTTGCCTTCATCCGTGTGCATGTGTAATTGAACTCTCGCAATGCTCCCCTTGATTGATCCCCAAATCCTTTCACAGGATTTGGGGATCATTCCCCAATGGAAAGATGAACAGCAAGTATAAAAAGCAATTACCATATCCCAGGAGCAGAAAGCATGTTTGCAGAGAGCGTGCTTCAGAATGTAAGTGCATTCTTGCAATGGTTTCAGGTCTGGAGTGACCTGAAGTTCTCCTTTAGTTCTTAGACCTGAAATGGTTGCAGGACAGGCAACTTCTCTCTGTGTCTTGATGGCTCACTACTTTCTGGTAAACTGCAGAAACCTCATTCAACAGTGTCTTCAAATAAAGCGTGGGGCATCGCAAAGGGGAGGAGGTGGAAAAGGCAGGAAGGTTCAGAGTGCCATCTAGAGAGCAAGAATAGAAAACCGAGTATTGTAGCACCCATGGGCCCGTTCGTGCCAATGGGAGGGGGCGAGGCACCGGGGGTCCCGATGCCATTAGGTCCCGTACAGGCTGAAGGGGACTCGGAGGATGAGTTGGAAGGCCCAGACCAAGACTGGACAGCAGTGCAATTGCCCAGTCCACCTGCAGAGAGCTTAGCCTGGGATTTCGAGTGGGAGCATTCTCCGGGAGGTGGAGATGGGAGGCAGCGAAGCAGATAGCGGAGATAGTTATGAGTTCCCAAACGGCCGAGGTTCCCAAGACCTGGCCGAACAGCAGATGGAGGCCAGCGGCTGGGAAAGTTCGGGGGGGAGGCTGCTTCTCAAGGAGATAGCGATACTGAACTGGAAGAGCGGGGCCGTTCCCATAACAGACGCAGGGACATAGAGCAGGGCAGGAGGAGCTGGCATCTGTCCCTAGATCGTCACCGTTCGGAAAGTAGAGACTGAGACGCCGGGCCCTAGATCGTCGAGGGGCCCGGCCGAAGGATTAAGAACGGCCCCGTGGGAACTGATCCTCAGTTCTCCGGCCACGTCTGATCTGAAGGGCGTGAAAGCGGAGTGAACCACGGAGCCTAGTTTGGCTCGCCTTGACCAAGTCCTGACCTTGCTATTGATTCGCATTGCTGCGGATGCCTTGCTTCAATCGAGTGAATCCGGAAACCTTGCCAAGCCCTTTGCCACGATTGCTTTTGGAACTATTCTTTGGAACTTTGCCTTCTTATTTGGACTGCAGCTTTGCTGATTGCCTTGTTCTTAATCTCTCAATGAGAATTGCCTTATGGACTATTTGATATTCACTTAAACTAGTTAGCCTTTGCTACGTCTCCGTGTGTGTGTTAAAGGGGCAGTTCTAAGTCGGTGTGCGTGACCGTTGGCCGGAGAACTCGTCGAACCCCTTGTTTGCACCACGGGACGCACCAGAAACCGCCGGCTGCGCATCAAGGCTCCCCTTGTCTCCACGGCCGCCATGGCGAACTTGACGGGCCCGCAAGTGGTGGCGTTGCAAGAGGAGGTGGCGGAGCTGCGAACTCGAGCAGGGCGGCACCCGCCGGTGAATGCCCGGCTCGG
>JARBWK010000008.1:141686865-141747683 GCA_030556195.1 Anolis apletophallus | reverse complement strand
GACACTATGAAGTGAGGAACCTGGCTTGAAACTGCCGGTACCAATGAATTGCATCTCCTTCGAAGCAGAGGGGATGTTTGCAGGAGAGATTCCGTTCTTTTCCATCAGATCCGTCCACAAGGAGGTCTTGGGGGATCTCAGAATAGCTCAGAAGAATCCCTGAGAAGTGAACAGGAAGATACAATGGAATTGCCACCCAAAACAGTTACACTTTCATGCATTGACATAAAGCTCATTTACCCTACAATTACAGTGATATCATTCCACTGTAACTGCCATCGTTCCATCCTGTGGAGTCCTGAGATTTGTAGCTCAATGAGCACAAGAGAAACTCTGCTTCAGGGTTCAAAACGCCCTTCCCTATCATGCTAATCCCAGAATTGCATGAGATGTTGACGTAAAATCCTAGAGTTGGAAAGGAAGCCAATTAGCACCGGGAATGTGGCGCAGCTGGCTAAGTGTCAGCTGCATAAGATCTTTCTGAGCAGTAGGTCATGAGTTTGAGGCCTGCCCGGGTCGAGGTGGCTGCTCGACCTTAAATGTAGCCTGCTGTCGACCTTTGCAGCCCGAAAGACAGTTGCATTTGTCAAGTAGGAGATAAAGGTACCACATTAAAGTGGGGAGGCAATTTTTGACTGATTTATGAGGCCATTAAAGAACTCCAGGAATCGCTGAGGAATGCAGAAGAAAAACAACAAAAAGGGACGCTGGAAAATGCTGAGAGATGAGGAGTGCGTCAGCTCCCCCTGGTGGCCAGAAGTTTGCCTCTGTTCGTCCATATGTCGTATGTTCGTCTATATATGTCATATGTTGAACTGCAGGGATTGTCTGCAAGTATGTGTACTGTAATCCACTCTGAGTCCCCTTCAGGGTGAGAAGAGCGGAATATAAATAAAGTAACTTAAATAATTAATAAATAAAATAAATTACCACCCAGTTCAACCCCATTCTGCCTTGCAGAAAATGCAATCAAAGCCATTCTGACAGATGGCAATCCAACCCGTGCATACAAATCTCCAGAGAATGAGACTCCACTGAACTCCAAGACAATGTATTCCACTGTCAAGGAACTCTTACAAATCAGGACATTCTTCCTAATATTCAGGTGGAATCTCTTTTCCTGAAGTTTGAACCCATTGCTTCATGTTAGAACGAAATATAACACTATGTGTAATGCAAATGAAGTCCAGATCACAAGCTTCAATCATTGTATCTATCTCTACCCTGTCTCCAAAGCCCATTGAAGCATCTCCTCCCCCATCCCCATCCATCTTCTCAGCTCCTTTTGACAGCTTAGTTCAGCAAACTAAAAACCATAAGCTCAGAATATCTTCAGCTATGCCACAGCAGAATGCATGGATGGATTTTTCCTTGCCTTCATCCGTGTGCATGTGTATTTGCACACACGTATTTGCACACTCACAATGCTCCCCTTGATTGATCCCCAAATCCTTTCACGGGATTTAGGGATCATTCCCCAATGGAAAGATGAACAGCAAGTATAAAAAGCAATTACCATATCCCAGGAGCAGAAAGCATGTTTGCAGAGAGTGTGCTTCAGAATGTACGTGCATTCTTGCAATGGTTGAAGGTCTGGAATGACCTGAAATTCTCCTTTCGTTCTTAGACCTGAAATGGTTGCAGGACGGGCAGCTTCTCTCTGTGTCTTGATGGCTCACAACTTTCTGGTAAACTGCAGAACCCTCATTCAACAGTGTCTTCAAATGAAGCATGGGGCATCACAAAGGGGAGGGGATGGAAAAGGCAGGAAGGTTCAGAGTGCCATCTAGAGAGCAAAAATAGAAAACCTAGTATAGTCAGTAGACATGTGCGTTCAAGGAAAACCTTGTCTTGTTTCGTGACCCAGCTTTCATTGGGAGCCCCGATCCGGGTTTTTTTTTTGGTTTGTTTTTGTTTTTTTGGTAAGCCTCCCAAAATTATTATTTTATTTATTTTATTATTTTATTTTTTGCATGTCAGGAGCGACTTGAGAAACTGCAAGTCACTTCTGAGTGAGAGAATTGGTTGTCTGCAAGGATGTTGCCCAGGGGACGCCTGGATGTTTTGATGTTTTTACCATCCTTGTGGGAGGCTTCTCTCATGTCCTCGCTCCAAAATTGGGAGGGTTGTTTTCAGTTCTTTCGTTTGTGTGCCCAAAAAACAAACCATTATTGGGGGAAATTTCCCACCTACCGGCTCCTTTTCTCAGTGTGTGTTCTTCTTACCTGGCACCTGCTGTTTCTACACTTAGAGTAAAAGGCGCTTGGCTGTAGGCAATAGGAGGCATGTGTGCTTTCTGGGCCTGTCTGCACACCCCGAAATGCACGCACTCTCATTAGAGTGTGTGTGTATTGGGGTATGCAGGGAGTCCTGGAAAGTATGCATTCCTCCCAATTCCTTGCAGCCAAGTGCCTCTTACTCCAGGCCTGGAATCATGGGAGTTTATGTTTTATATGATCTTTAGTAGTCCCTGCCAAAGAGTGATGGTGCCTCATCAAATTTCAACTCCTTTGATTCCATAATATTGAATCATGACAGGCCTGCCTGCATGCCATGCTACACACACCCCACCATACTTCTCCAAGAGTACATGTGTGGCAGCGCATGGAGGCAGGTCCAGAGCACGCCTGCAGCCAAGCTCTGTGCTTGCTTGCATGCATTCCCCATCACACATGCACTCTCTTTCCAAGGCAAGGAGGCAAGTTCGGAAGCAAGCTTTCATATCGAGCAGATTTTCGTGTGGGGAGGGGGATTCCCATTTAATGCTTCTGAAGAAATAGAATACATGGGAGGAAAAACAGTAGAAATGGTAGGAATGAAGTTTGCGTACATGACTAATAATAAGCCCTTCTCATTTGCTGGGGATAGAGGCACAGAACCTCACATGAAAGTAAATAAAAGAAATTGCTGGGTTTTTTTTTACCTGAGTGGACACCTCTCCAGGGGTTTCTAAATCTTCTAGCATGACTATGATTGACTTTCACTGGAAGCTGAACATAGAATTTCAATGGAGGACTTAGAGATATCTAGAAGGATATTCTCTAGAAAGATACTCCCGAGTGACCTAGGAAAGTTACCGCAAAGTCACACTAGGGGACCTACAGATTCCTAAAAAGAAATCTGTGAATAATCAAATCTTCAAATGTCAAAACTGCAAATGTGAAGGGATGACTGTAAAACAGAGGTGGGCAAATCCTCTGTAGGTCACAAAATATTAGAGGAAAACCACAGAGAGATGGGAAATAGCTAGAAGATCCACTTCTGCTTTTGAAAACAGGGATTTTTAAAAATGTTTATGTCACCTATTTAAAGTCTGAATTGCTGCTGCTCCAAGTTAGAATAGTGCTATCCAGGCATGTAGCCAGGGGGCTAAGAGGGCTTTAGGCCCCCCGAAATTCTCAGGGTGGTCGCGAAAAGGCCTTACTGGTACATTATTTAAACTGTTATGCTTATTCATATCATGATCTGATCACCAGGCTCATTATATCCCACATTAGTGGGGTTATTGGGATAACAATACAAAACGTTTGCTAGGGTAGACCCTCTTCCACCCAGTCTCAGCCCACCCCCGAAACAAACCCAGCCCCCCGAAACAAAATCCTGGCTACGGCCCTGGTGCTATCAGATTTTTAAAAACTAGACAAAACTTGTGCAATCATTGTGTAGCCAAGGCAATGAGTACAGGTGTTAATAATAATAATAATAATACTATATGTATATGCCACTTTTCTCCCACAAAGGGACCCAAAGTGACTTCTAATATTTTAAAATACAATACAAAAATCAACAACATCAAAGGGACAAATATAAAACCTTATAAGCAATCAATAAAACATAAATAAGCATTTCAAACAATAGTTCTTTCAACTCATACAATCAAAAATCTGGAAAAAGCCCCAATACACCATCAGTCCAACTGATATCAACAATCACCTGTGGTTCTTTTGCACTAAAACCAACAAAAAATAAAACAAGAGTGACAATCCAATGCTCTTTTATTTCTCTCTGCACAGAAGAAGTATGCTAGATGATATTTTCAAAAACTCACACAAAAAGTCAGCATGACAACAGCTAGACATTTATACATTTTCTTACAAAATCAATAGAACAGCCATTGCTACTTGTATCTACAATCACATTATAGCATTGTTAAAAACTCATACATTTTTCCACAGGCATATTTGAGTTAATAATCCATAATAATCAGGGGGGACATTACCATGCTAAAATCTCTTCCCTGGGTGTCATTTTTGGAATTGAAATGAGCTATATTGGTGAAATTTGGCTTCCTTATTGGATGCATGGTCATTATTTGTTTCTCTATTCCAGGCCTGGGCAAACTTTGGCCCTCCAGGTGTTTTGGACTCCAACTCCCATGATTCCTAACAGCCTACTGGCTGTTAGGAATCGTGGGAGTTGGAGTCCAAAACACCTAGAAGGCCGAAGTTTGGGAAGGCCTGCTCTATTCTTATCTGAGTCCCCTTGGGGAGATAGGGTGGGTTATAAGTAAAGATTATGATGACGATGACGACGACGATGATGATGATGATTATTATCATTATCATTATTAACTCCTGCCTAGTACTGACTTGACTCCTGGCATCTGTTTATTTATACCTTCCCTTGCTTGTTAAAGAAGACACAATCCAGAACAAAAACAATCATCCAAACATACTACTAGAGCAGTGGTTCCCAAAAGACACCTTATTTCCTTTCTTATGCAGTCCCAATTTCTCTAACCCATCCATTACCAATGTTCTAGGTCCTCTGAGGATCTTAAATCATGAGCAGGCTCATAGAGGAAGATGCAATCTTTTTAATAGTCTGATACTGTGTTTTGGAGGGCTGTCCCTCCCCATCAGATGCCCTACTTTCATTTAAGAAAGAGTTCTTGCACAGCAGAGACACCGGGTTGCAGCACTGTGTCACCCAGAGCACAATAGTACATCGCAGAGTCCTCCAGCGTAGCTCTGGCAAAGGAAAGAACGCTTGAATTTCGATTTTTGGAGACCACCAAGGATACTTCCTTTAATATAGCACTCTTAACTTCTTCATTGTGAGCCGATACAATGTACCGAAGCCCTTGGTTGGGGAACTGCTGATACCAGAAGATTGTTTCAGCTGTTAATGCCGACGGGTGGCTGCAAGAAAGCTTCACTCCTTTTCCTTCCAATGCATCCATCAGAGGCACTTGGGTGATCCTCTCAGCTTTGTACAGAAGGATCTCTGGAAAACCAAAGAGGAATTTGGGGAGGGGGGGATCAGATTTTTAGTTGTTGAACACTCACAGATTAAAACTGAAAACCATCCCTTTCCGAACATCCCATCTCTTCTCCTTTTCAACCTTTTAATATCAGATATGGCAACAGATAGCAGGATACTGGGAAGTTATTGATGACCCTTATTACTAGAGAGATCACTGGTAGGTAAAACCCAAAAGGGACAGGGAATTACCAATGCTAGGCTCAAATTGAGCTTCTACTTGGAGGAGAATACTTGAAAGAAAGGGGACAGTCAAGTCCCATTGCTATCAGATGTTCTTCCCTAAAGAGAACGAAATCAGTGTGTACAAAGCTATCGTACTGTCTACTCTCCTCTATGGGTCTGAAACATGGGTCACCTATCGCCAACAGCTATGACTCCTCAAACGCTTTCATCAGTGCTGTCTTTGCACAATCCTAAATATACACTGGACCGACTATGTGACTAATGTTGCTGTCCTTGAGCAAGCAGGGATCACCAGCATTGAGGCCATGCTATTGAGAACACAGCTGCGCTGGGCAGGGCACATCTCTAGGATGGAGGACCACCGCCTCCCAAAGATACTACTCTATGGTGAACTCGCCACAGGTCAGTGCAAGAGAGGCGCCCCCAAAAAGAGATATAAGGACTTCCTGAAACAACATCTCAGGCTCGGCCAGATTGATCACCAACAATGGTCCACCCTGGCCTCACATCGGAAGGCATGGAGACGCACTATCCACAATGCTGCGGCCTCTTTCGAGAAGACATGCCGAATGGGTCTTGAAGAGAAACGACAATGCAGAAAGAACCGCAACTTGGAAACAACATCATCCAAGGAGACTTTCTGCTGTGCTTTCTGCAAACGAACTTGCCTATCTCAGATTGGCCTTTTTAGTCATCAACGCACTTGTAAAAAGCGTGGGATGAGTCCTTCCTAAGAATCTTTGTTCGTGAAGTAATGCTGAGATATTATGGTCTATAGGGCTGTGCGGAAGGGCCATCTAAGAGAGATGGACAGGACCACTTGGATGGATAGTTCCACACTGGAACTATCTTGTGGAACTATCTTTAAAGAAATATAGATTGTTAAGTGACAACTAGGAAAGGAGTCAAAGGGACAATAAATAAGAAATGCAACTGCAATGGCAACTGAGCAAATGCCTAAGGATATGCAGAAATTGGTTCTTCAAGGGGCGAGAGAACCAAGCTTAACGGGTTACAGGGCCATCAGCAATCCAGGCTCTGTATGAACTTGTGTTTGTTTCCTGAATTGTAAGAACAAAGCAGGGAGAAGGAGAGAAGCAATAAATAATAAACAAATAGTACGCCATACTCACCAGAAGTTAAAATTAACCATAGAAATGCTGACATGAAGATCATGGTGAAGAATCTGTATATCTGTGTCCAACTGAATCTAAGATTGGCCGGCTTATTTAAAAGATACTTGGCTGGAAAGCTCGGGTTTTCTCCTGTAGGCTGCTCACAAACTGCTGCTGTCGATCTGCAGAGTAAATGGTTCCGCCTTTTGACTTTGATTTCTACATTTGTGGGTTTCTTTTTCATCTATCTTAGTAGTAAAATGACTTCAGAAAAATCAGCCTCTGCCTGCAATTTTTTGTGGGTTGGCAGGAGGAGCTAAGCTGTAGAGTGGGCCATATAAATTGAACGTCAAATATTCTCACCAGATAAACATATGGAGAAGGAGGAGGAGTACTATTTTTATTTTGCATAAGTTTGTAATGAATGTTGACTCCTATAATTAGGAAATAATGGATAACATAAGATGTACGTTGGCTACTGATGATGGCCAATTGCAACACAGGTCTTCCATGTACATGAAGAATTGAATGAGATCTTGGGTTCTCTTTTTTTCCTTTTAGAAGTGATTTGTAGCTATAGACTTTCTTCTATACTGTTCTTTATAGTGTGGACTTTTTTCATGTCAGGAGCAACTTGAGAAACTGCAAGTTGCTTCTGGTGTGAGAGAATTGGCCGTCTATAAGGACATTGCCCAGGGGATGCCCGGATGTTTTGATGTTTTACCATCCTTGTAGAAAGTTTCTCTCATGTCCCTGCATGGGGAGCTGGATTTCATCCTCACTCTCCCCAGATTCGAACCTATGACCTGTCGGTCTTCAGTCCTGCCGGCACAGGGGTTTAACCAATTGCACTACCAAAGTTCCATAGTGTGGACTGTGTAATGGTAATTTGAATACTTGATTATTACAGTGGTTAATAATAATCATCATCAACTTTATTTATACCCCGCCACCATCTCCCTGAGGGGGACTTGGGGCGGCTAGCATAAGGCCATGCCCAAAGACACAATATAGCAAAATAAAAAATGCAAACAACAAAAAATTACATCACAATAAAATACATACAGTAGTAAAATAGAGTAAACAAAACAGAATAGCATAATATAAAATCAAACACAATGGGCGGGCCGAATGAGCAAGGCAAAATGATAAAACCCTGGATGAGGTAGGGATAGAAAAAGTGCATTTAAGAGGAGCCCAAAAGGAAGAAGAGTGGAGTTAGGCTTTCAGTTTAGGACGGGGGAAAGTGCATCATAAGGGCAACATATACATGTTGACATATACATATACACATCTCTCCCTCTCTAAACGTGTGTGTGCGCGCGTGTGCACGTGTGTGTGTGTATGTGTTTCATTATGCAAAAGGCTTGGGACCAGAGTGTTTTGGATTTCCGATTGTTTGGGGTTTTGGAATACCTGTAATTGCACACGCATACTTAATGAGTTATCTTGAAGATGAGAAGTCTCAACATGAAATTCATTCATAGTGTTTGATTTACAGCTTATGCACAGAGTCTGACGGTAGTTTTATGCAATATATGTAATAATATTGTGGATGAAAATAGCTTTTGTATATTGAACAACTGGAATGCAAAGATGTCACTTTCTCAGCCCCCAGTGTGAGCAATTTTGAACTTTGCAGAATTTCAGATTTCAGAATTGTGGCTAAGGGATGCTTAACCTCCATGTGTGCGTGTGTATTTGTGCATGTGGGTGCATGTGATGTGTATATGTACACATGCACGGGCACATGCGTGTTATATTCATATTCTAACTCCTTCTATTTCTTTTTCTAGACTTTTGTTGAACCAAACAGATGGGTCCACCTTGTGGCAGAATATGTGAATTGCACCCACTTGGAACAATTACACACATCCAAATTATTTGGAAAAATTTCAGCATGGCTTCCCTAGATCTGAATTAGAGGAAAGGGTTAAATCCAGAACTTGGGAAAATTATTTTATTGGACTACAGCTCCCAGAATACCCCAGCCAATGAAGCCATTGGACATGTTAATGAAGACAAAAGAGAGGTTTTCCAAAATTTTGGAAAGTTTTCCCAGCAACTGCATATGAGATATAGCAAATCACAGAGTCATTAAGCCATGACTGAAAATTAGCCATCTCAATAACCAAGTAAAGACTTTTCATGTTGAGTCCTTTCTCTACATTTTGGATGTTCCTTTTCTAAGTAGAAAATGCCAGTAAAATCTTTAATCTCCTCTTCTTTGAGATGTCTTGAGAACTCTGCAGGTTTTATATTTTTATTTGATGCGGAAAGTAAAAAAGAGCCATGCTAAGGGAAATATCACAAATAAGACCCCATCTACTCTCAGGACCAGACGAAGGTAATAAAAAGTAGTAAGCGAACATTATTTTGGCGCTCCCTGGCTCTCCAGCCCGGTGGAGATTGCGCATGGGCACATGCGTTGATCTTATTATGTGGTCAGCCAGCTAGTTTCGTGCATGTGCCCTACCCGGGGCCGAAAGAGAGGAGCGTTTTGGAAGCAGCCAGAGGCAGAGTGCCTCCGGCTGCAAAAAGATCCTCCTCCCCCACGCAACGACGCATGCGTGAAACTAGCTGACTGCCCGGAGCCGCTGGTTGCCCTGCAACGCGAAGCCGGGGGGAGGAGCTTTTTGCAGCTGGGGGCGCGTTTCGCCTCTGGCCGCCTCCATAGAGCTCCATGCACTGAACCTGGCGGCCACGGCCGGATACGCCACTGGCGACGTGGCGCCCGTAAGCGGCCACTTCCCTTTGCTTACTGTTAAATCCGCCTCTGTCTACACTGCCATATAATGCAGTGTAGACTCATATAATGCAGTCTACATTGACCATGGCCACATCTACACTACCATATAATGCAGTCTGAAACTTATTAGGTGGTCAGTGTAGACTCATATAATGCAATTCAATGCAGTTTAACTGCATTATATAGCAGTGTAGATGGGGCCTATGGCAAAGACAACTAGAAGGCATTTAACAACAACAAAAGACAGAGGCACCAGAAATACCTATGAGAATGACCAAGAAAGAAAGAAAGAAAGAAAGAAAGAAAGAAAGAAAGAAAGAAAGAAAGAAAGAAAGAAAGGGGGAGGGAGGGTCTAGACCTGTTTGTTATCAGGTCTAGACCAGTTGTAAAAAGCTTGTTATTTTGCAAAAGTTAGAAAGAGAGTATTGAGAAATGTGTTTTTGAAATCTTTCATGGCCAGAATCACTGGGTTGTTGCACGTTTCGGGAACATGGTCGTACAGTCCGGAAAACTCACAGCAATCCAGTATTGAGAATGTTTGCCCAGCCCTCAACTCAGCATTTGATGAGCTGCTTTTTGTATGAGAGCAAAGGCAAGTCTGCCTCACTGTGGGTCTCAGAGCACAGAAATACACAGCTCCATCCTGTAGAGAGGTGTTCTTGATCTTCAGAGGAACTGTTTTATTTTCGAAGAACAAAGTGGTCGAAAACTTGCCCTCTGAAAAATGATTCTCCTTTGAAGTGTACTTATCAGCCCGTATGACCATCTGGGGCTCTCTGCCCACATATTGACGATACCAGAAGAGATAAGGGTTTGAGTCGGTAGTAGTAAACTTGCAGTGGAGTACTGCAGTTTCTCCCTCGTGGAATTCTATTTCTGTTTGTTCTTGTGAGACAGAATCACTCTGAGAGATGCCTGAAAAACAATCATTTGAAAAGATTGTGATGCCTGGAAAACAATAATTTGAAAAGATTGTGGTCTGTACCTTTCTGTCATTCTTTCATTTTTACAATAATCACACTGCCATCTCTTGAGTTCTCTCTCATATATGCAACACAACTTTTAAACCATCCAAGTGGCTACAGAATGGAGAACTAGAAATGAGAAAATAAAACAAATTGTACAAATGATAACCAAAGACACAGCTCTACAAGTTCCTGCAATAAACACCAAAAGAAAAAAATTATAAGGGAACATACAAAGACATCGAGACCATCCATACTGCAGAATTATAGCAATTTGATACCACTTTAACTGCCATTGCTCCATCCTATGAAAAACTGGGGTTATCGTTTGCTGTGAACATCAAACTGCTATAATTCTGTAGTGTGGATTCCAACTTTTCTACAAAGGGCTAGCTAACTTGTCATAATTCCTCTACTAAAAATTCTTCTTAAACATCTACTTATTATAGTCCTACTAACCTTCAAATCCCATTATTGATCATTCACTGCAATATTCTGTAATCGCAAACCTTTGGGAAAAGTACTGAATGAACCCTCTCTAATCCCCTCTACATAAATGTCTACATATTATATTCTTACTTATCTTCAAATCCACTTATTGGTCATTCATGCCAATAATCAATAATTGTCCCTCTTTGTTAAAACTACCTAATGGTCCCTCTCTAATCACCTCTGGGTTTTTGAGGAAGAGGCAATACCCTCTGGCACCACTGTGTGACTCAGGGCACAGTAATATACGGCTTCATCGGCTGGAGACACCTTCCAGATCTTCAGGGTCACAGAATTCCCTTCAGAGTTGAAAGTCCCAGAGTATTTGCCAGCTGTTTCCAGAGGGAGATATTTGTGTTGTGTCAGGATATGGCCCGGAGAATGATTTGGAAATTGATGGTACCAGAAAAGGTAAGGGGTACTCCAGGTTGTGTTGAAGTCACAGTGTAAAAGGGCATCTTGACCTTCTATGATCACCTCAGAAAGTGATTGGGATACAGAGTCCCCCTGAGCAACTCCTAAAAAAGAGGGATTTAGACGAATTAGTCTACATGAAGGAGTATCATGTTCAAACCTCTAAGGTGCATCTACACCATAGAATTAATGCAGATTAAGCACACTTTAATGAAATCCTGGGAGTTGGAGTAGGAGTTGGAGTTTAGTGAGGCACCATGGTGCACTCTTTGGCAGAGAAGGCTAAACATCTTGGAGACACCAGAAAGTTCTCTGAATCCCATTTGATGTTATTGGGTTCCATCCAGAATAAACAACTGAAATTTGAGGACTCTTCTATGCTGAAGAAAGCTGAAGTTTAATTATTCTCTATTTTAACACCGGGATTTCTGTTGTAGAGATCAGTGCTCCAAAATAACTTGGGCCATAACTCCTGGAAGCTACAAGGGGTAACAGGATTTTGGGAAAATTTCAGTCTTGCTCCTACACTTTGAGTTTCTGCTTCTTCTCATAAAGGAACCAGTCTACTACCAGAAGGGCCAGTTTAACGTCAGCCCACTTTTGCTTTTGGATTCCACTGTCACAACGTTGTGATGGACAGAGACGCCCAACCATGAGATCACACTCCAGTTGCCTATGTTGTTGAGGATTCCTGTTGATCAACTCAATAAAAGACACTTACATATGCCAAAATGTCACTCAAAGAAATATTACCTGATTTCAGGACCAGAAAGAGCATCCCAAGAACAGCCAAGAAGTAGCTTTCTTGTGAAAGCGAAAACATCTTGGTCTTCAGAAGAGGCACAAAATGACGCTAGTCCCCCTCTGTTTCTTGTGTTTGAAGAGATCTCAGCTGGTGAGGGTAGACTTTGTCTGTGGCCAGCCCCATCTGCTTCCTGCCCTTTCATGATGCTCTTTCATTGCCTTGACTCAAAGAGGCTGTGGTTTTGAATGAAGTGCCATTATTTGAAAAAGTGGAAGTCAACACATGGAGAAAAGATTGAAGATCTAGATCACCCTCTAGTGCTCAAAGATGAAAAAAAACAAGAGAAGTCTCCAGTGGGAAGGAGAAGAGGGCTGCCTTGGAAGTTGAACACAGCTTGGTTGAACACAGTCACAAGTATCTTACTCTTAAAGTGATAATTGTCGATGTTGTTCACTGCCATCAAGTCAATTACAATTTGTAATATAATAATAATAACTTTATTACTATTATTGTTACCTTAGGAGTGTGAGACCTTCATGTTACCCAATACTCAACAGCTCTGCTTAGATTTACAGACTCGAGGTAGCCATGGCTTCCTTGGTTGAATCTATCCATCTGGAATAGGATCCTTCTGTTTTTCTACTGCCTTCCATCTCACCAAGCGTTATTGTCTTGCTGTGTTTAAAATAATTCTATAAAAATTATTTATTTAAATAAGTAATTTTATTTTGTTTAAATAAATAATGTTATTTATTATTTTATAAATAATATAATATAATATAATGATATAATATGATATAATATGTGATATTACATTATAATTTAATATAATATAATGTATTATAATGTCAATATATTGTATTATGTTATAGTATAATAATTGTAATGTAATACTACTACTAATAATAGTATGATTACGGTATGGGGCGTTGTATATGCATTTGGTATTGGTGTTGTTGTAATGTAACACATTATAATACTGCCAATGATAATGTGATATAATAATTATATCGTGATATTATAATTTGTATATTTGTATTACATGCAATATTGCTAACAATGTTGCGATATGTTGTAGTGCAATATGATATGTAGTACTGATGTTGTGCTATGACAGTAATATTATTTGTTGTTTTTTCAGTTTGCTGTAAGCCACTCCAGCAATATTGTTATATGTACATTGTAAGCCACTCTGGAAGTATTGTTGTTTGCTGTAAGCCGCTTTGAGTCCCCTTCGGGGTTGAGAAGGGTGGCATATAAAAATAGTAAATAAATAAATAAATATTGTCCTTTCTAGACAGCCATATCTTGTCATGATATGGCAAAGGTATGAAAGCCTCAATTTAATTATCTTGGCACCTAGGGAGAGTTCAGCTGTGTTTTAGAGGGCTGACCCTCCTCAACAAGTGCCCCACTTTTTAAGAAAGAGTTCTTGCACAGCAGAGACACCAGGTTGCAGCACTGTGTCACTCAGAGCACAGTAGTACACCGCAGAGTCCTCCAGCGTAGCTCTGGTGAAGGAAAGAATGCTTGATTTTCTATCTTTGGAGACCACCAAGGAGACATTCTTTAGAATAACACTCTTCTCTTCTTTACTGTAAGCAGATATAATATACCGTAGCCCTTGGTTGGGGAACTGTTGATACCAGAAAATTGATTCAGCTGTTGATGCCGACGGGTGGCTACAAGAAAGTTTCACTCCTTTTCCTTCCAATGCATCCATCAGAGGCACTTGGGTGATCTTCTCAGCTTTGTAGAGAACGATCCCTGGAAAACCAAAGAGGAATGGGATGGGGAATCAGTTTTTCGACACCAGCGGATTAGTAAGACCTTGGATCATCATGTAATTAAAACTGAAGAGCAATCCATGCTAGAAGGCTTTCCAAACATTTCATCTCTGCTCCTTCCCAACCTCAATCTAATTGAGATCATGTGTAGCAAAAGACGACAGCAGGAAACTGGGAAAGGATTCATGACCCTTATTACCGGAGAGATTATTGGTGGGCAAACACCAAAATGGATAAGAATGTTCCATTTCAATGCTTGCCTCAGATTTAACTTCTTCTTTGAGCAGAATGCTTGAAAGAAGCGGGACAGTCAAGTCCCGTGGATTTCAGATGTTCTGCCTTAAGTAGAACTAAACCTGACCAACCCATGGTATTTAAAAGCAAGATCTGAGACTCCACTTGAGCTGATTTTTTTAAGCCATTGCACAGTATCTTTTGGAACTTGGTCAGTGTTAAGAGTATATGCACAGGTTGCACTGGACATCTCATGAGAATACATTATATACTCTGGTTTCTCTTCATATCGAGAAGACATGATGAGACAATTATACTTGATAATGTAGAAAGCAGTCAAAGGGGGAAAGACCACATTCAGGTGGGTAGACTCAGTGAGGGGAGCCAAAACCTACATTTCTAAGACCTGTGTGGGGACTGTTGATAAGAAGTTGCCTTGGAGGTTCACTCATTCATGGGGTCACTGTTCATTGAAATCCAGTTGATGGCCATTATCAACAACAACCTAGATGAGATCTCCAACCAACCATAGAATTGGTACTCATCCATCAATCTCTGCTATATTTTGTTCCAGGAAGAAATCGTCTAGTAGAGAGTTGGACAGCACCACCTGGTCCATGTAGTCTAACACTGTTATGGAACAATTTTTGAAGGAATGTAGAATGTTAAGCTAAAACAAGGAAAGGAGTCACAGAGATAATAAATAGGAAATACAATTGCAATAGCAAATGAGCAAATGCCTAAGGAAATGCAGAAATTGGTTCTTTAAAAGGTGAGAGAGCCAAGCTTAAAGGGTTACAGGGCCATCAGCAATCCAGGTTCTTGGGAAGTATGATCTTGGGTCTGTTTCCTAGGCCTGACCAAGAATTGTAAGAACAAAGCAGCGAGAAGGGGAGAAGCAATGAATAATAGTAATACTCACGAGAAATTATTATTAATGATATATATGCTGATGAGAAGATCATGGTGAAGAATCTGTATCTCTATATCCAAATGAATCAAAGATAGGCAGGGTTATTTAAAACATACTTGGCTGGAGGGCTTGCAAAATGCTGCTGTCATTCAGCAGCGTAGACGGTTCTGCCTTTTGACTTTGTGCATCTGTGGGTTGTTGGGTTTTTTTTTTCATCTGTCTTGGTAATAAAATGACTTCAGAAGAATCAGCCTCTGCTAGCAATATTGGTCAGCCCATTTTGTGGGTTGGCAGGAGGAGCTAAACCACAGTAGAGGAGCCCAAATAAATCTAATGTTGTCCAATATTTTTTCCAGATAAGCATATGGAGGAGAAAGAGGAGGAGGAAGAGATTGATTCTGCACATTTCTATATTCAGTGTTGCCTGTCTTTAGAAAATAATGGATAACATAAGCTGCATGTTGGTAACTGATGAAGGTGAACCCGTCGAAGACGGAGATCTTGTGGCCTGGTCGCCCTGGGCTGGATGAGTGCCGGTTGCCTACCCTGGATGGCGAGCAACTTAGCCCGTCATCCCTTGTTAAGAGCCTGAGAGTCCACCTGGGTCTCCATGGACAGCAGGGTATCATTTTTCCATCTCCGACAGGCTAGGCGACTGGCACCCTACCTGTCCAGGGATGATCTGGCCACGGTGATCCAAGCGATGGTCATCTCGAGACTGGACTACTGTAACGCCCTCTACGTGGGCCTTCCTTTGTCGACAATCCGGAAACTCAAGTTAGTGCAGAATGCCACTGCTCGCTTACTGGTGGGAGCACCGGTGAGAGAGCACATCACTCCCATCCTGCGGCAACTGCACTGGCTTCCTATCGAGTACCGAATTGCCTTCAAGGTGTTGGTTTTGACCTTTAAGGCCCTATACGGTCTAGGGCCTGTGTACCTGAGGGACCGCCTTACCCCATACGTTCCACCGAGATCACTGCGCTCTGAGGAGCAAAATTTGCTAGACATTCCATCAATCCGCTCCTGCCACCTGTCCACAACTAGGCAACGTGCCTTTTCGGTTGCGGCCCCTATGCTGTGGAATTCCCTTCCACCCGATACCCGCGCGATCCGAGAGCTTCTCCCTTTTCGGAGAGCGTGCAAGACTGCCCTTTTCACAATCGCGTTTGGATAATCCAAAATGTATTGTATGACCTTGTCTCTGAGCTTTTAAGAATTTGTAACCCTTGTGGTTTTTTAACATTGCTGTATTTCGATGTTTTTACTGAATGTTGCTGTGATCCGCCCCGAGCCTGCTGGGAGGAGCGGAATATAAAACTGAATAAATAAATAAATAAATAAGACAAAATGCACGTGTCATCCATTTAAATAAAGAGTCGAACGAGACCTCGGGTGATCTTTCTTCCATCTACAAATGATTTATGTCCATAGAACTTCTCCTCTACTGCTCTTGTAGACTGTATAGTGTTAATTTGAATAATTGTTTTAGTGGTTTGTTATATTCTATACCTGTGTGTGTTTGTGTGTGCGTGTCTGGAGTATCCATTATCCAAAAAGCAAGGAACCAGAAGTGGTTTGGAATTCAGATTGTTTGGGGTTCTGGAATACCTGTACTTGCACATCTATACATACAGAGATAACTCCCAGAACGGTTCCATCAGCATTGCCTCCGAAAAATGGTGCAAATCTCTTAGGAAGACAGGCAGACAAATGTCAGTGTGCTGGAAGAAGCAAGGACCACCAGCATTGAAGAGATGCTCCTATGCCATCAACTCTGCTGGACTGGCCATGTTGTTCAAATGCCCAATCACCATCTCCCAAAGCAGTTACTCTACTCCCAACTCAAGAACTAAAAACAGAATATTGGTGGACAGGAAAAGAGATTTAAAGTTGGGCTTAAAGCTAACCTTTAAAACTGTGACATAGACGATGAGAAATGGGAAGCCCTGGCCCTTGAGCAGTCTAACTGGAGGTCAGCTGTTACCAACAGTGCTGTGAATTTCGAAGAGGCACGAATGGAGGGTGAAAGGGAGAAATGTGCCAAGAGGAAGACGCATCAAGCCAACCCTGACCAGGACCACTTTCCACCTGGAAACCGATGCTCTCACTGTGGAAGAACATGCAAGTCAAAAATAGGGCTCCACAACCACTTACGTACCCACTGCCAAGACACCGCAGTGGGAAGGGAAGGCCATCATACTTAGACAAGGAGAGATTGCCCAAGTTAGCAAGTAAGTATTTTTGTGTAAACTATGTGAATAGAAAATAAAGGTGTCACTCTCGAAGTCCCCAATGTGGACAATTTTGGACCGGAGTATTTAAGATTTTAGAAGTATGGATAAGGGATGCTCAACCTGTATATAGGTGTGTGGTGTGTACATGTGTGTGTGTGCATGTTTATAGTGCGTATATACACACATATGTACACACACACACATTTTATAGTCATATTCTCTAACCCTTTCTGATTTTTTTTTAAACTTTTCTTGAACCAAACAGATGGGTCCACCTTGTGGCAGAACTTGCACATTGTACCTATTTACATCAGTTGCACACATTCATATCATTTGGGACAAATTTCAGCTTAGCTTCCCCAGACCTGAGTTAGAACCAGAATGGAGAGAAAATGTGACATTGAGAATTTGAGGAAATTATTTTTTAGACTACAGCTTCCAGACTACCCCAGCCAGTACAGCCATTGGATATGCTTCCTGGGGATGTTGTTGTCCAAAATACCTTTCCTGTGTTTGGAGAATCCTGGGAAACTCACCTTCTCAGGATTCCATAGCACTGAGCCATGGCGGTTGAGATGGTGTCAAACTGCATGAAAGTAGATGCCCCGCAGGATAGGTTATCTATTGTGTTTTATGACTAACCTAAAAACAATTCGTTACAGTGCAGGTCACAGGGAGATAACCCCAAACATTTCCCCAATCTTTATCAAGGGTGTATATTCTCCAAATGTTATCATATTTCCCATTGTTACATATAGTTGTGAAATCTTGACAGTGAAAAATGCTGTTAGGGAGAAAGTCAACTCATGTATGATTCTGGAGAAGGGTTCTGCAGATATCACGGGCTTTTAGAAAGGTAAATAAATGGATTCTAGAGCAAACCATTCCCAAACTCTTTCTAAAAGCCAAGGCGACTAAAGTGGTCATATCATAATAAGAAATGTCTTACTATAAAAAAAATAATGCCTATAAAATGGAGGATACTAGGACATGTGGAAGACTGGTTTCAAGATAGATAGACTCAAGGAAATCTACAAGACTTGAGCTACAGCCTTATCACATGGGAGAAAATAAATGTCCTAGGAAGCTTCTGCCTCAGTTCACTCATGGAGCCGCACACCACCCATCAGACGACATAGGCTGACTTCCGGAAGGGCTCCATGGGTGAATTGGGGTGGCTGTGTGGTAGGACACTGCCACTGCCCACACAGAAGCCTTCCTGTGTTCCATAAGAAACAACGGGGTTACTGTGGGCATCAGCCGCAGAGCAATGCGTCCCCACATGTAATGGGGTGGTGTCAGCTGCCAGCCAGGGTGCTGGGATTGCTCCGCTGCTGCCCTGATTCACCAACAAGGCGGCGGAGCAATCCCAGCACCATGGCCAGCAACTGACACTATCCCATTACATGTGGGGAAGCATTACTCTGCGGCTGATGCTCACAGTATCCCCGTTTCTTATTCCATGTGATGAAGTCCTAAGGCTGTTTTGAAGATGGCACAACCTGGAGGTCTGTCATTCATGAGGTCTTCTTAAATTGAAAGCAACTTTATTTTAATGGAAAACAGTAAATTACATTTAATAATATAACTATAATCCAGACATCAATCAGTACTCACATTAACAAACTATCACTGAAGCAAATGTGGTCTTAACATTGGGGGGGGGGGGGGGAATAGATTGGGAAAGTTTTCCCAGCAACTGTATATGAGATATAGCAAATCATAGTCATTAAGCTATGACAGAAAATAAACACTCCAATAACCAAGTATGTTGAATCTTTTATCTATATTTCGCCAGTTAATCTTTAATCTCCTCTTCTTTGAGATTTCTTAATAACTCTGCAGGTTTTATATTTTTCTTTGGTGTTGGAAGTAAAGAAGGGAAATGTTCCATACAATGTCCCTATCTGCACTGATATATATATTTATTTATTTATTTATTTATTTTAAACTTTTGTACCTCGACCTTCTCACTGCCACAGAGGGACTCAGACTCTCTGTTTGAAACTATGCAGTTTGAAATTGTATTATGTAGTCGGTGTAGACTCATATGATGCAATATAATGCAGTTAAACTGCATTATATGAGTTTAAACTGTATTATAGGGCAGTATAGACGGGGTGTTTGGCAAAGCCAACTAGAAGGCAGTTAACAACAAGAATTGTTGGAAATGCCATGTGCATGAAGGGAGTTTCTTCCATATGTGGTGGTCCTGCCCAATCGCTACAAATTTTTGGAGAAATATACATAAGGAAATTCAAATCATAGTTAAAAAGAAATTTCCAATGAAACCCGAATACTACCTTTTAGGGTTAACTGATAAAGACCTGATATTTGACAAAAATGAGGACATATTGTTTACGTATATGTCTACAGCTGCACGAATAGTCTACGCTAGACACTGGAAAACAGATCAAACTCCTCAAACAGAACAATGGTTAGACAAATTTTATGGAAATAAAGGACATGGACAGATTAACTTTTTTATTAAGAAAAAATACTGGAAACCCAAGAAAACAAACAGACTGGAGTCTAATAGAAGAATACAAACAGAACTGAATAAACAGACTAAGATCTTAAAGACAAAGACAAGTTGAAATTAATAGATTAAGAAAATAACTAATCCACAAATAAGACGAATGGAAGTCAACATGTATATATATATTCTTTTCTCACTTTTCCTCCCCCCCTTTTTTTTCTGGCCATTTCCCCCTCTTACTTTCCCACTCACACCTTTGCCCTTCTTGTCTTTAATCCTGCCCCCTTCTTTTATGTTAATTCTATAAATTTACTTTCTCATTTTATATATCACAACCCTTACTTTAAGGATAAAAAGAATGAGCAGCACCAGAAATACCTATGAGAAAGGAAGGAAAGAAAGGAAAGGGAAAAGGGAAAGAAAAAGAAAAGCTTGTTATTTTGCAAACAAGCAAAAGTTAGAAACAGAGTTTGCCCAGCCCTCAACTCAGCATTTGATGAGCTGCTTTTTGTATGAGAGCAAAGGCAAGTCTGCCTCACTGTGGGTCTCAGAGCACAGAAATACACAGCTCCATCCTGGAGAGAGGTGTTCTTGATCTTCAGAGGAACTGTTTTATTTTCGAAGAACAAGGTGGTCGAAAAGTTTCCCTTTGAGAAATGATTCCCCTTGGAATCTTTATAAGCTTGTATGACCATATGGGGTTCTCTGCCCACATATTGGCGATACCAGAAGAGATAAGGGTTTGTGTCGATAGTAGTAAACTTGCAGTGGAGTACCGCCGTTTCTCCTTCCTGGAATTCTATTTCTGTTAGTTCTTGGGAGACAGAATCACTCTGAGAGACGCCTGGAAAACAATAATTTGAAAAGGTTGTCAACCTTTCTCTCTCTCGCTCTCTGGTCTGTGCGTTTCTGTCATTTTTTACTTTTTACAATAATCCCACTGCCATACCTTGGTTTTCTTTTAATATACACTGTATTTTACCCAACACAGTTTTAAAGCACCAAAACACCCATATAAATGAGAACTAGAAATGAGAAAATAGAATTAATTGTACAAAAGGTAACTAAAGGCACAGCTCTACATGTTCCTTAAGAATAAATAAATAAAAGTGAGTGAGACAATGAGATTATCTACACTGCAGAATTATAGCGATTTGATGCCACTTTAACGGCTCTATCCTACGGAATACTGGGATTTATAGTTTGTTGTAGCAACAGAGCTCTCTGACAGAGAAGGATAAGTAAGTATTTTACCTAACTACAAAACCAAGAATTTTATATTATTGAGTCTTGGTAGTTAATGTGACATGAAACCGCTATAATTCTGTAGTGTGGATACAGCCAATGGGTTTTGACTAAGGGTTATGGATGCGAACTTGTCATGTTTCCTCTATTAAAAATTCTACATAAATGTCTACATATTATATTCTTCAAATCCACTTATTGGTAATTCATGCCAATAATCAATAATTGCCCTTCTTTGTTAAAACTACCTAATGGTTCCTCTCTAATCTCCTCTGGGTTTTTGAGGAAGAGACAATACCCTCTGGCACCACTGTGTGACTCAAGGAGGCACAGTAATATACGGCTTCATCGGCTGGAGACACCTTCCAGATCTTCAGAGTCACAGAATTCCCTTTAGAGTTTAAAGTCCCAGAGTATTTTCCATCTGGTTCCAGAGGGAGATATTTGTGTTGTGTCAGGATATGGCCTGGAGAATGATTTGGAAATTGATGGTACCAGAAGAGGTAAGGGGCGCTCGAGGTTGTGTTGAAGTCACAATGTAAAAAGGCATCTTGACCTTCTGTGATGGACACCTGAGAAAGTGATTGGGATACAGAGTCCATCTGAGCAACCCCTAAAAAAAGAAGTTCAGATCAATTAGCCTATGTGCCCATTACATGAAGGAGCATCATGTGCAAACTTCCAAATATCCATCTACACTGTAGAATTAATGCAGTTTAAGTACATTTTAACTGCTTAATGCTATGAAATCCTAGGAGTTGGAGTTTGGTGAGGCACCAGTACTCTTTGGCAGAGAAGGCTAAAGACCTTGGAGACACCAGAAAGTTATCTGAACCCAGTTATTGGGTTTTATCTCTAGAACAAACATCTGAAATGTGAGGACTTTTCTGTGTTGAGGAAATGTGATGTTTAATTTTTCTATTTTTCTATTCTTCCACCCTCCTGAAATACTCTTTTGTCGCGGGATATCTGTTGTAGAGATTGGTTCTCCAAAAAAACTTGGGCAATGACTCCAGGAAGCTACAAGGGAAAAGAGAATTTTGGGAAAATTCCTAACCTGTTCCTACACTTGGAGTTTTGGCTTCTTCTCAATCCCTTGCCCATCCTACCAGAACAGTCTATTTAATGTCAAGCCATTCTGCTTTTGGATTCTACTTTCAGGACATTATGATGGATAGAGGTCACCATAAAGTCACACTCCAGTAGCCTATGTTGTTGAGCCTTCCTATTGATGACTCAAAAAGAGACATTTACATATGCCAAAATATCACTCAAAGGAATATTACCTGATTTCAGGATCAGAAGGAGCATCCCTAGAACAGCCAAGAAGTATCTTTCTTGTGAAGGTGAAAACATCTTGTTTTTCAGAAGAGACTCAAAATGAAGCTAGTCCTCCTCTGTTTCTTGTGTTTGAAGAGATCTCAGCTGGTGAGGGTAGACTTTGTCTGTGGTCGGCATCATCTGCTTCCTGCCTTTTCATGATGCTCTTTCATTGTCTTGACTCATTGCCTTGGCTGTGAGTTTTTTGAGTGAAGTGTCATTGTGTCAAAAAATGGAAGTCAACACATGGAGAAAAGATTGAAGGTCTAGATCACCCTCTAGTGCCCAAAGATAAAAAAAGAAGAGACACCTCAAATGGAAAGAAGAAGACAAGTGCCTTGGGAATTGGACATTGCTTGGCTGAACACAATCATAGGTCTCCAAAAGCATCTTGGGGGTTCTAGTTTTTCTAATCATACTGTTAAAGTGATTGCTGTTGTGCTGTTCACTGCCATCAAGTCTCCTTCAATTTATGGTGAGTTTAGGAGTGAGAGGCCTCCATGTCACTTAGTCCTCAACAGCCCTGCTTGGGTTTGCAGACTCAGGGTAGCCATGGTTTCCTTGATTGAGTCTATCCATCTGGAATGAGGTCTACCTGTTTTCCTAATGCTTTCCATCTTATAGAGCATTATTTTCCTTTCTAGACAATATTGTCCTTTCTTCTTCTTATTTATTTATTTATTTATTAGACTTATACACCACCACTCCCAGGGGCTTGGGGCGGTTTACAGCATAGTTATGCGAATACAAATAGTAGATAAAACACAGTAAAAGCACAATAATACTTTAAGGACCTCATCCCATGAGCGGAGGGGAAGTGCGGAAAGGTGGAGAGAACCATCTTAATCCTTTTCCACATTGATGTCAAGCCATCCCATATCCTTTCCCTGTTTCCCCCCATCTTTCCCATATTTTCTCCTGTTAACCAACTCCTCAAAACACATTCTGGCATTTCCATGTGCTTCAGAAACAGAGTTCCACGGAGTCCTAGAAGAAGCGCCCCTACGTCATGTGAAGGCCTTCGTGGGACTTCTTTCGTTTATAAGTAAAATGAATAACGTAGTCACCCAATCACATACAAAGTACTTTTCTACGGTAATCCTCTGTATTCTGAGCTATCACAAGGCCATGTGTAGTCCCACCCATACTGCTTCCCCCCTCTCTCTCATTCTCTCTCTCTCTATCTATCTATCTATATATATATATATACACACACACCGGAAAAATATAGTTACAGATAAGTGGTGCTATATTGAAATTGCACAATGCCTGAAGAACAAATTATTATTTTTAATTACCATAAAAGTTTCATGCAAGAGGATTACTGGTGAGAAAAGGAGCTAATGTTGAGAACACCCACAGAAACGGAGGTAATGGGAAGAATCCTGTATCTGATTAGGTCCCTAGTGAGTTTCATGGCGAAGTGGCCTTGGTCATCAATCTTGTGGACTCAGCATTGTGGTTTCTTTGATTAAGTCTATCTATTTAGAATGGAGTATTCTTCTTTTCCTATAGTCTCCTGCCTTCACTGTCTTTTCGAATGTGTTATGCATCTTCACTATATTTTATTTATTTATTTCTTCATTTACTGTATTTATATCCTGCCCTTCTCACCCTGAAGGGGACTCAGAGTGGCCTTACAATACAAAACAAAAAATAATAGAAATAAATACATAGATTAAAAGCATAATATTAAAAAGGCAATGTAAACAGTAAAACCAATTATTAAAAACACACAATCCAAAACCATAATCAAGGCCTTTCCAGTCATGATTGCACATATTCCATCTTCTCTTATTGCACAGGATTTCTATCCAAAGGCATGGTTCCAGAGCCATGTCGTCAATTTCTTTCTAAAGGTCAGGAGGGGGTTGACCTGAATTCACTGGAGAGGGGGTTCCATAGATGAGGGGCCACTACTGAGAATACCCTGTCTCTCATCCCCACCAACCACAGCTGCAAAGGAGGTGGGGCTGAGAGCAGGACTTCCTCAGATGATCTTAATCTCTGAGATTTTGAAGGTATTACAGTCTCCGCTTAGTCATCTTGGCTTCCAGGAAGAGTTCAGGCTTTGTTTGCTCTCAGACCCGTTTATTTCTCTCTTTGGCAGCCCATGGTATGTGCAGAACTTTCCTCTAGCATCATAACAGTTGAAAAGATACAGTGGATCCTTGGGTATTTACTGGGGCTTGGTCCTAGGACCACAGTAGATAATATAACCCATAAATGCTCAAGTTCCATTATATACAATGGTGTAGGGAAAGCTTTTATATAAAATAGCAAAATCAATGGGTTTTGGGGATTTTTTTTAGTGGGGAATGATATATTTGATGTGCGGTTAGTTGAAACCATGGCCTCTTCCACACGGCTGTATAAAATCCACATTGCATTGGATTATATGGCAGTGTGGACTCAGATAACCCAGGTCAAAGCAGATATCGTGGATTATCTGCCTTGATATTCTGGGTTATATGGCTGCGTGGAATGGCCCCATGAATGCACAATCCATGAATTAAGGATGACTGTTGGTACTTGAGAAGAAAGGGGCGAGGGAACTTGGTAGGGAGACTGTTGCACTAAGTAGCAGAACAGAAATTAGAGGGAAATGTCTTCACAATTTCTTAAATTTGTTCAGACTCCCCTTCAGATCTACAGCGCTACTTTTTGTATGAGTACAGAAGCAGGAAATTCTCACTGTGGGACTCAGAGCACAATAATACACCGCTTCTTCTTGGAGAGAGACATCTTTAATTGTCAGAGGAACAGTCTTGTTTTCCATAAATAATAAAGTAGAATATTTTCCCTCTAAAAATCGATTTTCCTTGGTAATAGTTTGGTAAGCCTGAATAATCAGCTTGGGTGCTCTGCCCACATCTTGGCAATACCAGAAAAGGTTAGGACTGATCCCCAGAGCTGTGAAATTGCAATGCAATGTTGCCATCTGTCCCTCTTGGATTTCTTGCTGGCCGGGCCATTGGGATACTGCATCACTCTGGGAGAAACCTGCAAGCCAGAAATATGATAAGGTTATAAAGGTTTCTATTTATCTTTTTCACATTTGTCCCCCACTTCAATCGCATCATGCTGTTATTGTTTTTGTGTGTTGGAAGCAATGCATTCTAACATCACTGTGGGTCTCAGTGCACAGTAATATACAGCTTCATCTGCTGGAGACACCCCTCTAATCTTCAAATCCACAGTCTTCTTTTTCAGAGTCCCTGAGTATTTTCCAACTGGATCCGTACGAGAATACTTATGTATGGTCAGTATGTGCTCTAGGGGTTGGTTGGGAAATTGGCGATACCAAAAGAGGTCAGGGCTGCTCGATGTTGTATTGAAGCTGCAAGGGAAAAGGGCATCTTGTCCTTCTTTGACAGACATCTCACGACGTGGCTGCGTCACAGACTCACTTTGACCTGCCCCTGAAAAATGGGGGAAATCAGGCAAATTGTAAGTGCTTTGTCTGTATATCCTGCTCTCTTGTATTCCTAAAGATAATATCATTTGATATACAATCAACAGCATGCTATGTTTGCTGTCCAAGCACCTAAAGTGTCAGTTTGTGGAAATGGGAGAAGGAGGAAGGGGTGTTAGGTGTCCCCTGGTGAGATGCCAGCAGTTCTTTGGATCCCAACTGATGTAAATAGATTGGATCCAGTTCGGTTGTGCTAATACCTCATCCTTAGAACTCTTCTACTAGTAGGAGATGAAAATCACTCTTTTCCTTCCTTCTCCAATGTTCCCTGCCTTCAGAAAATCTTATTTGGGAGGTGAGGAGCCTCTCTAGAACATCATGGGATCGAACTAAAAGGTAACGGGGGAATTTGAGAAAGCACATGTCTTTAACCATCTATCACTGTTCTTCCATAAATACCAGGATCCTTTATGATGTAGAAGAGAAAAGTCTGGATCCAATTTAACCTTCACCCCTCCAAAGCTGGTGCCTCTTTGGTGGATGAAAGGGAGCAACCAACCATGAAGTACCATACTAATTTTAGCCCAGCTGTTGAATGCAAATAAATGAATGATCTGGTAACACCCAATGGAAATATTACCTGGTTCCAAGAGTAGAAGGAATGCACAGAGAACAGCTAAGTAGTGATGCATTTCAGGAAGGGAATGCATGTCTTTGATTGTTGGTTTTCTGAAGCTGGTTCTCAGCATGAAGCTCTCTCTTTTCAATGATCTCAGATGGCATGAAGAAAATGCTCTCTGTGGCCCACTTCTTCTGCTCCCTCCCTTTTGAGATGCTCTTGCATTGCCTTGACTCCCCCAAGTTGTGGTTTTTGAATGAAGTCAACACAAAAAGGAAAGAGTGATGGTCTAAGTCACCCTCTAGTGGTCAGAAAAGTGTAAAACAAGATAGCTATGTTTAAATATTTGAAAAGAATGTCATATCTCAGATCAAGCAGGATTGTTTTCTGCAGATCCAGTGACTAAGAGTGCATCTTCATTGCCTGGAAATGGCGATTTTTGGGAACTCCAGATCAGCATCACTGGAGGCTAAACTGGATGGCAGCTGCATTAACCACTTCTGGAGCTGGGATCACTTCAGTTCTGCTTAGACCGAAAGAGTGAAGGACTAAATCTTGCCTTGCCCTAAGTGTTTGCAATGTTTGTCAGAAATATTGAAAATTAACTAGGTATTTTTAATTGCAAAAATGTGAGTCAAGCAATGAAAGGGTTAAATGGATGCAATGACTCAGCAAAAGGTGTAGTTTTATATAAGCAGGTGGGCCTGAGGCTTAGTAGCCTCAGTCTGTGAGAGGTCTGTGGAAGTGTGTTAATAGGTCTCAGTATGAGTTCGCCTCAGTGTTAGTTCGCCTCAGTGTGAGAGAGGTGCCAGTCTGAGAGAGCCCTCAGTGTGAGAAGGCCTCAGTGAAAGAAAGGTCTCCGTGTTAGTAGATCTCAGTGTGTGAAGGCCTGGTGTGAGAAGCTTTGGTGAGAGGAAGCTCCTGTGTGTAAAAAGGCTACTGTGTGAAGCTCCTGTGTAACTGTGGTGTGAGAAGAGGCTCTGTGAGAGTGAAGCTGTTTATCTGCATGAGAAAGAAGCCCAGAGTGGAAGCAATGAAGGAAGTGTAAAGAACTTTGTTTGTGTTATGGAAACCTTATAAATAGTGCAACCATATTATTTTACTATAAAGAAAGGCCTCCTATGGAAGAGACAACATTGGTCTGTGTGTTTTTGTTCTTTTTATCACTTTGGGCTACCGGTGCTGGGTCATGCTGCTTCTAATAAGTTACTCTGCTGTACATTTATGAGGAGGGTCTTTTGTCAATAAGCCCATTTGCACAACAGTGTCCACGGGGAATGAAAATGGTGATAGACATGCCATGAATGACTTTTCAATTACTTTAAAGCATAGGTTCTTTTTACTGCAATTTCCAGTGTGAGAGGGTACGTAGATCAGATTACAGAAAACATTTAGATAAGAATGACATTAGACATTCTATGCAACTACATTGGATTTACAATTACAGCGCTAAAAACAAACAAAGGGGAATTATATTTTCACTCAACATTCACACCACATGTACATGCATCCATCATTGTGCATCCAAATATTATTACCACATCCTTTTCTCCCTCCTTGGAGAAGCACCTGTTAGGCCAGATCCTGATTTCCTGCAGCTTTTCCAATGCACAGTTCCAAAACTTTGATAACGCCATAACTTCAAAGCGCCAAAATGCATCCTTTCCCTAAACACAGTGCCAAGGACCAGATCTCTGTTTTCCATACAGCAGAACGTGACTCCCTGCACAAAATCTAAGACTCCAAGGCACACTTCTTCCTCTTCCCTTGAGAAAGAAGGCCAAAGTGACCAGACTGCTCCCGTGCAAATCTGCCACTATCCATAGGTACACTATCTCTCTCCTTCCCATGGAGCAGAGCAAAGCGGGTGGAACAGACTCCTCAGTACTGCCACACTTGAGCATTATTAGACTGAGTCTTTTATAGGAATACTCTGCTGATGTCGTCCCAAAGTTGTAAACGAATGATAGACATCTTCCATCCTGGCTCCATCTCAGTTTCCTGGCCAGATGTTGATCTTTCTCATTGGTGTTGGCAAACACAAGGCTTGTGTTGACTTCCTTCTTAACACTGTAAACATTTATCTTATCACTGTCCTGTTCTTATCAGAGTTTACTTTTCAGTTCTTTTTAGCAGGTTCTAATCACAGTTCACCAAGCAGGTAGTTAGTCATTGCAGGCTTTAATATTATACTGATGCTTCCAAAAATATTAACTCCAGCCACACATCCTTCCATTCTTCCATTCATTCCTACACATCATAGTAAATTCATATTTATCAAATCTGCAATGATATTTTCATTGCAGACACTACTCAGCACCTGGAGTGATGAGCAGGGCTGATACTGCAGCTTCACCTATCCACATCTGATAAAACATGTCCTCTCTAGAAATTTTAAAGGTCCTCCAGGCAGTTCTATAGAGTTGCTTTGGAAGTCTGTTTTACCTTGGCTTAACAACTGGATATAGACCCTAAAATGTAATAAAATTAAATGTGAAAAATTTGATACAAACCCTTCTGATATTTAGGTACACTGCAATATTTGTCTCCAAAATTTGGAATCCATTTCACTTTTAAACGGGGTTTCCAAATGTTCCTTTTAATAAGCAACATCCCCTATTCATTGGCTGGGAAACTTTTCCCTTATACCTGTCCGAATGTATCTCCTGCTACAAACCATCACATAGCTTAAGATCTTCAGGAGAGGCCCTGCTCTCGATCCCATCACTGTCACAAATGCGGTCGGTGGGGACGAGAGACAAGGCCTTCTCAGCCATGGCCCCCCATCTGTGGAACTCCCTCCCTAAGGGCATCAGGTTGGCCACCTCCCTCCTGTCCTTTAGGAAACAACTAAAGACCTGGCTGTGGGCCCAGGCATTCGACTAAAGGTATTGATTAGTGGATAATGGCAGTTGGACTTGAATTTTATGATGTGACGATACGAGATCTATTTGGCTGGACTCTGGTTTAGCGGCATGATAATTTGAATGTTAAGGAATTTTATTGATGATTTTATAATGTATTTAACTGTGCCAATTGTTTTAATTGAATGTATATGTGGATTGCATCATGGATGTATATGTGAAGCCACCCTGAGTGGGAGAAGGGTGGGGTAGAAATGAAGATAATAAATAAATAAATAAATAAATAAATAAATAAATAAATAAATAAATATAGTGTTGACTGGTGATCCTTATTACAAAGAATGTTGCCTATTTGAAGATTAGAAAGCCCCTTCCTTCTATATCAGGCTTAAGCGACTGAAGGGGAAAAGGAGAGGGCCTGAGGAATTGTGGGAGTTGAAGTCTAAAACACCAGGAGGGTCAAAGTTTGCCCATGCATCTTCTATATAGACTGATAACATGTCCCCTCTCCCAATCCCATATTTTGGGCTGTTTTTGGTAGCTCCCAACAGGCCAACTTTGACATGGTGACCCTATGAATGACCCAAGTCCCACTATCCTCAGCAGCCCTCTTCAACCCTTGCAGATGCAGGGCTGTGGCTTCCTTGACTGATTCCCTCCATCAGGAATGCAATCTTAATCTTTTCTACCTTACCGAACATTCATTGCCTTTTCTAATGGGTCCTGTGCTTTCATAAAGACTCAGTTTAGTCATCTTGACTTCTAGATCAGGCTTGATTTGTTCTAGGACCCATTTATTTGTTATTTTAGCAGTCCGGGTATCCACAGAACTCTTCTTCATTACCACGTCTCAAAGGAGCTGATTGTCTTCCTATCAACTTTCTTCATTTTCCATACATAGAAAAGGGCATTTTGGGGTGTATATACCCCTTATAAAGAATCATATAATTTATAAATATGGACAAAGGTTGATATTCAGAGAACATTCAGAGAATATTCAGAGACTCACTTAACAGAAATGTTATTTTATTTATTTATTTACAGCATTTTTACCCCACCCTTCTCAACCCCCAAGGGGGGACAGGACTCAGAGCGGCTGACAAAGGCAGCAATTCAATGCCACAATCAATACAATATAAAACCATAAATACATACAGAATTAAAACAATAGCAATTAATTAAAAACAAATGATCAACAATCAATTAAAACTAAAACAATACTCGGTCCACACCCAATTGATAAAACAATAAAGCCGTATCCTCATATCTGCCATCTTGCCAAACCATTCCAGTCAAAAGATGCATTATGTTATTGTGCAAAGACCTGGTCCCAAAACCAAGATTTTAATTTCTTCCTGAACGCCAGGAGGGGTGGGGTCGATCGTATTTCACTTGGAAGTGCGTTCCACAGGCGGGGGAGCTACAGCTGAGAAGGCCCTGTCTCTCGTCCCCACCAGCCGCATTTGAGATGTTGGCAGGAGCGAGAGCAGGGCCTCCCCAGATGATCTTAGGTTGCGGGGTGGGACATAGAGGCAGATGCGTTTGGACATCAGTACTTTAATAGCAAACCTGTAAGCTCCTTCCTGAATATCCACTCTGCATGTTGTGAATTTTAAGTGTCCTTCATTATTGTTGTTGTTGTTTTGTTTGTTGTTTTGGAAACCTAACAACAATTATTTGCAAATAAAAAGAGTGCATTTTCAGAGAGCTGCTCCATATTCTTTCTTGATGTGAGACAAGAAGGGACCAGTTATTCTACAGCTAAGCAACCAGGATGTAGCACTGTGTCGCTGAGAGCACAGTAATACACCGCAGAATCCTCCAAGGTAACTTTGGTGAAGGCAAATCTATTGGATTTTCGGTCACTGGAAATATGCACGGATCCATCTAATGTTGGACTCTTCGCATTTCCGCTGTATCCGGATGCTATATATTGAGGACCCTGATTGGGGAACTGTCGGTACCAAAAGATGGTTTCGGTTGTAGCAGAGGAATGACTGCAAGAGAGATCCAGTGGTTTTCCATCTAGTGCTGTCTTGAAGGGCTCTTGCACAATATCAGCTTTGCTCTGAAGGACCCCTGGGAAATCCAGCAAAAGAAAATATTTCGTGAATGAGTGCATTTCTAAAAATGGAGCCAAGGCATCTTCAAGCCAAGAGACTGCCCACTGTTGAATACACAAATATGAATTCAATTGATTGGTTCTAACCCATGTGGACCCGTTAACTCAGGCATGGGCAAACTTCGGCCCTCCAGGTGTTTTGGACTTCAACTCCCACAATTCCTAACAGCCTACCGGCTGTTAGGAATTGTGGGAGTTGAAGTCCAAAACACCTGGAGGGCCGAAGTTTGCCCGTGCCTGGGTTAAATCAAGTGCTATGTTATGAAACAAATCTAATGTAAACATAACTAATCAAACGAGTCTACTCTAAGTCAGATCTAGAATAGGATCCAGGCCACAGATGCTATCCAGGGACAAAAGTTGACAACCCTGGCAGCATTTGGGGAAAGAGGATCTCATTAAAAGCTGTCTTTTTCCTAAATAAAAGAACTGGATGGTCCACAATACATTAACAATAGGCCCATTGATGGGTCTTGGTTGCCAGCTACCTCACTTTGTTGTCCATGCTTTCTATCATAATCATGCAACACTGCCCAAAATACATGACAGTACCACCATGTAAATGAAGAAATGTCTCCTTGCAAGCCAGTCCCAATGAGTCTAATGCAACTTGTACATAGGTAAGTCTGCATACCATTGGGCTTTTTAATGTGTCTTTTGTGTAAGGTAGAGGGCTTGCAAAACATCTCCTTAGGAATAGACCCTATGTTGAAGGATAAGGCTTGGAACTGGCTAGGTAACAGTTAATGAGCCATAGAGAAGCAGTGTTGAGTAGAACAATTCATTCATTAAATACCTTTCAAAATATATTTCTCTAACTATGATACTAGATTTCTGATTGGATGAATTAATGGACTGCAAAATGGTGGAGGGGTACATTAAGTAAACATATGTTTTGACTGCTAGACTATTTATTTTATTTATTTATTTACATCATTTATATTCTGCCCTTCTCACCCCGCAGGGGACTCAGGGCGGATCACAATGCACATGTACAGGCAAACATTCAATGCCATTGACATACAACATATATAGACAGACAAAGAGCTACACAATTGGTCAAGAGCTCACCCTGACCCAGGCAGGCCTCGAACTCAAGACCTTCTGGTCAGTAGAGATCTTATGCAGCTGACTCCCAGCCAGGTGCATCACATTCCCGGTGCTATTGGGCATTCATATTTGCAGGAATTAGGGGCATGCAACTTCCGCAAAAGTGAAACATTGTGAATGTTTAAAAGTGTTTTTTTTTAACCTGAGTAAACATTTCTCTGGAAATCTTTAGGTCCTCCAGGTAAACTATATGGTCAACTACTGGTATAAGTTGACAATATAAGCGCACCGGAGGACTTGGTGAAGCCTAAATACAACATTTTAAACAAATTTGCAAATAATCGAATCTGCAAAAGTCAATCTCACGGATAGGGAGGGCTGGCTGTATTTGGAATCCAACACCAAGACTGAAAGGTGATAACAGTTGAGCCAAGATGTAAAATAAAACCTGAAAAGTTCCACCTACCTGAGAAAAGTATCAGAACAATATAGATTGACATCACTGAAGTTATGAATCTTTCCCCTTCTTTCCCCTTCTTCCTTCTCAAAGTAGTCCTATTCTTCCTTGTCAGTTTGCAGAATGACAGAAGTTTGGCACTCCACTTTCTAGTGTTCGCATCAGCTGAGGAACTAACTAACTCACAAAGAGAAGGGTGGTTCAAGGAGAACAAACGGAGCTCTTGTGGTTCAATACAAGACGTGGCATGCCGGTGTTGACAGAGTTCTGCTTTCTTGTGGGTGATGTCATGAAAAGCATTTCCTAAAAGGTTGTTCTCTTTACTTATTCTACCCACTATCTATTTTTAGTTATTTATTCCATCTATATCCTGCTTTCTCTTGGATTGAGACTCTAGGCAACTTTCAGAATAATAGACTAGAAGCATAGGGTCATAGAGTTGGAAGAGACCTTGTGGGCACATCCAGTCCAATCCCATTTGGCCAAGAAGCAGGAAAATTGCATTCAAAGCACCCTAACAGATGGCCATCCAGCCTCTGTTTAAAAGCCTCCAAAGAAGGAGGCAATATAATTCTAAAACACAACTCCATGTTCAAAACACAAGATAAAATACTGTCTATCAGCAAGTGCATCTACATAAGTATACCTATGTGTGTAGGTGAAATTGAGGCCATTGCCGTGCAGTGATAATTCTGTCCTGAAAAATGCCATTTCCCTTCATTCCCCTTCACTTCATGGTCCCCTCTACACTGCCATATAAAATCCAGGTTATCGGCTTTGAACTGGATTATATGACAGTGTAGACTCACATAATCTAGTTCAAAGCAGATAATGTGGATTATCTGATCTGATAATCTGGATTGTATGGCTACGTTGACATATTTGAAAATGTCCATTGAATACTGAGAAATACAGTTTAGACATCCAAAGAAAAGAGCAGGCAAAGCAGCTAAGAAAATACAAAACATGTCCAGTTATTGAATACTGAGAAATACAGTTTAGTTGACATCCAAAGAAAAGAGCACTCCGAGGTGGCAAAGTCCTTTTCAGCTAAGAAAATACAAACACCTCTTCAGCAAACTGGGTGAAGAAAATTTCCCTTTGTTAGTTATCAGACTAGTGTTTTTGAAAATATTTCTTTATTTTCTAATGCATGATTTTATCTTGTCACCTCTTAAACGCCGTCTTTCAAGGCTGAAAAGAAAGGCGTTGCAACCTGGTTTCATGCCCTCTGCAACGCTGGAAATGTGCAGACTGACAGAAATGTTTATATGGGAAAGCAGAATTTTTGGGTTGCCTTTCGATCCTGTGTTCACAAGGCACTGTAAGACTTGATTCTGGTTAGTGATATTTGATGACTTTCCACTGATTTTGCCCAAATTTAGGCAAAGTTGGGAAATACTCAGGAATTTGCCTGAAACTCCTGGACATCCTGTGTCTTTGAGGCAGTCTGGACAGCTGGATCAGGTCCAGTTATGCCCGATCCTCCTTCCAAATAGATGCAGCTGTCACCACCCTGTAGCTTACTTGGGCAATCCCTCGTTGTCCGAGTAAGATTGTCCTCCAAGTTCGGTGTCCTGGCGGTGGGTACGTAGGTGACTGTGGAGACCTATTCTTGACCTGCACATTCTCACATAGTGAAGGCATCAGTTTCCAGGTGGAAGGTGATCCCGGTCAGGGTTGGCTTGACGCACCTTCCTCTTGGCACATTTCTCTCTTTTGTCTTCCATTTGTGCCTCTTCAAATTCCACAGCACTGCTGGTCACAGCTGACCTCCAGCTACAACGTTCAAGGGTCAGGGCTTCCCAGTTCTCAGTGTCTATGCCACAGTTTTTGAGGTTGGCTTTGAGCCCATCTTTAAATCTCTTTTCCTGTCCTCCAACATTCCATTTTCCGTTCTTGAGTTCAGAGTAGAGCAACTGCTTTGGGAGACAGTGATTGGGCATTCGGACAATGTGGCTGGTCCAGCAGAGTTGATGGCGGAGGACCATCGCTTCAGTGCTGGTAGTCGTTGCTGGGGGTGGCTCCGAGCCTCGGAACAAACTGTGGCGGAGGCTCGCAGCAGTCGACACCCCCAGCTCTCCTTCCTGAAGGGGTTCAGCCCCCCAGGAATGCCCCCCACATGCATCCCTTCAGTTTTCCTGCTGTTGCCTTGGAGCCAGATCTGTGGAGCTGCGCATCCTGGCCTCTGCTCTGCTCTGCAGCAAACCTGGAACCCAGCCAGGAGAGGCCAGAAGATGAGGGGTTGCTCCCCTTCCCTGGCGCGGAGGGGCTAGAGGGCAGAAAGCCTCGCCTTGAGCCTCCGGGAGCGGGGTCGGACGGGAGCAGCTCCCGCGGACTCCTCCTCCCTCTCCTCCTCCTTGCTGCCGGAGGGGTGGAGGGCAGAAGAGTGCCCAGGAGCCAGTAAGCAGGAGGAGCCGCAGCCCGGCCAGGTAGCCCTTGGTGCGCAGAGGAAGGGAATGAAGGGAAGGAGAGAGAGAGGAGGGAGGAAAGTTCTGGATGCCGAGGGCTCTCCCTGACTGCAGCCAGGCTGGCTGGCATTGCTGCTTTGGCCAGGGAAGCCTCATTTCTGCCGCCTGCAGTTTCCTGCTATGCTCTCTCTCTCTCTCTCTCTCTCTCTCTCTCTCTCTCTCCATTGTAATTTCCCACGGCACACCTGATGATTGCTCACGGCACACTAGTGTGCTGCGGCACACTGGTTGGGAAACACTACCTTATTCTATCTATTATTTCTTTCCCTGGGCCTCCTTCATTTTCCAATGCTGGTGGTCTTTGCTTCTTCCAGCATGCTGACATTTGTCCGCCTGTCTTCCAAAGAGATTTGCAGGATTTTTCAGAAGCAATGCTGATGGAATCATTCCAGGAGATGCATGTGACATCTGTAGACAGTCCACGTTCCACAGGCATATAGCAGGGTTGGGAAGACAATAGCTTTGTAAACAAGCGCATTGGTATCCCTACGGATGTCCCGGTCCTCAAACACTCTGTACTTCATTCGGAAAAATGATGCACTCGCAGAGTTCAGGCCGTGTTGTATTTCAGTGTTGACTTTTGTGGAGAGGTGGCTGCCAAGGTCGCGGAAATGGTTAACATTTTCTAATTTTACACCATTAAGCTGTATTTCTGGCATTGTAGATGAGTTGGTTGGTGACTGCTGGAAGAGCACTTGGGTTTTCTCAATGTTCAATGACACGCCAACCCTGTAGCACAGGGGAGGTGACAGCCTAGCGAGCCAGTGCAGTCTTGGGACCTTTGGACAACTGCTCTGGATTCGGCACATACCTGCTGCATCCAGGTATACCCAAACTATACTTCTTCGGATGCATGGAGAGAAAGGATGTTTATCAGTCTAGAACAGGAGTCCTCAAACATTTTCAACAGAGGGCTGATTCACGGTCCCTCAGACTGTTGGGAGATCGGACTATAGTTGGAAAAAAAACATGAATGAATTCTTATGCACACTGCACATATCTTTTTTGTAGTGCAAAAAATGAAAGAAAAATACAATATTTAAAATTAAGGACAATTTTAACCATGATAAAGCCACCAGCGTTTTGATGGGAAGTGTGGGCCTGCTAATTAGGATTGTTGTTGTGCGCCTTTAAGTTGTTTAAGATTTAGGGTGACCCCAAGTCTAAAGTTTAGATTGGGGTGGTTAAATGACCTTGGGGACCCCTGGCTGGTCTACAATCACAGTACTGTACTGTATAGGACTTTGGCCATTGATCTCATGGCTCCACCTTGTGGAGTGTAATGCACACTGCATTCATTCCCTTGGTAATACTGTAGAAGTCAGAACACATCTGGAGGAGACCATATTTGGTCAGGCTATAATGTGTGCAATTTTTGATACTGCCATATTCACCAGCCAAATATGCAGGCCCTGGTCCAAAGGATGGCTTTCCATTGTAACTTCTATAGTGGAGTGGTTAAACTGGTGGGACGGGACATAAGAGATCCTGATGCAGGTCACCAGGAAGCTACAAACTCACTAGAATGCCTTAGATCAGTGAAGCCCCTTCTGCACTGTTATATACAATCCAGATTATCTGTTTTGTACTGGATTTTATGGCAGTGTAGACTCATATAATCCAGTTCAAAGCAGATAATGTGGATTATCTGCTTTGATAATCTGGATTATATGACAGTGTAGGAGGGACCTGATTCTATATCAACTTGGGTTGTGTCACAATGCATTTTCATCAGAAGGAAAATTGGATTTAAATCTAATCAAATAATTAAATGCCATATTTCTTCAAATGCAAGACACTAACAATTGTAAGAAACACCCTAATTTTAGTAACAACATCAACAGTACGAGGGCAGGTCAATAAGTCTGTGACTTTTTGAATGAAACACAGGTTTTTTGGATTAAAAAATCATTTTATTTTTCAACGTAGTCTCCTTTGAGCTCTATACACTTTGTCCAATGTTTCTCCAATTTTTTTATCCTTTCCAAAAAAATAAGATTTGTCGAGGTCATCAAAATAGGTATTTGTTTATGAGATGATTTCATTGTTGGAGTCAAATCTCTTTCCGCTGAGCCATTTCTTCAGGTTTGGAAACAAGAAATAGTCACTCGGGGCTAAATCCGGATAATAGGGTGGATGAGGGAGCAATTCGTATCCCAATTCATGGATTGTTGCCATGGCAACTGCACATGTGTGCACCCTTGCATTGTCCTGGTGCAAAAGAACTTTTTTCTTGGCCAAATGTGGTCGTGTTTTTTTCAAATCCTCATTAAATCGACCCAATAAGTTGGCATAATAATCGCCATTGATTGTTTTACACTTTTGAAGGTAGTCAATGTGGATTATACCACATGCATCCCAAAAAACGGTCGCTATGACTTTATTGGCTGACAAACCCACCTTGGCCTTCTTTGGTGCCGATTCACCCCGAGAAACCCACTGTTTTGACTGCTGTTTGGTCTCTGGTGTGTTGTGGTGGATCCACGTTTTGTCCAAGGTTATGAAACGGGGCAAAAGCCCATCCATATTGCGGTTGAACAATGCCAAACACTCCTGCGAAATTGTCACACAATTGCGTTTGTGGTTGATTGTGAGCAAACACGACACCCATCTTGCAGAAAGCTTTCTCATACCCAAGTGATCATTTAAAATTGAAACCACTGAGCCATGTGAGGTGCCTATGGCTTCCACAATCTCTCACACTTTCAATCTCCTATCGGCCAACACCATATCATGAAGTTTTCAATTGTTTCGGGTGTAGAGACCTCAACTGGGTGTCCAGAACGTTCGGCATCTTCCGTGCTTGTACAGCCACAACGAAACTCAGTAAACCACTTTTTTTACCATTGAAATTGATGGTGCAGTGTCCCCATAGTATTTATCAAGCTTAGTCTTGGTTTGAGTGATTGTTTTTTTCCGCAAAAAAATAATGCTTAATGAGCGCACGAAATTCACTTTTTTCCATTTTCTCCTCAAATCACGGGGTAGTCTGCTTGTGCGTCCAATACAGCCCATTTTAGAGATGTTTATATAGGGGGGAAGTGTGTTTTAGGACAGAAGAAATACAGCAAATGAAGTAATATATAATTCATAAAGTGTTATTGGTGTTCTATTAACCTTTGTGACCGATCCTTGCTTGGTGGCCTGTTGAGTGCTTCTCTTGTGCATCTGCTAAAAACCAAGATCAAAGTAGATAGAAGGAAAGCAAGAATACTAAAAGTTTGTTTTGCCTGATTTTTCCCTATTTGTGGAGCACTGTGGGGATGAATCTTCTGATCCTTGTTATGAATGTATGTCATGATGTATTCTTCACTTTTCAAGCAATGGGTGTCAGTTTTTGATTTAATAATAACAACACTTTATTTATATTTCACTCTATCTCCCCAATGGGACTCAGAGCAGATTACAACATACACAGATAGGCAAACATTCAATGCCTTTAATACAGTGAAATTACAATGACACACTAATACACAGAACAAAGGTATTCATCTCCGGCTTTCTGGAGGCGGTGCTCAACTCTGGCCATGGGGAGGTGCTCTTTTTGTATTTCCAAGCCAAGGAGCCTGTTGTCCATAGACACCTCCTGGTTGTGTTGCCAGCATGCCTGCATGGGCACCTTTATTACCTTCCCACCGAGGCGGTACCTAATGATCTACTCACATTTGCATGTTTTTGAACTGCTAGATTGGCGGGAGCTCACCCCAACCCGTGACTTCGAACTGCCAACGTTTAGGTCAGCAGATTGAACACTTCAATGGTTTAACCCCTTATGTCACCACGGCTCCAGCATTTATTCAATTTATCTCCCACCTTTCTCCAAGAATAAGAGTTAAACACTGAAAATATCTCACAACCAATATGGCAATCAAGAGTTATTTCTCCCACCCTGTACATTATTCCACAGATATATAAACCCCAATTTTCTAGTTTCCAACAGACCTCACAATCTAGTTTCCTCTCCATTCTCCCTCATTCCTTTCCCTTTGCAGGCTTTTGATTGGTTTCTCTTCTGCTTCGCTTCACTGTGCTCCTCCAGCACAGAAATAGGTTGCAGAGTCACTCAACTGGCTGGCAGCTTTCTCCAGGCTGAACATTCTCAATGTGTTCTCCTTCAGAGCATGGAAACCTCGGACAGACCCTTCAGCGGAGGGATCACTGAACTCCGTCAGAAAGAGCTTGGGAGGTTGGCCAGGATGCTGAATATACCAGTAGAGATAGTAGATCGTTGAATCGTAGTTACATTTGAGAACGATACTGCTTCCTTCGGTGACAGTCACAACCCCTTCTGTCTGGTTTATTGGTAATCCAAGACTCCCTCCTGTAACAATAAAAGTAGGATATTAATGGGCACAAGATGGAAATGAAGAGTTCTGGGCACCACAATTGAAGGGAGATGTGTCTAGAGGAGAGCGACAAATATGATCAAGGGTCTGGAGAACCAGCCCTATGAGGAGCGGCTTAAAGAGCTGGACATGTTTAGCCTGAAGAAGAGAAGGCTAAGAGGAGACATGATCGTCATTTATAAATATGTGAGAAGAAGTCATAGGGAGGAGGAAGCAAGCTTGTTTTCTGCTGCCCTGGAAACTAGGACGCGGAACAATGGCTTCAAACTACAAGAAAGGAAATTCCATCTGAACGTTAGGAAGAACTTCCTGTCTGTGAGAGCTGTTCAGCAGTGGAACTCTCTGCTCCGCAGTGTGGTGGCGGCTCCTTCTTTGGAGGCTTTTAAACAGAAGCTGGATGGCCATCTGTCAGGGGTGCTTTGAATGCAATTTTCCTGCTTCTTGGCCGAATGGGATTGGACTGGATGGCCCAAGAGGTCTCTTCCAACTCTATGATTCTATGATGCTATCAGTTCTGGAATTTTTTGGGTCTCTCAAGTTTAGAAACATTGTGCATTTTGAAATAATAGGCTCCCTTTGAACATTTCTTGGTGACTATCCTTAAGCCTATGATCTCTTGTGACCTGGAACCAAAAGTGGGCATATTGTAGCCAACATATCATGTGCAAATGATGAACCATCACAATTCATGCCAAGTACTTTTCATGAAAAAAAATTGACATTTTCACTTGTCCAGTTCTGGTCTAAACCAGACTTGAAGTCACATTTGTCTCTGCTTCCGTAGATTTCCATCTGCATTTCTAGGGCAGGTGTTGCATTGTGATTTCAATGGGAGGAAATTGGCCCCAAAGACCATTGGGAGTTGTTGACCTTTCCTCTAAAATAGGCCTGGGCAAACTTCAGCCCTCCACGTGTTTTGGACTTCAACTCCCACAATTGTGGGAGTTGAAGTCCAAAACACCTGGAGGGCCGAAGTTTGCCCAGGCCTGCTCTAAACACACATTATTTGAGAACACAGAAATGCTGAACCACTCTAACAACTACCATGTCAGACTACACAGAGAAGCCATTGAAATCCACAAGCATGTGGAGAATTTCAACAAAAAGGAAAAAACCCATGAAAATGAACAAAATATGGCTACCAGTATTTAAAAACTCAAAAATCAAAACAGTAAATAAAGAACAACATTCAAAAACAGGGGAATGTCAGACAAGGAACTATCAAGACCAGCTAATCACCTCCCAACAAAAGATTCCCCAAGGCAGTAAGTAGACAGACCTTGAACCTGCTAGGCAATTAAATGCAAATTAGGGTGGCCAATTGATACATTCACACCTACCTCAAACAAACAAGAGTTGTTTCTCCCATCCTGGACATTATTCCACCTATATATAAAACCCATTGTCCTAGTTTTTAACAGACCCCCACAACCTCTGAGGATGCCTGCCATAGATGTGGGTGAAACGTCAGAAGAGAATGCTTCTGGAACATGGCCATACAGCCTGGAAAACTCACAACAACCCACACATATAGTTATTTCAGCCTTTGTACCATGGGAATACATGCCCAAAAATATTGGTATCCCTGCTTCTATGCAACTCCAACCAATCACCAATTCCACACTGTGTGCCGTTCTCCAAATTTCAACACATACAGGGTTCAGCATGCTATAATTAGGATTTAGTTATACAGTCATTTATGATGTCCTTGCTTCTCACGTACTTACATAATATCTAGGGCATATGGGAGGATAGGGAAACGGATTAGCCAACACTTACTTGAGACCGTCATGGTTAAAATAGCCAACGTCCAAAAGACAGGCATATTTTTTCCTGGATCAAGCAGGGAAGACTCAGGAGGGACTTTCTGTCTGATAGCTGCCCTGCATGAAAAATACAATTGACTCTTTCCTCATGTCAGTACGTTTTTGAAAGGAGCTGAAAGTTATAGGATGGTACACGACAGGAAGTGGTTTGAAGCTGAGGTCTCTGTGTTCTACAGAAAAGTACAATCCATTCGATGACTACCATGTTATTCGACTGCAGAATAGGCCTGGGTAGGTTCGTTCGGAATCTTCTTAATTCAGAATAAATTTGGATCAAATTCCTTTTTGAAGCGATTTCTAAGTGATTTGGGAACCCGGAAATATCCTTGCCGTTTGGAAGCTTTTTCCGCCATTACTCTTACGAAGAGTCGGAAGAGTCGGAAATGATTCAGCTTTTCAAACCACTGTGGATGGATTCCCTTCGTTTCCTTTCCCTCCCGCGTCAGACCTGGGGCGAGAGCCGCATCCAAACTGGGTTAAACACGGCTCTCGCCCCAGGTCTGACACGGAGGGTAGGACATTCATCTCCAAACTGGGTGTTTAACAAAGTTTCTGGAGTAGAACAACTACTTTCAAAGTAAAGACCACACAAAGAAACAGGAAAAATACTTTCAAACCAGGAACACATTTCCTTTATTATTAAAAAAATACTTTTTTAAAAAAATAAGCAGCAGACATAAAAAAAGTGACCCTGTAAAACAGTGTTTCCCAATGGCTGTTCCGTGGCACACTAGTGTGCTGTGAGCGATCACCTGGTGTGCCACGGAAAAATCTTTCTTCCCCCCTCCTGTCGAACTCCTGCTGCTGCTTGGGGGAGGGGGGGGAGGGCCGGGGGCAGGGGCGAAGAAGAAGGGGCCAGGGCGCCGCCTCCTTCGGCCATTTCCCCAGCCAGCCTCCAATCAAGGGAGGGCAGGGAACGGAAGCGGAAGTGAGGAGCGCAGTCCGAGGCAGGCCCACCAGCTTCTTCTTTCAAACCGCAGGAAAGAAGGAAGGAAGGAAGGCAACCGCGGACCGAGTGAGTACCTTCCCTTCTGAATCTCAGAAACTGTAACTCCCAAATGTCAAGGTCTATTTTTCCCAAACTCCATCTGTGTTCACATTTGGGCATATTGAGTATTCATGCCAAGTTTAGTCCTGATGCAACATTGTTTGAGTCTACAGTGCTCTCTGGATATAGATGAACTACAACTCCAAAACTCAAGGTCAATGCCCACCAAACTCTTATAGCATTTTCTCTTGGTTATGGGAGTTTTGTGTGGGAAGTTTGTGTCTTTCTGCCATTCCTGCCAGGATATCTATGTTGTGTTCATCGAAACAGGATCCGAAGAGAAGGGGTGGGGTGTTCTCCTCACAAGTAAATATAAGAAAGCAGGGAACGTCTTCGTATGCAAGTTCAATTATTTATTCATATTCATCAAAATTAACGTGGAAGCAAAGTGGATAAGTATTGCAAGTAGAAATGAATCCAGCTTCTGATCAAAGCATCCCAAACAAGTAAATAAACCCGCATCCATTTATTTACTTGTTTGGGATGCTTTGATCAGAAGCTGGATTCATTTCTACTTGCAATACTTATTTATTTATTTATTTATCTATTTATTTACTTTGCTTCTAGACCGCCTCTCTCAGCCCGAAGGCGACTTGATGCGGTGTACAATTAGCAGGAACAAACAAATCAACAATTATCAATACAATTTCAACATGTACCATTTAACATTTAACGTTCAAAACACAATATCAAATGCCCGGTCTCATTATTACCTTCCTCGATTTCCATCTGCATTAGGAAGGGTGTTCCACTTTGATTCCACTTTAATTTTGGTGAATATGAATAGGTCTCTGAACTTGATAGTCATCCCTCATTTGCAAATGCCCGGTCAAATAGCCAGGTTTCACACTGACCTTCCTACATTTTAAAAATATTAACTATATGTATTGCTGTGTTAGAGTGTAATCTGATGTCATTAGGAAGGGCGTTCCACTTTGCTGTAAAAAAATGACAATCTCTAGGTCGCCCTCTAGTGGCAAAATACATTAAACAGGAACATCTGTATGAGAAAGGAAAGACATTTTTCACCAAACATTTTGAAAAAAAGGGGCTTTATCACATTCATTATCTGCACATCTATTAATAATTTCTTTGGAGGAATCTACAAAGATTTATTCCTTGCTTATTCTTATTTTATTTTTGAATTCTAGGCTAATAAATGTGTGCCACTGAAATTGCATGAATTGGGTAAATGTTTGTAGGCAAGCATTTGTCAATACGGGGAAATGTAGCAAAATTGCATACTTCAAAGAAATTATGTGGCTTTGAAGGAATACTATCGGAATATAACAGGAGGTTGCTGTAGTTCCACATTGGCTTTATTCTGTCATTATTTTCACCCGATCCTCTACAGTCCTGCTCAGATCTTGCAGAATCAAGGCCGTGGCTTCCTTGATTGAATCTAAAGGTGAAGGTGAAGGCTTCCCCTTGATATTAAGTCCATTTGAGTCTGATTCTGGGTGTGGTGCTCATCTCCATTTCTAAGCTGAAGAACCAGCATTGTCCATAGACGCCTCCAACTGTCATGTGGCCAGCATGACTGCATGGAGTGCCATTACCTTCCCACAGAAGCAGTATCTATTGGTCAACTCACATTTGCTTGTTTTCAAACTGCAAGGTTGGTAGAAGCTGGGGCTAACAAAGGGAGCTCACCCTGCTCCCCGGATTCAAACCGCCAACCTTTCAGTCAGCAAGTTCAGCAGCTCAGTGGTTTAATCCGCTGTACCATCGGGGACTCCAAGGTTGACACTATCCATCTTTAATGTTGCCTTTTCCTGCTGCCTTCTACCTTCTCATTATTGTCTTTTCCAGTGTATTTTTTTCATATTACAACAATCTCAGCTTAAGTCATATTGGCTTCTAGGGAGAGTTCGGGCTTGATTTGCTCCAGGATGCATTGATTTGTCTTTTTGACAGTTCAAAGTCTCCATGGAACTTTTATCCAGCATCACATTTCAAATTAATTTTTTTGTTGTTGAATGCTTTTATGGCCAGAACCACTGGGTTTGCTGTGAATTTTTTGGGCTGTATGGCCATGTTCCAGTAGCATTCTCTCCTGACATTTTGCCTGCATCTGTGGCTGGCATCTTCAGAGGTCTGTTGGAGGGGAGACAAGTGGGCTGTGGAGATATAGATATAGATATAGATATATAATATAGATATAGATACGGTATATGTGGAATGTCTAGGGTGGGAGAAAGACCTCTGAAGATGCCAGCCACAGATGCAGGCAAAATGTCAGGAGAGAAAGCTACTGGAACATGGCCATACAGCTCAAAAAAACCCACAACAATACAATTAGCTTTTTTCCTATCAACGTTCTTCACTGTCCAGCTGTCACAACAAATAGAAATTTGAACTATAATGGTATGGACAAACCTAACTTCAATATTCAACTATATACAATAGACTCTAAAGCCTCCATATCAAGCACTATCAACTGTATCATTTCTCCATGACCAACAAAATGTGTCCTCTCAAAGCATTTTCTAGGGCCTCCAGCACCAATTTGTTGTAGTCTTGTGCCACGAGTCCTGCATTTTCAATAGTTTGCTATTATCCACAGTTTCATAGATCCATGCAAAGTCCAGGTATGTATCCCTCATGGATGTAGGGGTCAAACTGAACCTTTACACCACTGATTTTCAAAGTGGGTGATACCACCCCCTAGTGGGTGGTGAGGCTATCCAAGGGGGCGGTGGGGGGCTCAGGGGAATTTGGGGGGCAGTGAACCCCTTTAAGGGGGCGGTGAACAATTGGGGGTTCTGTGTGCCAAGTTTGGCTCAATTCCATTGTTGGTGTTCAAAATTTTGATTGTAGGTGAACTATAAATCCCAGCAACCACAACTCCCAAATGAGAAGGGCTATTTTCTCAAAACTCCATCAGTGTTCAAATTTGGGCATATTGAGTATTTGTGTCAAATTTCATCCAAATCCATAGTTGTTTGGGTTCATAGAGCTCTCCAAATATAGGTGAACTACATGTCCCCTAAATCACCGCCAATTCCTCCCAAACCCCTCCAGTAGTTTCTGTTGGGTTCTCTGTGCCAAGTTTGGTCCAGTTCTGTAATTTGTGGGGGTCTCAGTGGTCTGTGGAAGTCAGAGCTGAATCGATTGTAGGTACTGCAAATCCCATCATCCGTTGTCCATACTCCCCCAAACATATTGTTTTTGTGATTAATCACTATGCTTTCATTATGTCCAATTTGTAACAATGAAAATACATCCTGCATATTAGTTATTTGCATTAGAATTCGTAGGAGTAGCAAAATTATTTATGAAGTAGCAACGAAAATATGGCTGGGGGTCACCACAACATGAGGAACCTTATTTAGGGGTCACGGCATTAGAAAGGTTGGGAACCACTGCATTAATACATATAACTTTCTGTTTAATTGCTATTAAATTTTTAAAAAATAATTTCTAGGGGGGCAGTGAGTAATTTTTTTTCTGGAAAGGGGGCGGTAGGCCAAAAAAGTTTGGGAGCCACTGATTTACACTTTGGGTTCTTGTCTACTTCTTCCATAGCTTCCAAGTCCTTGCCTTCTCCTGATTTCTTGCAGTCTCCATTCTGATTAATAACACATATCCCAATATTAAAAAAAAATAGTTAATACCAGTATGTAGCATACTGAGACCTCTAGTGGTGCTGCAAGAAGCAGAAGCTCTGCTCTCTTCCACTGGGTGAGTTTTTGACCTGGTTTTCTACTCATTGCCTTCACTGTGTCACTCAAGGCACAGAAGTAGACAGCTGCATCTCTCAGCTCAGCCGAATGCTTTCTCAAATTGAAGGTTTTCCCTGCTTTGTTATGTTGATAGGAAAAACCCCTTGTGCGAATTATAGTCTCTTCATCTTGAGCATCATAGCTGGATAGCAAAAGCCGAGGAGGATTGTTTGGATATTGCTCATACCAGAAAAGGAACGGGGAACCAGAGGTCTCATATTTACATGGCAGCAAAATATTCAGCCCCTCTTGGACGGTGACAGGATCTTCTGTTTGGGTGACGGACTCCCCATAGACCTTTCCTGCAGAAATAAACAACACGTGGAAGTTGGTTATTGCAATGAGTTGGGAAATAAAAGGAAATGAAAAACAGAACAGAAGCGACTCAAAGCGATGCTTCATTTTATTGTCGGTATAACGGTGATTTCCAAACTTGGCTCTCCAGCCATGTTGACTGGAGTTTCTGGAAACTGGCGTCCAACGGGTTTCAAAGACCCAATTGTGGGAGGTCACTATCTTAGACAGTAGAGTCAGCTTTGTGTAGTGATAGTCCAATTTTGGAGAACAATTTTCAATTCCCTGTTTAGCCATGGAAACTCAAGCTTTCGCTCCTGGAAAACTGCATGATAGGGTTGCTTTAGGGTTGCAGTAAGTCAGAAATGATTTGCAGGTACACAAGATCAACAACAACAATATACACAAGAACAACAATCTACACAAGATCAACAACAACAATATAAAACTATCAGGCACCCATGATCAGTACTGAAACAGACCTCACCAAAATTTGTTTGCTACATAACTGGAATTGTGGGACATAGTTCATTTGTCCCAACAGATTACAGCTATGTTGTAAAAGTTGACCAGTTCCCCAAAGGAGATCCAAAAGTTTTAAATAAAAATGCTGCTCACCTGAAATTATCACCAATAGCATAACTAATGCCAGTTCAGACATCATGGTGTGGAATATGTCGAGAACAAGACTGAACCTGATGGTAGCAAGGTTGGATCTAAAAAAATCTTTAAGCAATATTGCTTTCAAGATCTCTCCACTAGGTGGTTACCAACACTAAGAGCAGAGCTGATATGTAAATTTTGTCTTTCTAGCGCCTGGTTTTTGTGTAACCACTTGTGGTTTTTCTCTATTTTTCTGTAGACTGACTTCAAAGAAGTCAGCTTTATGCAGGAAATCATCCACGGAGCAGCCCAAGACATTTTGCTACCTGACTCAAAGGACTCTAGCCCTCTACTTCAATTGATTTTGCTGTTGTTGACTTTTTTTTCGTGTCAGGAGTGACTTCAGAAACTGCAAGTCTCTTCTGGTGTGAGAGAATTTGCCGCCTGCAAGGACGTTTCCCAGGGGACACCCAGATGTTTGATATTTTACCATCCTTGTGGGAGGCTTCTCTCATGTCCCCGCATGGGAGCTGGAGCTGACAGAGGGAGCTCAACCCACTCTCCCCAAATTCAAATTGCTGACCTAATGGTCAGCAGTCCTGCCAGCACAAGGGTTTAACCTATTGCACCACTGAGGGCACCATGTTGTTGACTACAGTCCCATTTATTATAATGGGTTTATTCCAATTATGACGTAAGTCTGGATCCAACCCATTGGCTTTCATCCTATATTATGCTAGTGAGGACAGTATGAATCATTCCCAGACTATCGCATGAGCATTATAAACTTTGAGAAAGGTAGCACACAAGTTTGTTGTTTGCTGTTGGGTGCCTTCAAGTCATTTCTGATTTGGGGCTACATCAGATGGTCTTTGGGCTCCATTTCCATGTGCTGCAGAAACAGAGCCCCACAGGAGTCACGCTGAGGCCATCAGATGACTCCTGAATGAAGAATGGCTGGCCATCCCTCAAGACAGGGAAAGACAGGAGGAACATGGTTCCCTACACTTTGCCCGGCTTTTCCCTTCTAAATGTGATGAGGTCCTTAAATAATATGACTGTATCACAGAGTTTCCTGGGGCTGAGAATGCATGATTTATCCAAGGACACCCAGTGGGTTTTCATGGCTGAGCAAGGATCCTAACACTGATCTCCCAAACTGTAGTCCAATGCTCAAACTGCATGAATTCAACACTGTGGATGCACCCTTTCCCCTTTGCATGTTTTTGCTTGGCTTCTCTATAACCCCATCTCAATGTGTCTCTCCCAGCACAGAAATAGACAGCCGAATCACTCAGTTGGCTGACAGATTTCTCCATGTTGAAGGTCTTTGTGCTTTTATTCTTTGCAGCACTGAAACTTCGGGTATGCCCCTCATTTGAAAGTTCATTTCCAAGTTCCTTCCAAAAGAGTTTAGGAGGACAGCCAGGATATTGAATGTACCAAAACAGATAGTCAACCCTTGTATCGTAGATACATTTGAGAATGATAGGGTCTCCTTGGGTGACAGACACAATGCCTTCTGGCTGGTTAATTGGTAAACCAAGACTCTCCTCTGTAGAAAAAAAATAAAGTCAGGCAATTGAAGAACACAAAAGGGAAGGGAAGGTCAGTTCCAGATATGTTCTGAGGTCTCAGCTTCAGGTGAACCTCTTCACTTTTTGAAAACCACAACACATACAAGAACAACATATTATCAGACACTCCATTGTGGGTATGAATGCCTCATAAAGATATATTTCTGTTATATTTGGTATGTATATATTTATTTTCATATTCTCCTCTATGGTCACTCTATGAGAAACTTGCTTCCATGTATATATTGAGAATGGTTGTGGCATATTGTTTTTCATTATAGATCCTCAACACATCACATCAAAGCAACAGGAATCGTCCCCGGTCTTTGATAAAGCTGTTACCAGCGAAACGATTTCAGCACGGGTATTGATGCGATCGTCAGACCGCAATGAGCCTACTTTGAACTATTATTATTATTTACCCAAGATTGCCTTATAATTGTGAATATTGCAATAATGGACTATGGGACTCATGAGATGGGACTGATGCAGAATGTGTTGAATTTATGTAATTGAATGAATATCAATGAATTATTGTGAATATCAATGAATTATTGTGAATATCAATGAATTATTGTACTGATTACTGCATGAAATTACTGATGTGTATGCTTATCCGATTGCGGGCAAAACATTATGATAAGAATGATTTGACATGTTTATGATTATATAGATCATCATACAATATATTATTTGAAACTGCTATTTGTTGACTGGATAGTCTTTAAGTTCCTCCCTACTAGGACATGAATTCCTATAAACCTGTGAATTCTGGAGACCAGCCAGAAGATAAAGGCAGGAAATTGGATGTTGCATGGTTTGTAGGACAGAAAAAGACATTGGAACTCCACCAATCTGGAGCTCTCTATTTCTGACAAACTCGGGGAAATAGGGTGGGTTATAAATAAAGTATTATTATTTTTGAGTCTGAAACATGGGTCATCTATCGTCAACACCTACGACTCCTCGAATGCTTTCATCTGCGCTGTCTTCGCACAATCCTACATATACACTGGACTGACTATGTGACTAATGTTGCTGTCCTTGGGATCACCAGCATTGAGGCCATGCTATTGAGAACACAGCTGCGCTGGGCAGGGCACGTCTCTAGGGTGGAGGACCACCGCCTCCCAAAGATACTACTCTATGGTGAACTCGCCACAGGTCAGTGCAAGAGAGGCACCCCCAAAAAGAGATAGAAGGACTCCCTGAAACAACATCTCAGGCTCGGCCAGATTGATCACTAACAATGGTCCACCCTGGCCTCACATCGGGAGGCATGGAGACGCACTATCCACAATGCTGCGGCCTCTTTCGAGAAGACACGCCAAATGGGTCTCGAAGCGAAATGACAACACAGAAAGAACCGCAACTTGGAAACAACATCACCCAAGGAGACTTTCTGCTGTGCTTTCTGCAACCGAACTTGCCTATCTCAGATTGGCCTTTTTAGTCATCAACGCGCTTGTAAAAAGCGTGGGATGAATCCTTCCTAAGAATCTTCGTTCGCGAAGTAATGCCAAGATATTATTTATATTTTTATTTCAACTTTGAACATTACATAAGTTGAAAGGATAAAAAATTACTTCTAAACTGCTACTATGGCTGTCAGACATACTAGAAACCTATTGTGTGTTCTGTCTACTCATACAGGGGTACACACAGTAATTTAAAACATGATAAGCTCAAAAAAGCTGTCTTGAATCAACTTGTCCTTAAGGGCTGAAATATTAGATGTGAAATAAAGGTCTGTTTGAAATTATCATTTTGTATTTGTCAAAACTTGTTTTTAAATGTAGGAAAAATCTGAAATTGTGTCCTCACTGAGATGATACAATCCATTCTTCCACCATATCACTAAATTTCATACAAATTTAAGCCAGGTCTAAGAAGTTGCCTCAATGAGGACGTTAAACATGGCAATTGCGTTGCAGGGAGTAACTATGAACTAAGGGAAGAGGTCAAGCCCTTCTGAAGCGGAGGAAAGAGATATGAACCACTTACCTGAGATGACCACAATGAAAATTGCCAAGGTCCACAGGAAAGGCATTTTTTCCTTGATCAAGCAAGACAAAAGGAAAAAAGACGTATGCCCTTCTCCAGTTTGGGGTATTTTTTGTGCTGCATAAGAAGACAATGAAATGCAGTCCTATCTCTTTCTAATGTGGTTAGCAACTTGAATTCATGGGATGGTAGACCACAGGATGTGGTTAAAGACCAGGGATCTTTGTGGGCTCTGTTGAGTACAATCTCATTTACATCTGGGACTCTGTTTGGTTGCAGAACTGATGCAACATCTCCACAATATGTCTCAAACAGTACAACTACGAGGGCGGGTCAATAAGTCAGTGACTTTTTGAATTTCCCGCCTCTTAGCTGAAAGGGCAACACTGCTCCTGTCAACAGGCATCTGTCAGTTTACTCCTGTCAAAATTTGAACAAGCTGCATCATTTAGTTTGTGTTTGACAGCCATTGATAGCAGACTACCATGTGATTTGAGGAGAAAATGGAAAAAAAGTGAATTTCATGTGCTCATTAAGCATTACTTTTTGCGGGGAAAAAACATCACTCAAACCAAGGCTAGGCTTGATCAATACTATGGGGACTCTGCACCATCAATTTCAATGGTAAAAAAGTGGATTACTGAATTGTGTTGTGGTCGTACAAGCACGGAAGATGCCGAACGTTCTGGACGCCCAGTTGAGGTCTCTACACCCTAAACAATTGAAAAAATTCACGATATGGTGTTGGCGGATCGGAGACTGAAAGTGCGAGAGATTGTGGAAGCCACAGGCATCTGACATGGCTCAGTGGTTTCAATTTTAAATGATCACTTGGGTATGAGAAAGCTTTCCGCAAGATGGGTGCCGTGTTTGCTCACAATCAACCACAAACGCAATTGTGTGACAATTTCACAAGAGTGTTTGGCATTGTTCAACTGCAATATGGATGAGTTTTTGCGCCCTTTCATAACCGTGGACAATACATGGATCCCCCACAACATACCAGAGACCAAACAGCAATCAAAACAGCGGGTTTCTCGGGGTGAATCGGTGCCAAAGAAGGCCAAGGTGGGTTTGTCAGCCAATAAAGTCATGGCAACTGTTTTTTGGGATGCATGCGGTATAATCCACATTGACTACCTTCAAAGGGTAAAACAATCAATAGTGAATATTATGTCAACTTATTGGGTCGATTTAATGAGGATCTGGGGGGAATGAACGGCCACATTTGGCCAAGAAAAAAGTTATTTTGCACCAGGACAATGCAAGGGTGCACACATGTGCAGTTGCCATGGCAACAATCCATGAATTGGGATACGAATTGCTCCCTCATCCACCCTATTCTCCGGATTTAGCCCCAAGTGACTATTTCTTGTTTCCAAACCTGAAGAAACGGTTCGGCAGAAAGAGATTTGACTCCAACAATGAAATCATCTCACTAACAAATACCTATTTTGATGACCTCGCCAAATCTTATTTTTTGGAAGGGGGAAAAAATTGGACAAACGTTGGGCAAATTGTATAGAGTTCAAAGGAGACGACGTTGAAAAATAAAATGATTTTTTATCCAAAAAACTTGTTTTTCATTCAAAAAGTCATTGACTTATTGACCCGCCCTCGTACTTGGAGAATGAAGTGTCCACTAGGATCCAAGAATCTTATCTTACTTTCCTCCCAACTCCCAACTTTTTTGAGTGTGACTATACAATAGTGACAGCACTAAGGTAAAGAAGAAAGATCCAAAAACAGCCAAATAGTGGCCAGTCTTTAAAATAGAAAGCATTCTTGTTTCTGTGTTATCCAAGGCTTTCATGGCTGGAATCACTGGGTTGCTATGAGTTTTCCAGGCAGTATGGCCATGTTCCTGAAGCATTCTCCCCGGAAGTTTTGCCCACATCTATGGCAGGCATCCTCAGAAACTGTTGGAAACTGGGAAAGTCAGGTTTATATATCTGTGGAATGTCCAGAGTGGGAGAAAGAACTCTTGCCTGCTTGAGGCAAGTGTGAATGTTGCAATTGACCACCTTGATCATTTTTTTTATTTATTTATTTCTAGTATTTGTACCCCATCACTTCTCTACCCCCCGAAGGGGGACTCAAGACGGCTTACATTCGCAACGGCACGAGGCCGCTACAACACAAATATAACAATATAATCACAGTCACATACATAAGCTTTAAAACAATTACATAATCATTAAAAACCAATAAATATAGCAATAGTTAAAACCATAAAACAAAGCACAATGTCATCTACCACAACACCATTCCAGTCAATGTCTACTAAGGTGCAATTTACATCTGCTGCCCAAAGGCCTGGTCCCAGAACCATGATTTTAAATTTTTTTCCTGAAAGCCAAGAGGGGTGGAGTCGATCTTATCTCGTTTGGTACTGCGTTCTATAGGCGGGGGGGGGGGCAGAAGACCCTGTCTCTCATCCTCACCAAACGCATTTGTGATGTTTTGTGCATTGAATAAGCTTTGCAGCTTGAAAGCCTGGATGATTACTACCTGGAGGAATCCTTTGTTGGGTGGTGTTAGCTGGTCCTCATTGTTTCATGTCTTGAATTCCCCTGTTTTCTGAGTGCTCTTCTTTATTTACTGTCCTGATTGTAGAGTTTTTAAAATACTCGTAGCCAGATTTTATTCATTTTCACGGTCCCCTCCTTTCTGTTGAAATTGTCCACATGCATGTGGATTTCAGAGATTCTCTGTCACAGTCACCAATATTGACAGTATTTTGAATTTTGACATCCCAGGAAAGGGATGCTCTCAACCTCGTGATGCAGTGTACTTGCAGCAGTCTGAGCTGCCCTCTAGTGGCCAAAAATATAATAACGCTTCTGGCAAGAACAATGAAATTCAAGGCAGGTATGGATTTGCAATTTAGATCTAATCATTTGAATGCAGTCATGAGCTCCAGGAACTTTAGATTCATGGAAATCTAATAAGGGTTAATAAATTTTCATTCCTAAAAAGTGCCAACTGCAGATCTCAAGTAACTTTGCAGAGGAGACGTGCCAGATTCCCTTAGTAAATGGGACGCTAGTGTAAATATGAGAAGCCAGCATATTGCATTGGTTTGAGGACTGAACTTTGGAGGTCAGAGCTCAAATCCTCCACTCGGCCATGGAAACCAAGCGAACATGGACAAGTTGCACTCCATTCAATCGTTCATGAAAAATCACGCTATTGCACATGGCTTTCTAGGCCGCCTTCCACAAAGCTAAGTAAAATCCCACATGATCTGCTTTGAACTGGAATATATGGCAGCATGGACTCAGATAACGCAGTTCAAAGCAGATATTGTGGGATTTTTCTGCTTTGATACGACTGTGAGCACTTCCACAGAGCTCTGTATTACAGAATATCAAGGCAGAAAATCCCACATGATCTGCTTTGAACTGGAATATATGGCAGTGTGGACTCAGATAACCCAGTTCAAAGTAGATATTGTGGGATTTTTCTGCCTTGATATTCTGGGATATAGAGCTGTGTGGAAGAGCCCTTGATCTTTCAAAGGCCTGCCCAATGATAGAGACATAGGCCCCTTTGGCACTGCCATAAAATCCAGAATATCAAAGCAGATAATCCACTTTATCTGCTTTGAACTGGATTATCTGAGTCTACACTGCCATATAATCCAGTGCAAAACAGATAATCTGGATTTTATTCAACTGTATAAAAGGGCCCTGAGATAATCAAGTTCAAAGCAGATCGTGTGGATTTCCTGCTTTGACAATCTAGATCAGTGTTTCCCAACCTTTTTTGAGCTGCGGCATACCTGGTCACTCAGGGCGTGGCCTCCACCCGGGCCTGCCCCCTTTTGGCCCAGGCCCCTCCCTCTTCTTCCTTTGCCTCCTGCCTGCCTGGCTGCCTGGCTTCTCGGGGGTGATGAAGGTGTGCGGCTTGGACCGGAGCCTGTGTGTGGTGACGGGGGCATCGCAGGGCCTGGGCGGGGCTGTGTACCTCTGCCTGGGTGTGCTCCTCTCCCCGGGCTCAGTGCTGCTCCTCTTGGGCCAGGCGGAGGGTCCGCTGCAAGAGGTGGAGGCACTGCTCCACCGGGACTAGCCGCACCTTTGCCTACACGCCCTCCCCACAGACCTGGCCCAGCCCAACGCCGCCCAAAGCCTCCTCTGCACCGCCCGGGAAGCCCACCGGCAGATGGAGGGCGAGGGGGAAGAAGGCGCGGGACCACCCCCGGAAAGGGTCCTCCTGGTCAACAACGCTGGTGAGCCAGGCAGGAGGGAGAGGCCGGCAGGAAGGAAGGAAGGAGGGAGGGAGGGAGGGAGGGAGGGAGAAGGAAAGAAGGGCGGAGGGAGGGAGGAGGGAGGGCCTCCCACGCGAGGAGAAGCCACCCCCAGGGCACACTAGGAAGAAAGGGGGGAAGAGAGGTTTTTCTGCGGCACACCAGCTGATCTCTCACGGAACACTAGTGTGCCGCGGAACAGTGGTTGGGAAACACTGATCTAGATTATGTGGCAGTGTCGAAAAGACCTTAAAGACTTCCACAAAATGAGCAATTGCAGGACAGTACATTCAGGTCTGATATCGACTAAACAGAGGCTGGATGGCCATCTGTTGGGAGTGCTTTGATGGTGCATGGCAATATGGGGTTGGGCTAGATAGCCCTTCTGGGTCTCTTCCAACCCCATGATTCCATGGCATTGAACCATATCAGTTAAAGAGATAAGAGACTTCATTATTCCTACAGTTTCAATGTAATTGCTGTTTTGTGCTAGTCTTATGTGACTTAAGGCTTCCCTCTCTCCCTTTGAGAAGGGTTACTGCACAGCTGCAGCCCTTCCTTGACACACTGTGCATCCTGCAAAGCACAGAAGTACACAGCCGCATCTCCCAGGGAGGCATGATGAAGCTCAAGAGTAGCAGAATCTTTGCTTTTAGCAACATGCAACGTACTCTTCGGACGGCTACTTTCGCCATTGTATCCTGGATATGCACTAGTTATATACTGAAGTCCTTGGCCAGGGAATTGCCGGTACCACGTGATCATCTGATTGGTGACAGAAGTGAGATTGCAAGTAAGGCTGAACTGCGATCCATCAAGGGCTGCAGCTGATCCTGGCTGTTCAGTCTTCTGAGCACTTCCCAGAGAGCCTTCAACGCAAAAGGAAAGAAAATGTAGAGTTGTGTATACATGTAATAAGCACCAAATTGGGTAAAAATAGTCAACAGATGAGAAAGAATCAACGCTTAGAGGGAATCCCTAGGGTGCATCTAGACCAGACTTGGGCAAACTTCGACCTTCCAGGTGTTTTGGACTTCAACTCCCACAATTCCTAACAGCCGGTAGGCTGTTAGGAATTGTGGGAGTTGAAGTCCAAAACACCTGGAGGGCCGAAGTTTGCCCAGGCCTGATCTAGACCATGAAATTCATAGTTTAACACTACTTTGACTGCCATGGCTCAATGCTATGGAATCCTGGGATTTGAGTCTGGGAGAGAAGGCAAAAGACCTTGTAAAACTACAACTCCCTGGATTCCACAGCGTTGGAATGTGGACGTTCAAACTGCTTTAGTTCTACAATGTAGATGCACATTGACTGTCCAACATAGCCTTCTGCAGAGAAGATAATGGCATAAGATGTAATGTTAAGCAGACAAGTGGGAAAGGGCCACAAATCCTCAGGTGCTCTTAGTATCTTCTAATACTCCCACAAATCAGAATGAATGAAAACATTCCCAATGGTAAATAGATTCAATGTGTACCTAGGAGCAAATCAGACATGAAAACACAGGAGTGGGTTATATCCAGACAATGAGACATAGAAAAGTTTGTATTTAAGACTACATTTACCAGATTGAACCTGACAGCTGAGGGATTCTGGGATCTGCAGTTTAAAGAAGTACATTTCCCAAGCGGTGCAAAGAAATGTCACTTACCCAAGGTTGATAAAGTGAAGAGGATGAAAGACCCCAGAAAAGACATCTTGCTGGACCAAGGAAGGAAGGCAGGAGGGATTTGATTCTGCATTTTGACTGCTCAAAGGTATCAGAGGAATAGGGGGACTTGTGAAACCCAGCTGTTTCTTTCTTTCCATAAGAAATTACCAATAAATAAAGTGTGCGGGTGGGTGAGCCAATGGACGTAGACAAGGATGTGGTTGCAGCCAAGCAATACCAATGTTATGACATCTAGGGTTATGTATAGCTTGCTAAATATCGCCACCTAGTGGCTAGACATCTCATTGAAACTCCACATAGGTAAAGGTTTTCCCCTGCCATTAAGTCAAGTCGTTTCCAACTCTGGGATGTGGTACTCATCTCCATTTCTAAGCCAAAGAACCAGCGTTGTCCGTAGACACCTCCAAGGTCATGTGGCTAGCATGACTGCATGGAGTGCCGTTACCTTCCCACCAGAGCGGTACCTATTGATCTATTCATATTTGCATGTTTTCGAACTGCTAGGTTGGCAGAAGCTGGGGCTGACAGAGGAAGCTCACCTGTGACCTTTCGGTCAATAAGCTCAGCCCGGAATCTAACCTGTGACCTTTCGGTCAACAAGCTCAGCAGCTCAGCCCACTGCGCCACTTTTTTTTTGTATGTGCCACATACAAAAGGATTATTGCAGTGTTTCTCAACCTTCTGAATGCCATGACCCCTTAATACAGTTCCTCATGTTGTGGTGACCCCCAACCATAAAATTATTTTCATTGCTACTTCATCACTGTAATTTTGCTACTGTTATGAATCGTAATGTAAATATCTGATATGCAGGATGTATTTTCATTCACTGGACAAAATTTGGCACGAATACCCAATACGCCCAAATTTGAATACTGCTGTTGTTGGGGGGTTTGGAGGGGGGGTTGATGTTGTCATTTGGGAGTTGTAGCTGCTGGGATTTATAGTTCACTTACAATCAAACAGCATTCTGAACCCCACCAATGATAAAATTGGGCCAAACTTCCCACAAGTCCCCTGAAGGGACTCGCTGGCGCGAGCCTACATCACCCTCACACGCTCTCCTTCACCCGCATGTGCACACCACAGTGCCATGCATCAAGCATGCCTGCTCTACCCTCCCCACTTGGAGTCTCAGAAATCGCAGTGGAGGAGGGCTTTTGGTAAGAGGATTCACCATCTTTTTCCAAAAAGGAAGACGACAGGCGGAGAGATCTTCAGCCATCTCTGCCAAAGGGGTTCCTACGACCATCAGAAATATATGTTTTCTGATTGTCTTTGGTGGCTCCTCTGAAACCCCCTCACAACACCCTCCCCCCCAGGAAACAGGAAGCAGATAAAATTTGAGACATGTCTCAGGAGGTTCAAAATATTGTTATTGTATCAGCAGAATAAAATATCTATTCATGAACCTACCTGCCTGCTCTCTAAAAATGAACTGGTTGCAAATTACCCTGAGTTGCTTTATACAGTGAACAGGTATGTTAACAGGGAGGGAGGTGAAGGTATTGATGCCCCAATTGTCGCAAGGTGAGGAAAAGAAGATAAAACAGAAGATGCAAATCCTGTAAGTTCAAGAGACTTTGAAACAAAAGCTTAGCAGTTTAGTAGGCTTGCATTCTACAATCTGCAAGATGAGGGCGGGTCAATAAGTCAGTGACTTTTTGGATTTCCCACCTCTTAACTGAAAGGCCAACACTGCTCCTGTCAACAGGCATCTGTCAGTTGACTCCTGTCAAAATTTGAACAAACTGCGTCATTTAGTTTGTGTTTGACAGACATTGATAGCAGACTACCGCGTGATTTGAGGAGAAAATGGGAAAAAAGTGAATTTTGTGTGCTCATTAAGCATTTTTTTTGCGGAAAGAAACTATCACTCAAACCAAGGCTAAGCTTGATAAATACTATGGGGACTCTGCACCATCCATTTCAATGGTAAAAAAGTGGTTTACTGAATTTCGTTGTGGCTGTACAAGCACGGAAGATGCTGAACATTCTGGACACCCAGTTGAGGTCTCTACACCCGAAACAATTGAAAAAATTCACGATATGGTGTTGGCAGTTCGGAGATTGAAAGTGCGAGAGATTGTAAAAGCCATAGGCATCTCACATGGCTCAGTGGTTTCAATTTTAAATGATCACTTGGGTATGAGAAAGCTTTCCGCAAGATGGGTGCCGCGTTTGCTCACAATCGACCATGCACACATGTGCAGTTGCCATGGCAACAATCAATGAATTGAGATACGAATTGCTCCCTCATCTGCCCTATTCTCTGGATTTCGCCCCAAGTAACTATTTCCTGTTTCCAAACCTTATTTATTTATTTATTAAGCGTGCTTCTATGCCACCACTCCCGGGAGGGCTCGGGGCGGCTCACAGGAGCCAAATAGGCACAATTTAAAAAAACAATGACAGTGATTAAAACAACAGTAAAATTAGCTTAAAACAATACACTCCATAACATCATTAAAACTGTGATGCAACGTGCTACCACAGATAACACTAAAAACAGCGGCACAACAAGGTAGGACCTACAGGTCGAACACCTGGCGGAAAAGATGGGTCTTGCAGGCCCGTCTGAATGCCAGCAAGTCCTGAAGAAATGGCTCGGCGAGGAAGAGATTTGGCTCCAACAATGAAATCAACAAATACCTATTTTGATGACCTTGACAAATCTTTTTTTTTTGGAAGGGATAAAAAAATTGGAGAAACGTTGGACAAAGTGTATAGAGCTCAAAGGAGACTACGTTGAAAAATAAAATGATTTTTTATCCATAAAGCTGTGTTTCATTCAAAAGTCACAGACTTATTGACCCGCCCTCATATCACTGGAATAAAGGTGAAAATAACACTTAAGTACACTTTTTAAAGAATGTCTTCCCCATAAAAGATATCCAGAGTCATAATCCAAAGCTCAAACTAGTGTTGGGTTACCTCAGTGATAAAATATCTGCTGTCAAAATAGGATTTAGGGGTTTTGTATCACAGAACACAGTAGTGGCTAAAGTTGAGGAACATCTGAGGTTTTGATTGTGAGCATCTTGCTTCCTTTGTCACTGTGCCTCCACTGCACAAAAGTAAGTCCCTGAGTCTTCAAGCCGAGTGCTAGAGAGATGCAAGAGACTTTTCTTGCCGTTCTCCAGATACTCTGCTGTGAAATTATCTTTAGTCTCATTCCTTGCAGAGCTGATATAAAGCAAAAGGGATGGGGCCATTCCAGGCAGCTGTTGGTACCAAAAGTAAGTCGGTACTGGGTAGCATATTCACAAGAGATGGTGAAGTGGTTTCCTTCCCAGACTTGTTTAGATGCAGGTTTCTGAGTCACTTCAGATTTAGTGTATCCAACTGCAGGGAGACAAGACAGAAAGGGAACGACATTTCATCCCAGCTTGCTGGGATGAGATGGATTTGCCCCCCCGGCTCCGATGAGAGCGAAGGTTCCAGAAGGAACCTTCTGGCGTGGGGGCGGAGCTTTTCGTGAGGCACCGCCCCAACAAGCCATTGCTAGCTTGTTCAGCGTGCAAGACGGTTGGTTTTTTCCTTCTCTGCACGCTGCATGGCCTAAAAGAGCGAGAAGAAAAGAAGGTTGAAGGAGAAGAGGGAAGAGAGAAGAGAGAAGAAGGAGTAGACGGAGGGCTGAAGGACCAGTGTAGAAGCAAGTGGAAGAGAGGCGAAGGCGGACGGAGGAGTGAAGTAAGAAGACCGGGCGGCGGGAGAAGAGAGAAGAAAGAAGACAGAAGATCGAAGGAGCGAAGGAGTGCGGAGAGAGAGCTTACCTAGTTGGTCGGATCGGCGGCGGAAGGTCGGTGCCGGGTGTTGGGGAAGGTGGGAGGTAGTGGCTTTCCCTCCCCCTTTTTCTTTAATTTCCCCCTCCCCTTCCCTGGGGGGGTGGGCTTTGGTGGGGCTGCGGGGCGTTGGTGAGGACCCCTTTTCCCCCCCCCTCCCTCCTTGGCCCTGCTCTCTGTTCCCCCTTTTCTCTTCTTCCCCTCTCCCGGGGGGGTCGGGAGAGGGGCTCTCAGGTCCCCCGGCGCGTCTTCTTACCGGGGTGGGGGCGGTCGGGGGCGGAGGCCTTGCTCCCGCCGCCCTGGGGGCGGTGCCTCCGGGGTGGCGGCCGCCATTTTCGGCCCTGGCGGGCCGTTAGTTTAGCGGGCGGCCGCCATTTGGGTGGCGGCCGCCCGGCGGGGGCAGGGCGGCCGCCATTTGAGTGGCGGCCGCCTAGGCTGGGCGGGGGCGGCCGCCAGTGGAGTGGCGGCCGCCATGTTGGGGGCGGCCGCCCGTGGCGTGGCGGCCGCCATGGTGGGGGGCGGCCGCCAGGGGGGTGGCGGCCGCCATG